>CALYBW010000006.1:0-101822 GCA_944452665.1 Stenoptilia bipunctidactyla
TTCAGAGTGGTCGAACCTCCAAATCCGCCTGAAAACAAAAAAGTTATTAAGAAAAACGGTATTAGGAAAGTTGATGTAAGGGCTGTTTGCGTACATTGCGCAAACACTTTAATACTGAAAATCTTGTTACTATTCTCGTTCTTTTTGTTTTATTGGTAGTTTCAGCAAGGTTTTCCTATTTTTCACGTTTTTCAGATTTTTACATAGATCACCCGTACAACTTAAATTGACAAACACTTTCTTTGTGTATAACAATAACTTTATGTACTAAGGTGGTTTCATATTTTGATATAGATTATTAAAACTAACCGAGGGGCTTCTTACGAGACCCTAAACACCCCCCTAGCTTTTCATTTAGTTTCAGTTTTTCACAAAACATCCCTAGTAATACTTGTAAATCAGCGTAAAATCAAAAGTTTGTTCTAAAAGTTTTTAAATTTCTATACTTACCCCTAGTTTTTATTCATTATTATTGTCCAGCTCGTCGCCCCATTCCTTCAGAGTGGTCGAACCTCCAAATCCGCCTGAAAACAAAAAAGTTATTAAGAAAAACGGTATTAGGAAAGTTGATGTAAGGGCTGTTTGCGTACATTGCGCAAACACTTTAATACTGAAAATCTTGTTACTATTCTCGTTCTTTTTGTTTTATTGGTAGTTTCAGCAAGGTTTTCCTATTTTTCACGTTTTTCAGATTTTTACATAGATCACCCGTACAACTTAAATTGACAAACACTTTCTTTGTGTATAACAATAACTTTATGTACTAAGGTGGTTTCATATTTTGATATAGATTATTAAAACTAACCGAGGGGCTTCTTACGAGACCCTAAACACCCCCCTAGCTTTTCATTTAGTTTCAGTTTTTCACAAAACATCCCTAGTAATACTTGTAAATCAGCGTAAAATCAAAAGTTTGTTCTAAAAGTTTTTAAATTTCTATACTTACCCCTAGTTTTTATTCATTATTATTGTCCAGCTCGTCGTCCCATTCCTTCAGAGTGGTCGAACCTCCAAATCCGCCTGAAAACAAAAAAGTTATTAAGAAAAACGGTATTAGGAAAGTTGATGTAAGGGCTGTTTGCGTACATTGCGCAAACACTTTAATACTGAAAATCTTGTTACTATTCTCGTTCTTTTTGTTTTATTGGTAGTTTCAGCAAGGTTTTCCTATTTTTCACGTTTTTCAGATTTTTACATAGATCACCCGTACAACTTAAATTGACAAACACTTTCTTTGTGTATAACAATAACTTTATGTACTAAGGTGGTTTCATATTTTGATATAGATTATTAAAACTAACCGAGGGGCTTCTTACGAGACCCTAAACACCCCCCTAGCTTTTCATTTAGTTTCAGTTTTTCACAAAACATCCCTAGTAATACTTGTAAATCAGCGTAAAATCAAAAGTTTGTTCTAAAAGTTTTTAAATTTCTATACTTACCCCTAGTTTTTATTCATTATTATTGTCCAGCTCGTCGTCCCATTCCTTCAGAGTGGTCGAACCTCCAAATCCGCCTGAAAACAAAAAAGTTATTAAGAAAAACGGTATTAGGAAAGTTGATGTAAGGGCTGTTTGCGTACATTGCGCAAACACTTTAATACTGAAAATCTTGTTACTATTCTCGTTCTTTTTGTTTTATTGGTAGTTTCAGCAAGGTTTTCCTATTTTTCACGTTTTTCAGATTTTTACATAGATCACCCGTACAACTTAAATTGACAAACACTTTCTTTGTGTATAACAATAACTTTATGTACTAAGGTGGTTTCATATTTTGATATAGATTATTAAAACTAACCGAGGGGCTTCTTACGAGACCCTAAACACCCCCCTAGCTTTTCATTTAGTTTCAGTTTTTCACAAAACATCCCTAGTAATACTTGTAAATCAGCGTAAAATCAAAAGTTTGTTCTAAAAGTTTTTAAATTTCTATACTTACCCCTAGTTTTTATTCATTATTATTGTCCAGCTCGTCGCCCCATTCCTTCAGAGTGGTCGAACCTCCAAATCCGCCTGAAAACAAAAAAGTTATTAAGAAAAACGGTATTAGGAAAGTTGATGTAAGGGCTGTTTGCGTACATTGCGCAAACACTTTAATACTGAAAATCTTGTTACTATTCTCGTTCTTTTTGTTTTATTGGTAGTTTCAGCAAGGTTTTCCTATTTTTCACGTTTTTCAGATTTTTACATAGATCACCCGTACAACTTAAATTGACAAACACTTTCTTTGTGTATAACAATAACTTTATGTACTAAGGTGGTTTCATATTTTGATATAGATTATTAAAACTAACCGAGGGGCTTCTTACGAGACCCTAAACACCCCCCTAGCTTTTCATTTAGTTTCAGTTTTTCACAAAACATCCCTAGTAATACTTGTAAATCAGCGTAAAATCAAAAGTTTGTTCTAAAAGTTTTTAAATTTCTATACTTACCCCTAGTTTTTATTCATTATTATTGTCCAGCTCGTCGTCCCATTCCTTCAGAGTGGTCGAACCTCCAAATCCGCCTGAAAACAAAAAAGTTATTAAGAAAAACGGTATTAGGAAAGTTGATGTAAGGGCTGTTTGCGTACATTGCGCAAACACTTTAATACTGAAAATCTTGTTACTATTCTCGTTCTTTTTGTTTTATTGGTAGTTTCAGCAAGGTTTTCCTATTTTTCACGTTTTTCAGATTTTTACATAGATCACCCGTACAACTTAAATTGACAAACACTTTCTTTGTGTATAACAATAACTTTATGTACTAAGGTGGTTTCATATTTTGATATAGATTATTAAAACTAACCGAGGGGCTTCTTACGAGACCCTAAACACCCCCCTAGCTTTTCATTTAGTTTCAGTTTTTCACAAAACATCCCTAGTAATACTTGTAAATCAGCGTAAAATCAAAAGTTTGTTCTAAAAGTTTTTAAATTTCTATACTTACCCCTAGTTTTTATTCATTATTATTGTCCAGCTCGTCGTCCCATTCCTTCAGAGTGGTCGAACCTCCAAATCCGCCTGAAAACAAAAAAGTTATTAAGAAAAACGGTATTAGGAAAGTTGATGTAAGGGCTGTTTGCGTACATTGCGCAAACACTTTAATACTGAAAATCTTGTTACTATTCTCGTTCTTTTTGTTTTATTGGTAGTTTCAGCAAGGTTTTCCTATTTTTCACGTTTTTCAGATTTTTACATAGATCACCCGTACAACTTAAATTGACAAACACTTTCTTTGTGTATAACAATAACTTTATGTACTAAGGTGGTTTCATATTTTGATATAGATTATTAAAACTAACCGAGGGGCTTCTTACGAGACCCTAAACACCCCCCTAGCTTTTCATTTAGTTTCAGTTTTTCACAAAACATCCCTAGTAATACTTGTAAATCAGCGTAAAATCAAAAGTTTGTTCTAAAAGTTTTTAAATTTCTATACTTACCCCTAGTTTTTATTCATTATTATTGTCCAGCTCGTCGTCCCATTCCTTCAGAGTGGTCGAACCTCCAAATCCGCCTGAAAACAAAAAAGTTATTAAGAAAAACGGTATTAGGAAAGTTGATGTAAGGGCTGTTTGCGTACATTGCGCAAACACTTTAATACTGAAAATCTTGTTACTATTCTCGTTCTTTTTGTTTTATTGGTAGTTTCAGCAAGGTTTTCCTATTTTTCACGTTTTTCAGATTTTTACATAGATCACCCGTACAACTTAAATTGACAAACACTTTCTTTGTGTATAACAATAACTTTATGTACTAAGGTGGTTTCATATTTTGATATAGATTATTAAAACTAACCGAGGGGCTTCTTACGAGACCCTAAACACCCCCCTAGCTTTTCATTTAGTTTCAGTTTTTCACAAAACATCCCTAGTAATACTTGTAAATCAGCGTAAAATCAAAAGTTTGTTCTAAAAGTTTTTAAATTTCTATACTTACCCCTAGTTTTTATTCATTATTATTGTCCAGCTCGTCGTCCCATTCCTTCAGAGTGGTCGAACCTCCAAATCCGCCTGAAAACAAAAAAGTTATTAAGAAAAACGGTATTAGGAAAGTTGATGTAAGGGCTGTTTGCGTACATTGCGCAAACACTTTAATACTGAAAATCTTGTTACTATTCTCGTTCTTTTTGTTTTATTGGTAGTTTCAGCAAGGTTTTCCTATTTTTCACGTTTTTCAGATTTTTACATAGATCACCCGTACAACTTAAATTGACAAACACTTTCTTTGTGTATAACAATAACTTTATGTACTAAGGTGGTTTCATATTTTGATATAGATTATTAAAACTAACCGAGGGGCTTCTTACGAGACCCTAAACACCCCCCTAGCTTTTCATTTAGTTTCAGTTTTTCACAAAACATCCCTAGTAATACTTGTAAATCAGCGTAAAATCAAAAGTTTGTTCTAAAAGTTTTTAAATTTCTATACTTACCCCTAGTTTTTATTCATTATTATTGTCCAGCTCGTCGTCCCATTCCTTCAGAGTGGTCGAACCTCCAAATCCGCCTGAAAACAAAAAAGTTATTAAGAAAAACGGTATTAGGAAAGTTGATGTAAGGGCTGTTTGCGTACATTGCGCAAACACTTTAATACTGAAAATCTTGTTACTATTCTCGTTCTTTTTGTTTTATTGGTAGTTTCAGCAAGGTTTTCCTATTTTTCACGTTTTTCAGATTTTTACATAGATCACCCGTACAACTTAAATTGACAAACACTTTCTTTGTGTATAACAATAACTTTATGTACTAAGGTGGTTTCATATTTTGATATAGATTATTAAAACTAACCGAGGGGCTTCTTACGAGACCCTAAACACCCCCCTAGCTTTTCATTTAGTTTCAGTTTTTCACAAAACATCCCTAGTAATACTTGTAAATCAGCGTAAAATCAAAAGTTTGTTCTAAAAGTTTTTAAATTTCTATACTTACCCCTAGTTTTTATTCATTATTATTGTCCAGCTCGTCGTCCCATTCCTTCAGAGTGGTCGAACCTCCAAATCCGCCTGAAAACAAAAAAGTTATTAAGAAAAACGGTATTAGGAAAGTTGATGTAAGGGCTGTTTGCGTACATTGCGCAAACACTTTAATACTGAAAATCTTGTTACTATTCTCGTTCTTTTTGTTTTATTGGTAGTTTCAGCAAGGTTTTCCTATTTTTCACGTTTTTCAGATTTTTACATAGATCACCCGTACAACTTAAATTGACAAACACTTTCTTTGTGTATAACAATAACTTTATGTACTAAGGTGGTTTCATATTTTGATATAGATTATTAAAACTAACCGAGGGGCTTCTTACGAGACCCTAAACACCCCCCTAGCTTTTCATTTAGTTTCAGTTTTTCACAAAACATCCCTAGTAATACTTGTAAATCAGCGTAAAATCAAAAGTTTGTTCTAAAAGTTTTTAAATTTCTATACTTACCCCTAGTTTTTATTCATTATTATTGTCCAGCTCGTCGTCCCATTCCTTCAGAGTGGTCGAACCTCCAAATCCGCCTGAAAACAAAAAAGTTATTAAGAAAAACGGTATTAGGAAAGTTGATGTAAGGGCTGTTTGCGTACATTGCGCAAACACTTTAATACTGAAAATCTTGTTACTATTCTCGTTCTTTTTGTTTTATTGGTAGTTTCAGCAAGGTTTTCCTATTTTTCACGTTTTTCAGATTTTTACATAGATCACCCGTACAACTTAAATTGACAAACACTTTCTTTGTGTATAACAATAACTTTATGTACTAAGGTGGTTTCATATTTTGATATAGATTATTAAAACTAACCGAGGGGCTTCTTACGAGACCCTAAACACCCCCCTAGATTTTCATTTAGTTTCAGTTTTTCACAAAACATCCCTAGTAATACTTGTAAATCAGCGTAAAATCAAAAGTTTGTTCTAAAAGTTTTTAAATTTCTATACTTACCCCTAGTTTTTATTCATTATTATTGTCCAGCTCGTCGTCCCATTCCTTCAGAGTGGTCGAACCTCCAAATCCGCCTGAAAACAAAAAAGTTATTAAGAAAAACGGTATTAGGAAAGTTGATGTAAGGGCTGTTTGCGTACATTGCGCAAACACTTTAATACTGAAAATCTTGTTACTATTCTCGTTCTTTTTGTTTTATTGGTAGTTTCAGCAAGGTTTTCCTATTTTTCACGTTTTTCAGATTTTTACATAGATCACCCGTACAACTTAAATTGACAAACACTTTCTTTGTGTATAACAATAACTTTATGTACTAAGGTGGTTTCATATTTTGATATAGATTATTAAAACTAACCGAGGGGCTTCTTACGAGACCCTAAACACCCCCCTAGCTTTTCATTTAGTTTCAGTTTTTCACAAAACATCCCTAGTAATACTTGTAAATCAGCGTAAAATCAAAAGTTTGTTCTAAAAGTTTTTAAATTTCTATACTTACCCCTAGTTTTTATTCATTATTATTGTCCAGCTCGTCGTCCCATTCCTTCAGAGTGGTCGAACCTCCAAATCCGCCTGAAAACAAAAAAGTTATTAAGAAAAACGGTATTAGGAAAGTTGATGTAAGGGCTGTTTGCGTACATTGCGCAAACACTTTAATACTGAAAATCTTGTTACTATTCTCGTTCTTTTTGTTTTATTGGTAGTTTCAGCAAGGTTTTCCTATTTTTCACGTTTTTCAGATTTTTACATAGATCACCCGTACAACTTAAATTGACAAACACTTTCTTTGTGTATAACAATAACTTTATGTACTAAGGTGGTTTCATATTTTGATATAGATTATTAAAACTAACCGAGGGGCTTCTTACGAGACCCTAAACACCCCCCTAGCTTTTCATTTAGTTTCAGTTTTTCACAAAACATCCCTAGTAATACTTGTAAATCAGCGTAAAATCAAAAGTTTGTTCTAAAAGTTTTTAAATTTCTATACTTACCCCTAGTTTTTATTCATTATTATTGTCCAGCTCGTCGTCCCATTCCTTCAGAGTGGTCGAACCTCCAAATCCGCCTGAAAACAAAAAAGTTATTAAGAAAAACGGTATTAGGAAAGTTGATGTAAGGGCTGTTTGCGTACATTACGCAAACACTTTAATACTGAAAATCTTGTTACTATTCTCGTTCTTTTTGTTTTATTGGTAGTTTCAGCAAGGTTTTCCTATTTTTCACGTTTTTCAGATTTTTACATAGATCACCCGTACAACTTAAATTGACAAACACTTTCTTTGTGTATAACAATAACTTTATGTACTAAGGTGGTTTCATATTTTGATATAGATTATTAAAACTAACCGAGGGGCTTCTTACGAGACCCTAAACACCCCCCTAGCTTTTCATTTAGTTTCAGTTTTTCACAAAACATCCCTAGTAATACTTGTAAATCAGCGTAAAATCAAAAGTTTGTTCTAAAAGTTTTTAAATTTCTATACTTACCCCTAGTTTTTATTCATTATTATTGTCCAGCTCGTCGTCCCATTCCTTCAGAGTGGTCGAACCTCCAAATCCGCCTGAAAACAAAAAAGTTATTAAGAAAAACGGTATTAGGAAAGTTGATGTAAGGGCTGTTTGCGTACATTGCGCAAACACTTTAATACTGAAAATCTTGTTACTATTCTCGTTCTTTTTGTTTTATTGGTAGTTTCAGCAAGGTTTTCCTATTTTTCACGTTTTTCAGATTTTTACATAGATCACCCGTACAACTTAAATTGACAAACACTTTCTTTGTGTATAACAATAACTTTATGTACTAAGGTGGTTTCATATTTTGATATAGATTATTAAAACTAACCGAGGGGCTTCTTACGAGACCCTAAACACCCCCCTAGCTTTTCATTTAGTTTCAGTTTTTCACAAAACATCCCTAGTAATACTTGTAAATCAGCGTAAAATCAAAAGTTTGTTCTAAAAGTTTTTAAATTTCTATACTTACCCCTAGTTTTTATTCATTATTATTGTCCAGCTCGTCGTCCCATTCCTTCAGAGTGGTCGAACCTCCAAATCCGCCTGAAAACAAAAAAGTTATTAAGAAAAACGGTATTAGGAAAGTTGATGTAAGGGCTGTTTGCGTACATTGCGCAAACACTTTAATACTGAAAATCTTGTTACTATTCTCGTTCTTTTTGTTTTATTGGTAGTTTCAGCAAGGTTTTCCTATTTTTCACGTTTTTCAGATTTTTACATAGATCACCCGTACAACTTAAATTGACAAACACTTTCTTTGTGTATAACAATAACTTTATGTACTAAGGTGGTTTCATATTTTGATATAGATTATTAAAACTAACCGAGGGGCTTCTTACGAGACCCTAAACACCCCCCTAGCTTTTCATTTAGTTTCAGTTTTTCACAAAACATCCCTAGTAATACTTGTAAATCAGCGTAAAATCAAAAGTTTGTTCTAAAAGTTTTTAAATTTCTATACTTACCCCTAGTTTTTATTCATTATTATTGTCCAGCTCGTCGTCCCATTCCTTCAGAGTGGTCGAACCTCCAAATCCGCCTGAAAACAAAAAAGTTATTAAGAAAAACGGTATTAGGAAAGTTGATGTAAGGGCTGTTTGCGTACATTGCGCAAACACTTTAATACTGAAAATCTTGTTACTATTCTCGTTCTTTTTGTTTTATTGGTAGTTTCAGCAAGGTTTTCCTATTTTTCACGTTTTTCAGATTTTTACATAGATCACCCGTACAACTTAAATTGACAAACACTTTCTTTGTGTATAACAATAACTTTATGTACTAAGGTGGTTTCATATTTTGATATAGATTATTAAAACTAACCGAGGGGCTTCTTACGAGACCCTAAACACCCCCCTAGCTTTTCATTTAGTTTCAGTTTTTCACAAAACATCCCTAGTAATACTTGTAAATCAGCGTAAAATCAAAAGTTTGTTCTAAAAGTTTTTAAATTTCTATACTTACCCCTAGTTTTTATTCATTATTATTGTCCAGCTCGTCGTCCCATTCCTTCAGAGTGGTCGAACCTCCAAATCCGCCTGAAAACAAAAAAGTTATTAAGAAAAACGGTATTAGGAAAGTTGATGTAAGGGCTGTTTGCGTACATTGCGCAAACACTTTAATACTGAAAATCTTGTTACTATTCTCGTTCTTTTTGTTTTATTGGTAGTTTCAGCAAGGTTTTCCTATTTTTCACGTTTTTCAGATTTTTACATAGATCACCCGTACAACTTAAATTGACAAACACTTTCTTTGTGTATAACAATAACTTTATGTACTAAGGTGGTTTCATATTTTGATATAGATTATTAAAACTAACCGAGGGGCTTCTTACGAGACCCTAAACACCCCCCTAGCTTTTCATTTAGTTTCAGTTTTTCACAAAACATCCCTAGTAATACTTGTAAATCAGCGTAAAATCAAAAGTTTGTTCTAAAAGTTTTTAAATTTCTATACTTACCCCTAGTTTTTATTCATTATTATTGTCCAGCTCGTCGTCCCATTCCTTCAGAGTGGTCGAACCTCCAAATCCGCCTGAAAACAAAAAAGTTATTAAGAAAAACGGTATTAGGAAAGTTGATGTAAGGGCTGTTTGCGTACATTGCGCAAACACTTTAATACTGAAAATCTTGTTACTATTCTCGTTCTTTTTGTTTTATTGGTAGTTTCAGCAAGGTTTTCCTATTTTTCACGTTTTTCAGATTTTTACATAGATCACCCGTACAACTTAAATTGACAAACACTTTCTTTGTGTATAACAATAACTTTATGTACTAAGGTGGTTTCATATTTTGATATAGATTATTAAAACTAACCGAGGGGCTTCTTACGAGACCCTAAACACCCCCCTAGCTTTTCATTTAGTTTCAGTTTTTCACAAAACATCCCTAGTAATACTTGTAAATCAGCGTAAAATCAAAAGTTTGTTCTAAAAGTTTTTAAATTTCTATACTTACCCCTAGTTTTTATTCATTATTATTGTCCAGCTCGTCGTCCCATTCCTTCAGAGTGGTCGAACCTCCAAATCCGCCTGAAAACAAAAAAGTTATTAAGAAAAACGGTATTAGGAAAGTTGATGTAAGGGCTGTTTGCGTACATTGCGCAAACACTTTAATACTGAAAATCTTGTTACTATTCTCGTTCTTTTTGTTTTATTGGTAGTTTCAGCAAGGTTTTCCTATTTTTCACGTTTTTCAGATTTTTACATAGATCACCCGTACAACTTAAATTGACAAACACTTTCTTTGTGTATAACAATAACTTTATGTACTAAGGTGGTTTCATATTTTGATATAGATTATTAAAACTAACCGAGGGGCTTCTTACGAGACCCTAAACACCCCCCTAGCTTTTCATTTAGTTTCAGTTTTTCACAAAACATCCCTAGTAATACTTGTAAATCAGCGTAAAATCAAAAGTTTGTTCTAAAAGTTTTTAAATTTCTATACTTACCCCTAGTTTTTATTCATTATTATTGTCCAGCTCGTCGTCCCATTCCTTCAGAGTGGTCGAACCTCCAAATCCGCCTGAAAACAAAAAAGTTATTAAGAAAAACGGTATTAGGAAAGTTGATGTAAGGGCTGTTTGCGTACATTGCGCAAACACTTTAATACTGAAAATCTTGTTACTATTCTCGTTCTTTTTGTTTTATTGGTAGTTTCAGCAAGGTTTTCCTATTTTTCACGTTTTTCAGATTTTTACATAGATCACCCGTACAACTTAAATTGACAAACACTTTCTTTGTGTATAACAATAACTTTATGTACTAAGGTGGTTTCATATTTTGATATAGATTATTAAAACTAACCGAGGGGCTTCTTACGAGACCCTAAACACCCCCCTAGCTTTTCATTTAGTTTCAGTTTTTCACAAAACATCCCTAGTAATACTTGTAAATCAGCGTAAAATCAAAAGTTTGTTCTAAAAGTTTTTAAATTTCTATACTTACCCCTAGTTTTTATTCATTATTATTGTCCAGCTCGTCGTCCCATTCCTTCAGAGTGGTCGAACCTCCAAATCCGCCTGAAAACAAAAAAGTTATTAAGAAAAACGGTATTAGGAAAGTTGATGTAAGGGCTGTTTGCGTACATTGCGCAAACACTTTAATACTGAAAATCTTGTTACTATTCTCGTTCTTTTTGTTTTATTGGTAGTTTCAGCAAGGTTTTCCTATTTTTCACGTTTTTCAGATTTTTACATAGATCACCCGTACAACTTAAATTGACAAACACTTTCTTTGTGTATAACAATAACTTTATGTACTAAGGTGGTTTCATATTTTGATATAGATTATTAAAACTAACCGAGGGGCTTCTTACGAGACCCTAAACACCCCCCTAGCTTTTCATTTAGTTTCAGTTTTTCACAAAACATCCCTAGTAATACTTGTAAATCAGCGTAAAATCAAAAGTTTGTTCTAAAAGTTTTTAAATTTCTATACTTACCCCTAGTTTTTATTCATTATTATTGTCCAGCTCGTCGTCCCATTCCTTCAGAGTGGTCGAACCTCCAAATCCGCCTGAAAACAAAAAAGTTATTAAGAAAAACGGTATTAGGAAAGTTGATGTAAGGGCTGTTTGCGTACATTGCGCAAACACTTTAATACTGAAAATCTTGTTACTATTCTCGTTCTTTTTGTTTTATTGGTAGTTTCAGCAAGGTTTTCCTATTTTTCACGTTTTTCAGATTTTTACATAGATCACCCGTACAACTTAAATTGACAAACACTTTCTTTGTGTATAACAATAACTTTATGTACTAAGGTGGTTTCATATTTTGATATAGATTATTAAAACTAACCGAGGGGCTTCTTACGAGACCCTAAACACCCCCCTAGCTTTTCATTTAGTTTCAGTTTTTCACAAAACATCCCTAGTAATACTTGTAAATCAGCGTAAAATCAAAAGTTTGTTCTAAAAGTTTTTAAATTTCTATACTTACCCCTAGTTTTTATTCATTATTATTGTCCAGCTCGTCGTCCCATTCCTTCAGAGTGGTCGAACCTCCAAATCCGCCTGAAAACAAAAAAGTTATTAAGAAAAACGGTATTAGGAAAGTTGATGTAAGGGCTGTTTGCGTACATTGCGCAAACACTTTAATACTGAAAATCTTGTTACTATTCTCGTTCTTTTTGTTTTATTGGTAGTTTCAGCAAGGTTTTCCTATTTTTCACGTTTTTCAGATTTTTACATAGATCACCCGTACAACTTAAATTGACAAACACTTTCTTTGTGTATAACAATAACTTTATGTACTAAGGTGGTTTCATATTTTGATATAGATTATTAAAACTAACCGAGGGGCTTCTTACGAGACCCTAAACACCCCCCTAGCTTTTCATTTAGTTTCAGTTTTTCACAAAACATCCCTAGTAATACTTGTAAATCAGCGTAAAATCAAAAGTTTGTTCTAAAAGTTTTTAAATTTCTATACTTACCCCTAGTTTTTATTCATTATTATTGTCCAGCTCGTCGTCCCATTCCTTCAGAGTGGTCGAACCTCCAAATCCGCCTGAAAACAAAAAAGTTATTAAGAAAAACGGTATTAGGAAAGTTGATGTAAGGGCTGTTTGCGTACATTGCGCAAACACTTTAATACTGAAAATCTTGTTACTATTCTCGTTCTTTTTGTTTTATTGGTAGTTTCAGCAAGGTTTTCCTATTTTTCACGTTTTTCAGATTTTTACATAGATCACCCGTACAACTTAAATTGACAAACACTTTCTTTGTGTATAACAATAACTTTATGTACTAAGGTGGTTTCATATTTTGATATAGATTATTAAAACTAACCGAGGGGCTTCTTACGAGACCCTAAACACCCCCCTAGCTTTTCATTTAGTTTCAGTTTTTCACAAAACATCCCTAGTAATACTTGTAAATCAGCGTAAAATCAAAAGTTTGTTCTAAAAGTTTTTAAATTTCTATACTTACCCCTAGTTTTTATTCATTATTATTGTCCAGCTCGTCGTCCCATTCCTTCAGAGTGGTCGAACCTCCAAATCCGCCTGAAAACAAAAAAGTTATTAAGAAAAACGGTATTAGGAAAGTTGATGTAAGGGCTGTTTGCGTACATTGCGCAAACACTTTAATACTGAAAATCTTGTTACTATTCTCGTTCTTTTTGTTTTATTGGTAGTTTCAGCAAGGTTTTCCTATTTTTCACGTTTTTCAGATTTTTACATAGATCACCCGTACAACTTAAATTGACAAACACTTTCTTTGTGTATAACAATAACTTTATGTACTAAGGTGGTTTCATATTTTGATATAGATTATTAAAACTAACCGAGGGGCTTCTTACGAGACCCTAAACACCCCCCTAGCTTTTCATTTAGTTTCAGTTTTTCACAAAACATCCCTAGTAATACTTGTAAATCAGCGTAAAATCAAAAGTTTGTTCTAAAAGTTTTTAAATTTCTATACTTACCCCTAGTTTTTATTCATTATTATTGTCCAGCTCGTCGTCCCATTCCTTCAGAGTGGTCGAACCTCCAAATCCGCCTGAAAACAAAAAAGTTATTAAGAAAAACGGTATTAGGAAAGTTGATGTAAGGGCTGTTTGCGTACATTGCGCAAACACTTTAATACTGAAAATCTTGTTACTATTCTCGTTCTTTTTGTTTTATTGGTAGTTTCAGCAAGGTTTTCCTATTTTTCACGTTTTTCAGATTTTTACATAGATCACCCGTACAACTTAAATTGACAAACACTTTCTTTGTGTATAACAATAACTTTATGTACTAAGGTGGTTTCATATTTTGATATAGATTATTAAAACTAACCGAGGGGCTTCTTACGAGACCCTAAACACCCCCCTAGCTTTTCATTTAGTTTCAGTTTTTCACAAAACATCCCTAGTAATACTTGTAAATCAGCGTAAAATCAAAAGTTTGTTCTAAAAGTTTTTAAATTTCTATACTTACCCCTAGTTTTTATTCATTATTATTGTCCAGCTCGTCGTCCCATTCCTTCAGAGTGGTCGAACCTCCAAATCCGCCTGAAAACAAAAAAGTTATTAAGAAAAACGGTATTAGGAAAGTTGATGTAAGGGCTGTTTGCGTACATTGCGCAAACACTTTAATACTGAAAATCTTGTTACTATTCTCGTTCTTTTTGTTTTATTGGTAGTTTCAGCAAGGTTTTCCTATTTTTCACGTTTTTCAGATTTTTACATAGATCACCCGTACAACTTAAATTGACAAACACTTTCTTTGTGTATAACAATAACTTTATGTACTAAGGTGGTTTCATATTTTGATATAGATTATTAAAACTAACCGAGGGGCTTCTTACGAGACCCTAAACACCCCCCTAGCTTTTCATTTAGTTTCAGTTTTTCACAAAACATCCCTAGTAATACTTGTAAATCAGCGTAAAATCAAAAGTTTGTTCTAAAAGTTTTTAAATTTCTATACTTACCCCTAGTTTTTATTCATTATTATTGTCCAGCTCGTCGTCCCATTCCTTCAGAGTGGTCGAACCTCCAAATCCGCCTGAAAACAAAAAAGTTATTAAGAAAAACGGTATTAGGAAAGTTGATGTAAGGGCTGTTTGCGTACATTGCGCAAACACTTTAATACTGAAAATCTTGTTACTATTCTCGTTCTTTTTGTTTTATTGGTAGTTTCAGCAAGGTTTTCCTATTTTTCACGTTTTTCAGATTTTTACATAGATCACCCGTACAACTTAAATTGACAAACACTTTCTTTGTGTATAACAATAACTTTATGTACTAAGGTGGTTTCATATTTTGATATAGATTATTAAAACTAACCGAGGGGCTTCTTACGAGACCCTAAACACCCCCCTAGCTTTTCATTTAGTTTCAGTTTTTCACAAAACATCCCTAGTAATACTTGTAAATCAGCGTAAAATCAAAAGTTTGTTCTAAAAGTTTTTAAATTTCTATACTTACCCCTAGTTTTTATTCATTATTATTGTCCAGCTCGTCGTCCCATTCCTTCAGAGTGGTCGAACCTCCAAATCCGCCTGAAAACAAAAAAGTTATTAAGAAAAACGGTATTAGGAAAGTTGATGTAAGGGCTGTTTGCGTACATTGCGCAAACACTTTAATACTGAAAATCTTGTTACTATTCTCGTTCTTTTTGTTTTATTGGTAGTTTCAGCAAGGTTTTCCTATTTTTCACGTTTTTCAGATTTTTACATAGATCACCCGTACAACTTAAATTGACAAACACTTTCTTTGTGTATAACAATAACTTTATGTACTAAGGTGGTTTCATATTTTGATATAGATTATTAAAACTAACCGAGGGGCTTCTTACGAGACCCTAAACACCCCCCTAGCTTTTCATTTAGTTTCAGTTTTTCACAAAACATCCCTAGTAATACTTGTAAATCAGCGTAAAATCAAAAGTTTGTTCTAAAAGTTTTTAAATTTCTATACTTACCCCTAGTTTTTATTCATTATTATTGTCCAGCTCGTCGTCCCATTCCTTCAGAGTGGTCGAACCTCCAAATCCGCCTGAAAACAAAAAAGTTATTAAGAAAAACGGTATTAGGAAAGTTGATGTAAGGGCTGTTTGCGTACATTGCGCAAACACTTTAATACTGAAAATCTTGTTACTATTCTCGTTCTTTTTGTTTTATTGGTAGTTTCAGCAAGGTTTTCCTATTTTTCACGTTTTTCAGATTTTTACATAGATCACCCGTACAACTTAAATTGACAAACACTTTCTTTGTGTATAACAATAACTTTATGTACTAAGGTGGTTTCATATTTTGATATAGATTATTAAAACTAACCGAGGGGCTTCTTACGAGACCCTAAACACCCCCCTAGCTTTTCATTTAGTTTCAGTTTTTCACAAAACATCCCTAGTAATACTTGTAAATCAGCGTAAAATCAAAAGTTTGTTCTAAAAGTTTTTAAATTTCTATACTTACCCCTAGTTTTTATTCATTATTATTGTCCAGCTCGTCGTCCCATTCCTTCAGAGTGGTCGAACCTCCAAATCCGCCTGAAAACAAAAAAGTTATTAAGAAAAACGGTATTAGGAAAGTTGATGTAAGGGCTGTTTGCGTACATTGCGCAAACACTTTAATACTGAAAATCTTGTTACTATTCTCGTTCTTTTTGTTTTATTGGTAGTTTCAGCAAGGTTTTCCTATTTTTCACGTTTTTCAGATTTTTACATAGATCACCCGTACAACTTAAATTGACAAACACTTTCTTTGTGTATAACAATAACTTTATGTACTAAGGTGGTTTCATATTTTGATATAGATTATTAAAACTAACCGAGGGGCTTCTTACGAGACCCTAAACACCCCCCTAGCTTTTCATTTAGTTTCAGTTTTTCACAAAACATCCCTAGTAATACTTGTAAATCAGCGTAAAATCAAAAGTTTGTTCTAAAAGTTTTTAAATTTCTATACTTACCCCTAGTTTTTATTCATTATTATTGTCCAGCTCGTCGTCCCATTCCTTCAGAGTGGTCGAACCTCCAAATCCGCCTGAAAACAAAAAAGTTATTAAGAAAAACGGTATTAGGAAAGTTGATGTAAGGGCTGTTTGCGTACATTGCGCAAACACTTTAATACTGAAAATCTTGTTACTATTCTCGTTCTTTTTGTTTTATTGGTAGTTTCAGCAAGGTTTTCCTATTTTTCACGTTTTTCAGATTTTTACATAGATCACCCGTACAACTTAAATTGACAAACACTTTCTTTGTGTATAACAATAACTTTATGTACTAAGGTGGTTTCATATTTTGATATAGATTATTAAAACTAACCGAGGGGCTTCTTACGAGACCCTAAACACCCCCCTAGCTTTTCATTTAGTTTCAGTTTTTCACAAAACATCCCTAGTAATACTTGTAAATCAGCGTAAAATCAAAAGTTTGTTCTAAAAGTTTTTAAATTTCTATACTTACCCCTAGTTTTTATTCATTATTATTGTCCAGCTCGTCGTCCCATTCCTTCAGAGTGGTCGAACCTCCAAATCCGCCTGAAAACAAAAAAGTTATTAAGAAAAACGGTATTAGGAAAGTTGATGTAAGGGCTGTTTGCGTACATTGCGCAAACACTTTAATACTGAAAATCTTGTTACTATTCTCGTTCTTTTTGTTTTATTGGTAGTTTCAGCAAGGTTTTCCTATTTTTCACGTTTTTCAGATTTTTACATAGATCACCCGTACAACTTAAATTGACAAACACTTTCTTTGTGTATAACAATAACTTTATGTACTAAGGTGGTTTCATATTTTGATATAGATTATTAAAACTAACCGAGGGGCTTCTTACGAGACCCTAAACACCCCCCTAGCTTTTCATTTAGTTTCAGTTTTTCACAAAACATCCCTAGTAATACTTGTAAATCAGCGTAAAATCAAAAGTTTGTTCTAAAAGTTTTTAAATTTCTATACTTACCCCTAGTTTTTATTCATTATTATTGTCCAGCTCGTCGTCCCATTCCTTCAGAGTGGTCGAACCTCCAAATCCGCCTGAAAACAAAAAAGTTATTAAGAAAAACGGTATTAGGAAAGTTGATGTAAGGGCTGTTTGCGTACATTGCGCAAACACTTTAATACTGAAAATCTTGTTACTATTCTCGTTCTTTTTGTTTTATTGGTAGTTTCAGCAAGGTTTTCCTATTTTTCACGTTTTTCAGATTTTTACATAGATCACCCGTACAACTTAAATTGACAAACACTTTCTTTGTGTATAACAATAACTTTATGTACTAAGGTGGTTTCATATTTTGATATAGATTATTAAAACTAACCGAGGGGCTTCTTACGAGACCCTAAACACCCCCCTAGCTTTTCATTTAGTTTCAGTTTTTCACAAAACATCCCTAGTAATACTTGTAAATCAGCGTAAAATCAAAAGTTTGTTCTAAAAGTTTTTAAATTTCTATACTTACCCCTAGTTTTTATTCATTATTATTGTCCAGCTCGTCGTCCCATTCCTTCAGAGTGGTCGAACCTCCAAATCCGCCTGAAAACAAAAAAGTTATTAAGAAAAACGGTATTAGGAAAGTTGATGTAAGGGCTGTTTGCGTACATTGCGCAAACACTTTAATACTGAAAATCTTGTTACTATTCTCGTTCTTTTTGTTTTATTGGTAGTTTCAGCAAGGTTTTCCTATTTTTCACGTTTTTCAGATTTTTACATAGATCACCCGTACAACTTAAATTGACAAACACTTTCTTTGTGTATAACAATAACTTTATGTACTAAGGTGGTTTCATATTTTGATATAGATTATTAAAACTAACCGAGGGGCTTCTTACGAGACCCTAAACACCCCCCTAGCTTTTCATTTAGTTTCAGTTTTTCACAAAACATCCCTAGTAATACTTGTAAATCAGCGTAAAATCAAAAGTTTGTTCTAAAAGTTTTTAAATTTCTATACTTACCCCTAGTTTTTATTCATTATTATTGTCCAGCTCGTCGTCCCATTCCTTCAGAGTGGTCGAACCTCCAAATCCGCCTGAAAACAAAAAAGTTATTAAGAAAAACGGTATTAGGAAAGTTGATGTAAGGGCTGTTTGCGTACATTGCGCAAACACTTTAATACTGAAAATCTTGTTACTATTCTCGTTCTTTTTGTTTTATTGGTAGTTTCAGCAAGGTTTTCCTATTTTTCACGTTTTTCAGATTTTTACATAGATCACCCGTACAACTTAAATTGACAAACACTTTCTTTGTGTATAACAATAACTTTATGTACTAAGGTGGTTTCATATTTTGATATAGATTATTAAAACTAACCGAGGGGCTTCTTACGAGACCCTAAACACCCCCCTAGCTTTTCATTTAGTTTCAGTTTTTCACAAAACATCCCTAGTAATACTTGTAAATCAGCGTAAAATCAAAAGTTTGTTCTAAAAGTTTTTAAATTTCTATACTTACCCCTAGTTTTTATTCATTATTATTGTCCAGCTCGTCGTCCCATTCCTTCAGAGTGGTCGAACCTCCAAATCCGCCTGAAAACAAAAAAGTTATTAAGAAAAACGGTATTAGGAAAGTTGATGTAAGGGCTGTTTGCGTACATTGCGCAAACACTTTAATACTGAAAATCTTGTTACTATTCTCGTTCTTTTTGTTTTATTGGTAGTTTCAGCAAGGTTTTCCTATTTTTCACGTTTTTCAGATTTTTACATAGATCACCCGTACAACTTAAATTGACAAACACTTTCTTTGTGTATAACAATAACTTTATGTACTAAGGTGGTTTCATATTTTGATATAGATTATTAAAACTAACCGAGGGGCTTCTTACGAGACCCTAAACACCCCCCTAGCTTTTCATTTAGTTTCAGTTTTTCACAAAACATCCCTAGTAATACTTGTAAATCAGCGTAAAATCAAAAGTTTGTTCTAAAAGTTTTTAAATTTCTATACTTACCCCTAGTTTTTATTCATTATTATTGTCCAGCTCGTCGTCCCATTCCTTCAGAGTGGTCGAACCTCCAAATCCGCCTGAAAACAAAAAAGTTATTAAGAAAAACGGTATTAGGAAAGTTGATGTAAGGGCTGTTTGCGTACATTGCGCAAACACTTTAATACTGAAAATCTTGTTACTATTCTCGTTCTTTTTGTTTTATTGGTAGTTTCAGCAAGGTTTTCCTATTTTTCACGTTTTTCAGATTTTTACATAGATCACCCGTACAACTTAAATTGACAAACACTTTCTTTGTGTATAACAATAACTTTATGTACTAAGGTGGTTTCATATTTTGATATAGATTATTAAAACTAACCGAGGGGCTTCTTACGAGACCCTAAACACCCCCCTAGCTTTTCATTTAGTTTCAGTTTTTCACAAAACATCCCTAGTAATACTTGTAAATCAGCGTAAAATCAAAAGTTTGTTCTAAAAGTTTTTAAATTTCTATACTTACCCCTAGTTTTTATTCATTATTATTGTCCAGCTCGTCGTCCCATTCCTTCAGAGTGGTCGAACCTCCAAATCCGCCTGAAAACAAAAAAGTTATTAAGAAAAACGGTATTAGGAAAGTTGATGTAAGGGCTGTTTGCGTACATTGCGCAAACACTTTAATACTGAAAATCTTGTTACTATTCTCGTTCTTTTTGTTTTATTGGTAGTTTCAGCAAGGTTTTCCTATTTTTCACGTTTTTCAGATTTTTACATAGATCACCCGTACAACTTAAATTGACAAACACTTTCTTTGTGTATAACAATAACTTTATGTACTAAGGTGGTTTCATATTTTGATATAGATTATTAAAACTAACCGAGGGGCTTCTTACGAGACCCTAAACACCCCCCTAGCTTTTCATTTAGTTTCAGTTTTTCACAAAACATCCCTAGTAATACTTGTAAATCAGCGTAAAATCAAAAGTTTGTTCTAAAAGTTTTTAAATTTCTATACTTACCCCTAGTTTTTATTCATTATTATTGTCCAGCTCGTCGTCCCATTCCTTCAGAGTGGTCGAACCTCCAAATCCGCCTGAAAACAAAAAAGTTATTAAGAAAAACGGTATTAGGAAAGTTGATGTAAGGGCTGTTTGCGTACATTGCGCAAACACTTTAATACTGAAAATCTTGTTACTATTCTCGTTCTTTTTGTTTTATTGGTAGTTTCAGCAAGGTTTTCCTATTTTTCACGTTTTTCAGATTTTTACATAGATCACCCGTACAACTTAAATTGACAAACACTTTCTTTGTGTATAACAATAACTTTATGTACTAAGGTGGTTTCATATTTTGATATAGATTATTAAAACTAACCGAGGGGCTTCTTACGAGACCCTAAACACCCCCCTAGCTTTTCATTTAGTTTCAGTTTTTCACAAAACATCCCTAGTAATACTTGTAAATCAGCGTAAAATCAAAAGTTTGTTCTAAAAGTTTTTAAATTTCTATACTTACCCCTAGTTTTTATTCATTATTATTGTCCAGCTCGTCGTCCCATTCCTTCAGAGTGGTCGAACCTCCAAATCCGCCTGAAAACAAAAAAGTTATTAAGAAAAACGGTATTAGGAAAGTTGATGTAAGGGCTGTTTGCGTACATTGCGCAAACACTTTAATACTGAAAATCTTGTTACTATTCTCGTTCTTTTTGTTTTATTGGTAGTTTCAGCAAGGTTTTCCTATTTTTCCCGTTTTTCAGATTTTTACATAGATCACCCGTACAACTTAAATTGACAAACACTTTCTTTGTGTATAACAATAACTTTATGTACTAAGGTGGTTTCATATTTTGATATAGATTATTAAAACTAACCGAGGGGCTTCTTACGAGACCCTAAACACCCCCCTAGCTTTTCATTTAGTTTCAGTTTTTCACAAAACATCCCTAGTAATACTTGTAAATCAGCGTAAAATCAAAAGTTTGTTCTAAAAGTTTTTAAATTTCTATACTTACCCCTAGTTTTTATTCATTATTATTGTCCAGCTCGTCGTCCCATTCCTTCAGAGTGGTCGAACCTCCAAATCCGCCTGAAAACAAAAAAGTTATTAAGAAAAACGGTATTAGGAAAGTTGATGTAAGGGCTGTTTGCGTACATTGCGCAAACACTTTAATACTGAAAATCTTGTTACTATTCTCGTTCTTTTTGTTTTATTGGTAGTTTCAGCAAGGTTTTCCTATTTTTCACGTTTTTCAGATTTTTACATAGATCACCCGTACAACTTAAATTGACAAACACTTTCTTTGTGTATAACAATAACTTTATGTACTAAGGTGGTTTCATATTTTGATATAGATTATTAAAACTAACCGAGGGGCTTCTTACGAGACCCTAAACACCCCCCTAGCTTTTCATTTAGTTTCAGTTTTTCACAAAACATCCCTAGTAATACTTGTAAATCAGCGTAAAATCAAAAGTTTGTTCTAAAAGTTTTTAAATTTCTATACTTACCCCTAGTTTTTATTCATTATTATTGTCCAGCTCGTCGTCCCATTCCTTCAGAGTGGTCGAACCTCCAAATCCGCCTGAAAACAAAAAAGTTATTAAGAAAAACGGTATTAGGAAAGTTGATGTAAGGGCTGTTTGCGTACATTGCGCAAACACTTTAATACTGAAAATCTTGTTACTATTCTCGTTCTTTTTGTTTTATTGGTAGTTTCAGCAAGGTTTTCCTATTTTTCACGTTTTTCAGATTTTTACATAGATCACCCGTACAACTTAAATTGACAAACACTTTCTTTGTGTATAACAATAACTTTATGTACTAAGGTGGTTTCATATTTTGATATAGATTATTAAAACTAACCGAGGGGCTTCTTACGAGACCCTAAACACCCCCCTAGCTTTTCATTTAGTTTCAGTTTTTCACAAAACATCCCTAGTAATACTTGTAAATCAGCGTAAAATCAAAAGTTTGTTCTAAAAGTTTTTAAATTTCTATACTTACCCCTAGTTTTTATTCATTATTATTGTCCAGCTCGTCGTCCCATTCCTTCAGAGTGGTCGAACCTCCAAATCCGCCTGAAAACAAAAAAGTTATTAAGAAAAACGGTATTAGGAAAGTTGATGTAAGGGCTGTTTGCGTACATTGCGCAAACACTTTAATACTGAAAATCTTGTTACTATTCTCGTTCTTTTTGTTTTATTGGTAGTTTCAGCAAGGTTTTCCTATTTTTCACGTTTTTCAGATTTTTACATAGATCACCCGTACAACTTAAATTGACAAACACTTTCTTTGTGTATAACAATAACTTTATGTACTAAGGTGGTTTCATATTTTGATATAGATTATTAAAACTAACCGAGGGGCTTCTTACGAGACCCTAAACACCCCCCTAGCTTTTCATTTAGTTTCAGTTTTTCACAAAACATCCCTAGTAATACTTGTAAATCAGCGTAAAATCAAAAGTTTGTTCTAAAAGTTTTTAAATTTCTATACTTACCCCTAGTTTTTATTCATTATTATTGTCCAGCTCGTCGTCCCATTCCTTCAGAGTGGTCGAACCTCCAAATCCGCCTGAAAACAAAAAAGTTATTAAGAAAAACGGTATTAGGAAAGTTGATGTAAGGGCTGTTTGCGTACATTGCGCAAACACTTTAATACTGAAAATCTTGTTACTATTCTCGTTCTTTTTGTTTTATTGGTAGTTTCAGCAAGGTTTTCCTATTTTTCACGTTTTTCAGATTTTTACATAGATCACCCGTACAACTTAAATTGACAAACACTTTCTTTGTGTATAACAATAACTTTATGTACTAAGGTGGTTTCATATTTTGATATAGATTATTAAAACTAACCGAGGGGCTTCTTACGAGACCCTAAACACCCCCCTAGCTTTTCATTTAGTTTCAGTTTTTCACAAAACATCCCTAGTAATACTTGTAAATCAGCGTAAAATCAAAAGTTTGTTCTAAAAGTTTTTAAATTTCTATACTTACCCCTAGTTTTTATTCATTATTATTGTCCAGCTCGTCGTCCCATTCCTTCAGAGTGGTCGAACCTCCAAATCCGCCTGAAAACAAAAAAGTTATTAAGAAAAACGGTATTAGGAAAGTTGATGTAAGGGCTGTTTGCGTACATTGCGCAAACACTTTAATACTGAAAATCTTGTTACTATTCTCGTTCTTTTTGTTTTATTGGTAGTTTCAGCAAGGTTTTCCTATTTTTCACGTTTTTCAGATTTTTACATAGATCACCCGTACAACTTAAATTGACAAACACTTTCTTTGTGTATAACAATAACTTTATGTACTAAGGTGGTTTCATATTTTGATATAGATTATTAAAACTAACCGAGGGGCTTCTTACGAGACCCTAAACACCCCCCTAGCTTTTCATTTAGTTTCAGTTTTTCACAAAACATCCCTAGTAATACTTGTAAATCAGCGTAAAATCAAAAGTTTGTTCTAAAAGTTTTTAAATTTCTATACTTACCCCTAGTTTTTATTCATTATTATTGTCCAGCTCGTCGTCCCATTCCTTCAGAGTGGTCGAACCTCCAAATCCGCCTGAAAACAAAAAAGTTATTAAGAAAAACGGTATTAGGAAAGTTGATGTAAGGGCTGTTTGCGTACATTGCGCAAACACTTTAATACTGAAAATCTTGTTACTATTCTCGTTCTTTTTGTTTTATTGGTAGTTTCAGCAAGGTTTTCCTATTTTTCACGTTTTTCAGATTTTTACATAGATCACCCGTACAACTTAAATTGACAAACACTTTCTTTGTGTATAACAATAACTTTATGTACTAAGGTGGTTTCATATTTTGATATAGATTATTAAAACTAACCGAGGGGCTTCTTACGAGACCCTAAACACCCCCCTAGCTTTTCATTTAGTTTCAGTTTTTCACAAAACATCCCTAGTAATACTTGTAAATCAGCGTAAAATCAAAAGTTTGTTCTAAAAGTTTTTAAATTTCTATACTTACCCCTAGTTTTTATTCATTATTATTGTCCAGCTCGTCGTCCCATTCCTTCAGAGTGGTCGAACCTCCAAATCCGCCTGAAAACAAAAAAGTTATTAAGAAAAACGGTATTAGGAAAGTTGATGTAAGGGCTGTTTGCGTACATTGCGCAAACACTTTAATACTGAAAATCTTGTTACTATTCTCGTTCTTTTTGTTTTATTGGTAGTTTCAGCAAGGTTTTCCTATTTTTCACGTTTTTCAGATTTTTACATAGATCACCCGTACAACTTAAATTGACAAACACTTTCTTTGTGTATAACAATAACTTTATGTACTAAGGTGGTTTCATATTTTGATATAGATTATTAAAACTAACCGAGGGGCTTCTTACGAGACCCTAAACACCCCCCTAGCTTTTCATTTAGTTTCAGTTTTTCACAAAACATCCCTAGTAATACTTGTAAATCAGCGTAAAATCAAAAGTTTGTTCTAAAAGTTTTTAAATTTCTATACTTACCCCTAGTTTTTATTCATTATTATTGTCCAGCTCGTCGTCCCATTCCTTCAGAGTGGTCGAACCTCCAAATCCGCCTGAAAACAAAAAAGTTATTAAGAAAAACGGTATTAGGAAAGTTGATGTAAGGGCTGTTTGCGTACATTGCGCAAACACTTTAATACTGAAAATCTTGTTACTATTCTCGTTCTTTTTGTTTTATTGGTAGTTTCAGCAAGGTTTTCCTATTTTTCACGTTTTTCAGATTTTTACATAGATCACCCGTACAACTTAAATTGACAAACACTTTCTTTGTGTATAACAATAACTTTATGTACTAAGGTGGTTTCATATTTTGATATAGATTATTAAAACTAACCGAGGGGCTTCTTACGAGACCCTAAACACCCCCCTAGCTTTTCATTTAGTTTCAGTTTTTCACAAAACATCCCTAGTAATACTTGTAAATCAGCGTAAAATCAAAAGTTTGTTCTAAAAGTTTTTAAATTTCTATACTTACCCCTAGTTTTTATTCATTATTATTGTCCAGCTCGTCGTCCCATTCCTTCAGAGTGGTCGAACCTCCAAATCCGCCTGAAAACAAAAAAGTTATTAAGAAAAACGGTATTAGGAAAGTTGATGTAAGGGCTGTTTGCGTACATTGCGCAAACACTTTAATACTGAAAATCTTGTTACTATTCTCGTTCTTTTTGTTTTATTGGTAGTTTCAGCAAGGTTTTCCTATTTTTCACGTTTTTCAGATTTTTACATAGATCACCCGTACAACTTAAATTGACAAACACTTTCTTTGTGTATAACAATAACTTTATGTACTAAGGTGGTTTCATATTTTGATATAGATTATTAAAACTAACCGAGGGGCTTCTTACGAGACCCTAAACACCCCCCTAGCTTTTCATTTAGTTTCAGTTTTTCACAAAACATCCCTAGTAATACTTGTAAATCAGCGTAAAATCAAAAGTTTGTTCTAAAAGTTTTTAAATTTCTATACTTACCCCTAGTTTTTATTCATTATTATTGTCCAGCTCGTCGTCCCATTCCTTCAGAGTGGTCGAACCTCCAAATCCGCCTGAAAACAAAAAAGTTATTAAGAAAAACGGTATTAGGAAAGTTGATGTAAGGGCTGTTTGCGTACATTGCGCAAACACTTTAATACTGAAAATCTTGTTACTATTCTCGTTCTTTTTGTTTTATTGGTAGTTTCAGCAAGGTTTTCCTATTTTTCACGTTTTTCAGATTTTTACATAGATCACCCGTACAACTTAAATTGACAAACACTTTCTTTGTGTATAACAATAACTTTATGTACTAAGGTGGTTTCATATTTTGATATAGATTATTAAAACTAACCGAGGGGCTTCTTACGAGACCCTAAACACCCCCCTAGCTTTTCATTTAGTTTCAGTTTTTCACAAAACATCCCTAGTAATACTTGTAAATCAGCGTAAAATCAAAAGTTTGTTCTAAAAGTTTTTAAATTTCTATACTTACCCCTAGTTTTTATTCATTATTATTGTCCAGCTCGTCGTCCCATTCCTTCAGAGTGGTCGAACCTCCAAATCCGCCTGAAAACAAAAAAGTTATTAAGAAAAACGGTATTAGGAAAGTTGATGTAAGGGCTGTTTGCGTACATTGCGCAAACACTTTAATACTGAAAATCTTGTTACTATTCTCGTTCTTTTTGTTTTATTGGTAGTTTCAGCAAGGTTTTCCTATTTTTCACGTTTTTCAGATTTTTACATAGATCACCCGTACAACTTAAATTGACAAACACTTTCTTTGTGTATAACAATAACTTTATGTACTAAGGTGGTTTCATATTTTGATATAGATTATTAAAACTAACCGAGGGGCTTCTTACGAGACCCTAAACACCCCCCTAGCTTTTCATTTAGTTTCAGTTTTTCACAAAACATCCCTAGTAATACTTGTAAATCAGCGTAAAATCAAAAGTTTGTTCTAAAAGTTTTTAAATTTCTATACTTACCCCTAGTTTTTATTCATTATTATTGTCCAGCTCGTCGTCCCATTCCTTCAGAGTGGTCGAACCTCCAAATCCGCCTGAAAACAAAAAAGTTATTAAGAAAAACGGTATTAGGAAAGTTGATGTAAGGGCTGTTTGCGTACATTGCGCAAACACTTTAATACTGAAAATCTTGTTACTATTCTCGTTCTTTTTGTTTTATTGGTAGTTTCAGCAAGGTTTTCCTATTTTTCACGTTTTTCAGATTTTTACATAGATCACCCGTACAACTTAAATTGACAAACACTTTCTTTGTGTATAACAATAACTTTATGTACTAAGGTGGTTTCATATTTTGATATAGATTATTAAAACTAACCGAGGGGCTTCTTACGAGACCCTAAACACCCCCCTAGCTTTTCATTTAGTTTCAGTTTTTCACAAAACATCCCTAGTAATACTTGTAAATCAGCGTAAAATCAAAAGTTTGTTCTAAAAGTTTTTAAATTTCTATACTTACCCCTAGTTTTTATTCATTATTATTGTCCAGCTCGTCGTCCCATTCCTTCAGAGTGGTCGAACCTCCAAATCCGCCTGAAAACAAAAAAGTTATTAAGAAAAACGGTATTAGGAAAGTTGATGTAAGGGCTGTTTGCGTACATTGCGCAAACACTTTAATACTGAAAATCTTGTTACTATTCTCGTTCTTTTTGTTTTATTGGTAGTTTCAGCAAGGTTTTCCTATTTTTCACGTTTTTCAGATTTTTACATAGATCACCCGTACAACTTAAATTGACAAACACTTTCTTTGTGTATAACAATAACTTTATGTACTAAGGTGGTTTCATATTTTGATATAGATTATTAAAACTAACCGAGGGGCTTCTTACGAGACCCTAAACACCCCCCTAGCTTTTCATTTAGTTTCAGTTTTTCACAAAACATCCCTAGTAATACTTGTAAATCAGCGTAAAATCAAAAGTTTGTTCTAAAAGTTTTTAAATTTCTATACTTACCCCTAGTTTTTATTCATTATTATTGTCTAGCTCGTCGTCCCATTCCTTCAGAGTGGTCGAACCTCCAAATCCGCCTGAAAACAAAAAAGTTATTAAGAAAAACGGTATTAGGAAAGTTGATGTAAGGGCTGTTTGCGTACATTGCGCAAACACTTTAATACTGAAAATCTTGTTACTATTCTCGTTCTTTTTGTTTTATTGGTAGTTTCAGCAAGGTTTTCCTATTTTTCACGTTTTTCAGATTTTTACATAGATCACCCGTACAACTTAAATTGACAAACACTTTCTTTGTGTATAACAATAACTTTATGTACTAAGGTGGTTTCATATTTTGATATAGATTATTAAAACTAACCGAGGGGCTTCTTACGAGACCCTAAACACCCCCCTAGCTTTTCATTTAGTTTCAGTTTTTCACAAAACATCCCTAGTAATACTTGTAAATCAGCGTAAAATCAAAAGTTTGTTCTAAAAGTTTTTAAATTTCTATACTTACCCCTAGTTTTTATTCATTATTATTGTCCAGCTCGTCGTCCCATTCCTTCAGAGTGGTCGAACCTCCAAATCCGCCTGAAAACAAAAAAGTTATTAAGAAAAACGGTATTAGGAAAGTTGATGTAAGGGCTGTTTGCGTACATTGCGCAAACACTTTAATACTGAAAATCTTGTTACTATTCTCGTTCTTTTTGTTTTATTGGTAGTTTCAGCAAGGTTTTCCTATTTTTCACGTTTTTCAGATTTTTACATAGATCACCCGTACAACTTAAATTGACAAACACTTTCTTTGTGTATAACAATAACTTTATGTACTAAGGTGGTTTCATATTTTGATATAGATTATTAAAACTAACCAAGGGGCTTCTTACGAGACCCTAAACACCCCCCTAGCTTTTCATTTAGTTTCAGTTTTTCACAAAACATCCCTAGTAATACTTGTAAATCAGCGTAAAATCAAAAGTTTGTTCTAAAAGTTTTTAAATTTCTATACTTACCCCTAGTTTTTATTCATTATTATTGTCCAGCTCGTCGTCCCATTCCTTCAGAGTGGTCGAACCTCCAAATCCGCCTGAAAACAAAAAAGTTATTAAGAAAAACGGTATTAGGAAAGTTGATGTAAGGGCTGTTTGCGTACATTGCGCAAACACTTTAATACTGAAAATCTTGTTACTATTCTCGTTCTTTTTGTTTTATTGGTAGTTTCAGCAAGGTTTTCCTATTTTTCACGTTTTTCAGATTTTTACATAGATCACCCGTACAACTTAAATTGACAAACACTTTCTTTGTGTATAACAATAACTTTATGTACTAAGGTGGTTTCATATTTTGATATAGATTATTAAAACTAACCGAGGGGCTTCTTACGAGACCCTAAACACCCCCCTAGCTTTTCATTTAGTTTCAGTTTTTCACAAAACATCCCTAGTAATACTTGTAAATCAGCGTAAAATCAAAAGTTTGTTCTAAAAGTTTTTAAATTTCTATACTTACCCCTAGTTTTTATTCATTATTATTGTCCAGCTCGTCGTCCCATTCCTTCAGAGTGGTCGAACCTCCAAATCCGCCTGAAAACAAAAAAGTTATTAAGAAAAACGGTATTAGGAAAGTTGATGTAAGGGCTGTTTGCGTACATTGCGCAAACACTTTAATACTGAAAATCTTGTTACTATTCTCGTTCTTTTTGTTTTATTGGTAGTTTCAGCAAGGTTTTCCTATTTTTCACGTTTTTCAGATTTTTACATAGATCACCCGTACAACTTAAATTGACAAACACTTTCTTTGTGTATAACAATAACTTTATGTACTAAGGTGGTTTCATATTTTGATATAGATTATTAAAACTAACCGAGGGGCTCCTTACGAGACCCTAAACACCCCCCTAGCTTTTCATTTAGTTTCAGTTTTTCACAAAACATCCCTAGTAATACTTGTAAATCAGCGTAAAATCAAAAGTTTGTTCTAAAAGTTTTTAAATTTCTATACTTACCCCTAGTTTTTATTCATTATTATTGTCCAGCTCGTCGTCCCATTCCTTCAGAGTGGTCGAACCTCCAAATCCGCCTGAAAACAAAAAAGTTATTAAGAAAAACGGTATTAGGAAAGTTGATGTAAGGGCTGTTTGCGTACATTGCCCAAACACTTTAATACTGAAAATCTTGTTACTATTCTCGTTCTTTTTGTTTTATTGGTAGTTTCAGCAAGGTTTTCCTATTTTTCACGTTTTTCAGATTTTTACATAGATCACCCGTACAACTTAAATTGACAAACACTTTCTTTGTGTATAACAATAACTTTATGTACTAAGGTGGTTTCATATTTTGATATAGATTATTAAAACTAACCGAGGGGCTTCTTACGAGACCCTAAACACCCCCCTAGCTTTTCATTTAGTTTCAGTTTTTCACAAAACATCCCTAGTAATACTTGTAAATCAGCGTAAAATCAAAAGTTTGTTCTAAAAGTTTTTAAATTTCTATACTTACCCCTAGTTTTTATTCATTATTATTGTCTAGCTCGTCGTCCCATTCCTTCAGAGTGGTCGAACCTCCAAATCCGCCTGAAAACAAAAAAGTTATTAAGAAAAACGGTATTAGGAAAGTTGATGTAAGGGCTGTTTGCGTACATTGCGCAAACACTTTAATACTGAAAATCTTGTTACTATTCTCGTTCTTTTTGTTTTATTGGTAGTTTCAGCAAGGTTTTCCTATTTTTCACGTTTTTCAGATTTTTACATAGATCACCCGTACAACTTAAATTGACAAACACTTTCTTTGTGTATAACAATAACTTTATGTACTAAGGTGGTTTCATATTTTGATATAGATTATTAAAACTAACCGAGGGGCTTCTTACGAGACCCTAAACACCCCCCTAGCTTTTCATTTAGTTTCAGTTTTTCACAAAACATCCCTAGTAATACTTGTAAATCAGCGTAAAATCAAAAGTTTGTTCTAAAAGTTTTTAAATTTCTATACTTACCCCTAGTTTTTATTCATTATTATTGTCCAGCTCGTCGTCCCATTCCTTCAGAGTGGTCGAACCTCCAAATCCGCCTGAAAACAAAAAAGTTATTAAGAAAAACGGTATTAGGAAAGTTGATGTAAGGGCTGTTTGCGTACATTGCGCAAACACTTTAATACTGAAAATCTTGTTACTATTCTCGTTCTTTTTGTTTTATTGGTAGTTTCAGCAAGGTTTTCCTATTTTTCACGTTTTTCAGATTTTTACATAGATCACCCGTACAACTTAAATTGACAAACACTTTCTTTGTGTATAACAATAACTTTATGTACTAAGGTGGTTTCATATTTTGATATAGATTATTAAAACTAACCAAGGGGCTTCTTACGAGACCCTAAACACCCCCCTAGCTTTTCATTTAGTTTCAGTTTTTCACAAAACATCCCTAGTAATACTTGTAAATCAGCGTAAAATCAAAAGTTTGTTCTAAAAGTTTTTAAATTTCTATACTTACCCCTAGTTTTTATTCATTATTATTGTCCAGCTCGTCGTCCCATTCCTTCAGAGTGGTCGAACCTCCAAATCCGCCTGAAAACAAAAAAGTTATTAAGAAAAACGGTATTAGGAAAGTTGATGTAAGGGCTGTTTGCGTACATTGCGCAAACACTTTAATACTGAAAATCTTGTTACTATTCTCGTTCTTTTTGTTTTATTGGTAGTTTCAGCAAGGTTTTCCTATTTTTCACGTTTTTCAGATTTTTACATAGATCACCCGTACAACTTAAATTGACAAACACTTTCTTTGTGTATAACAATAACTTTATGTACTAAGGTGGTTTCATATTTTGATATAGATTATTAAAACTAACCGAGGGGCTTCTTACGAGACCCTAAACACCCCCCTAGCTTTTCATTTAGTTTCAGTTTTTCACAAAACATCCCTAGTAATACTTGTAAATCAGCGTAAAATCAAAAGTTTGTTCTAAAAGTTTTTAAATTTCTATACTTACCCCTAGTTTTTATTCATTATTATTGTCCAGCTCGTCGTCCCATTCCTTCAGAGTGGTCGAACCTCCAAATCCGCCTGAAAACAAAAAAGTTATTAAGAAAAACGGTATTAGGAAAGTTGATGTAAGGGCTGTTTGCGTACATTGCGCAAACACTTTAATACTGAAAATCTTGTTACTATTCTCGTTCTTTTTGTTTTATTGGTAGTTTCAGCAAGGTTTTCCTATTTTTCACGTTTTTCAGATTTTTACATAGATCACCCGTACAACTTAAATTGACAAACACTTTCTTTGTGTATAACAATAACTTTATGTACTAAGGTGGTTTCATATTTTGATATAGATTATTAAAACTAACCGAGGGGCTCCTTACGAGACCCTAAACACCCCCCTAGCTTTTCATTTAGTTTCAGTTTTTCACAAAACATCCCTAGTAATACTTGTAAATCAGCGTAAAATCAAAAGTTTGTTCTAAAAGTTTTTAAATTTCTATACTTACCCCTAGTTTTTATTCATTATTATTGTCCAGCTCGTCGTCCCATTCCTTCAGAGTGGTCGAACCTCCAAATCCGCCTGAAAACAAAAAAGTTATTAAGAAAAACGGTATTAGGAAAGTTGATGTAAGGGCTGTTTGCGTACATTGCCCAAACACTTTAATACTGAAAATCTTGTTACTATTCTCGTTCTTTTTGTTTTATTGGTAGTTTCAGCAAGGTTTTCCTATTTTTCACGTTTTTCAGATTTTTACATAGATCACCCGTACAACTTAAATTGACAAACACTTTCTTTGTGTATAACAATAACTTTATGTACTAAGGTGGTTTCATATTTTGATATAGATTATTAAAACTAACCGAGGGGCTTCTTACGAGACCCTAAACACCCCCCTAGCTTTTCATTTAGTTTCAGTTTTTCACAAAACATCCCTAGTAATACTTGTAAATCAGCGTAAAATCAAAAGTTTGTTCTAAAAGTTTTTAAATTTCTATACTTACCCCTAGTTTTTATTCATTATTATTGTCCAGCTCGTCGTCCCATTCCTTCAGAGTGGTCGAACCTCCAAATCCGCCTGAAAACAAAAAAGTTATTAAGAAAAACGGTATTAGGAAAGTTGATGTAAGGGCTGTTTGCGTACATTGCGCAAACACTTTAATACTGAAAATCTTGTTACTATTCTCGTTCTTTTTGTTTTATTGGTAGTTTCAGCAAGGTTTTCCTATTTTTCACGTTTTTCAGATTTTTACATAGATCACCCGTACAACTTAAATTGACAAACACTTTCTTTGTGTATAACAATAACTTTATGTACTAAGGTGGTTTCATATTTTGATATAGATTATTAAAACTAACCGAGGGGCTTCTTACGAGACCCTAAACACCCCCCTAGCTTTTCATTTAGTTTCAGTTTTTCACAAAACATCCCTAGTAATACTTGTAAATCAGCGTAAAATCAAAAGTTTGTTCTAAAAGTTTTTAAATTTCTATACTTACCCCTAGTTTTTATTCATTATTATTGTCCAGCTCGTCGTCCCATTCCTTCAGAGTGGTCGAACCTCCAAATCCGCCTGAAAACAAAAAAGTTATTAAGAAAAACGGTATTAGGAAAGTTGATGTAAGGGCTGTTTGCGTACATTGCGCAAACACTTTAATACTGAAAATCTTGTTACTATTCTCGTTCTTTTTGTTTTATTGGTAGTTTCAGCAAGGTTTTCCTATTTTTCACGTTTTTCAGATTTTTACATAGATCACCCGTACAACTTAAATTGACAAACACTTTCTTTGTGTATAACAATAACTTTATGTACTAAGGTGGTTTCATATTTTGATATAGATTATTAAAACTAACCGAGGGGCTTCTTACGAGACCCTAAACACCCCCCTAGCTTTTCATTTAGTTTCAGTTTTTCACAAAACATCCCTAGTAATACTTGTAAATCAGCGTAAAATCAAAAGTTTGTTCTAAAAGTTTTTAAATTTCTATACTTACCCCTAGTTTTTATTCATTATTATTGTCCAGCTCGTCGTCCCATTCCTTCAGAGTGGTCGAACCTCCAAATCCGCCTGAAAACAAAAAAGTTATTAAGAAAAACGGTATTAGGAAAGTTGATGTAAGGGCTGTTTGCGTACATTGCGCAAACACTTTAATACTGAAAATCTTGTTACTATTCTCGTTCTTTTTGTTTTATTGGTAGTTTCAGCAAGGTTTTCCTATTTTTCACGTTTTTCAGATTTTTACATAGATCACCCGTACAACTTAAATTGACAAACACTTTCTTTGTGTATAACAATAACTTTATGTACTAAGGTGGTTTCATATTTTGATATAGATTATTAAAACTAACCGAGGGGCTTCTTACGAGACCCTAAACACCCCCCTAGCTTTTCATTTAGTTTCAGTTTTTCACAAAACATCCCTAGTAATACTTGTAAATCAGCGTAAAATCAAAAGTTTGTTCTAAAAGTTTTTAAATTTCTATACTTACCCCTTGTTCGCGCCTATATAGGTGCTCATATTTTGTAGGGTAGTTCGGTTATTATATTTTTATTTTCGCTGCAAGGTACTAACAGAAGTTAGTCTTGATCGATCGTGCTGCGGTCTGGTTAATGCTCGTCGCATACGTATTACACGTAAAAAAAATATCGCTTAAAATCTTAAATTGACATCGCGCCGCCCAGACCTACTATTTGATACTTAGTGTTGTGGTAAAAATATTATATACGCTGGCCAGCAAGCAAGAACTGAAAGAACCTTGTGTGTGACTGTGCGTGTATCCAGGTACCTACAGGTCGTATCAAGCGATCTTGCAGCGTCATCTCCTGTAAGTTATTTTATCCTTACCTATCCTAAGTATTTCTATGGTGGTCTGTCTGTCCCACTGTGGCAGTTGTATTTTTTATAACCAATATAACAAAATCGCCGCTTCGCATACTTAACATTTTGATCCTTATCGAGCCGTATGAACCAGTGTTTTATTATAATATACCTATAGTTACATTGACTAAAGTAATTCCTAAATAGTGTCTACATAAAATTATTATTGCATAATTTCGCTAAGTTCCTTATTAAAAGGTCTGTACACTCTGTCCGCCATTTTGTTAAACTAATAAGTTATTTATTTCGCTACTCGCTTTAAAACATAAGTATTGTTTTACTATTTTCTTAAAAGTATTATTTCAATTTCATAATCATGTCGACCCCAAAAGCTAAAATCAATGAGGCCAAAAGGCAAGCTATATTCGAACAATTAAGTTCACTTTACTCTAAAACAAAATCGCTAAGCAAAGTAGACACTCGTAGTAAGTTTGATTTTCTTGCTAAATCATCGAATATTGACAGACTTTATGATCAATATAGTACTTTGTGTGACGAGTATAACATGTTGTGTTTGGAGGAAGACCCAGCTTACGTAATTAATTACCAATTGTGGAGTACTTTTGAAAACATATTTTCTTCAGTGAAGTATTTTAGGTCGCAAATAAGTGATGATTGCGAACAAAAGGGCACGCAAAGCCAAATACAAGACTGCGGCCACGAACCTACCTTCACAATTAAATTACCGCCTATAGATTTGCCTTCGTTTAATGGTAAACCCGAGAATTGGTCTTTGTTTTATGAAATATTTAAGAGTAATATTCACGAAAATCCTAAGTTATGTGACTCGCAACGTATTCAATATCTAGTTAGTAAATTAAGTGATAAGGCGCTTGTAATTTTTGCTGGTGTTGTACCAAACGCCGAAAATTACCCCGCTATTTGGCAAGCGTTAGTATCCAAGTATCAAGATAAGCGTGCTTTGGCTGTTTTGTATTTAAATAATATTTTCGAAATCAAAAATGTCTCCGGTAGTGTTAATCAATTAAATAACTTTATTGAGAAGTTTTCTTCTTCGATTACCGCTATTAAACAATTAAAATTAGAAGATTTAACCGATTTTATATTTTTATATTTAGCGCAAAAAAGATTAGATTCAAATTTAATTCAAAACTTCGAACAAACTATGCGGTCTACTGACATACCTACTTGTGAACAACTTATAGAATACATAAGACATCATGTTAAGGTTCTCGAACGAACAGGCATGAGTAACACGGAGAAGAGTACTGTACAGTCAGGTACTTACAACAAAAATACTCGAAATAATAATAATAATTTAAAGTCGCATACCTTTACTTTAACGTCGAATAATACACCACCGCTTTCTATATATTGTCCTGTTTGTCAAAGTAATGAACATAATCAGCTATATTTATGTCAACAATTTAAATCATTGAAAGTTAATGACCGATTTGCCTATGTTAAAAATAATAAATTTTGCACTAATTGTTTAAGTTCGCAGCATACAAATTCTAAATGTAATTCTAAGTCTACTTGTCGTATTTGTAAGCTTCAGCATCACACCTTATTGCATTTTGATATGTCTAAAACTAATTTTACTAAAAATTGTCCCTCATCGAATAACTTTACGGCGACTGTACTTTCTCAGAATCCTCAATTGACCACTAACTTCCCTGTGAAACAACAAAGGTCACTCGATGGTGATAATCATCCGCAGAATGAATCGGTTACTATGCATATTTCACAAACACAGATTAATAATATAACTACTACAATTTTACCGACGGCTAAAGTGTTCGCTTACACAGATGTACGCAATAAACAAATGATTAGATGTCTCCTCGACAGTGCTTCTCAAGACAATTTAATTAGTTTTAATTGTTGCAAACGGCTTAACTTAAAATTGATACCTGTCAATAATACTGTGATTAAGTCTGTAGGTCAATCGAGTTGCAGTATATTAGGTAGTGTTTCGCTCAATATTCAGTCCCGCTTTACGGGTGAAGTGTACAATGTACGGCTATTTGTTATTAATCACATAGTCGATAGATTACCTACAAGTTACGTTAATATTTTAAAAATGCCGCACTTGAATAATTTGCCCTTAGCTGATGATACTTGGAATGTACCTGGTGAAGTTGACGCGATATTAGGTGCACAATTATTTCCGACATTTATATGTAGGGGTCGCCTTTTGAAAACCTCTAACGACATCGAAATTCCCCTCCATGTTGAAAATGCTATTTCATCCACAAATATTTGTACCCAAGGTAATACTAGTATAGATACCTACCCCCGTACCCCTCACGCTTATACTAATGTAAAATACGATAATCTCGCTTTAAAATCTAATAATTTTGCTCGCTCTAATATATCTACGCTCCCTATATTTGAAACTACGCTTGGCTACGTCGTAATGGGTGAGGTCCCTACTGACTCCCTAACAGACGTTGCCTGGTCCTTCGGTCCTGTAACCAATGAAGAGTTAAACGATAGTTTGACTAAATTCTGGGAATCTCAAGAAATATTCTCACCCCCCGCTAAAAATCCCGAAGATATCGAATGTGAGAATATCTACACTTCTACAACAACCAGAACTGCCAGTGGCAGATTTATGGTCTCGCTACCCTTTAAAGGTGAGCCCTCATCACTAGGTGACTCCCTTAAGTGCGCTCAACGCAGATTACTCTCGCTCGAACGAAAATTTCGTTCTAATCCCAAATTACGTCTTGCTTATAATGAAGTAATCACTGATTATAAAAATAAGGGTTATTTATCAGAAATTCCTTTCTCCACTGACGGTTATATTATTCCTCACCATGCTGTATTACGACCAGATAAGGCATCTACCAAGACACGTGTCGTGTTAGATGCCAGCGCACTTACGGATACTAATATTTCGTTGAATGATATCTTGCATACTGGTCCTAATTTACAATCAGATGTATTCGCACTAATGCTAAAGTTTAGACTTTTTCCTGTAGCAGTCACTGCAGACGTACAACAAATGTATCTCCGCTTATTTGTTCACGAAAATGATCGCAAATTTCAAAAAATCCTATTTCGTTTCAGTGAATCTGAACCTGTTCGCATGTTTCAGTTTAACTCCGTCTGTTTCGGTCTTCGCCCGAGTCCATTCTTAGCCATGAGGTCATTACGCCAGTTAGCAGCAGAACATCACTCTTCTTTGCCTCTTGCCGCTGAAGTTGTCAACTCAGACATGTTCATGGACGATGTGACGACTTCTGTTATGTCCCCAGAGGATGGATTTATACTATTTCAACAGCTTATCGAGCTTTTTAACAGTGGTGGTTTCAATTTAGTCAAATGGGCAAGCAATTCGCAAGAGTTAATGGCTAAGATGCCCGAATCGCATCGTGCTGCTATTGAATTTTCAGACACAAGTAATACAAAGATATTAGGCTTAAAATGGCTTCCTGCTTGTGACAAATTCAACTTTTCAGTTCAATCCGCGGAAAATGGCTGTACAAAACGCATTATACTATCAGTCATCGCTCGTCTTTTCGATGTACTGGGATTAGTATCGCCAGTTATCCTTTGTGCAAAGTTGCTAGTGCAAGAGCTGTGGTTGGCACAAATAGGATGGGACGAAAACGTTCCGGAATCTATTGCAAATAAATATAATCAATTTAAACAAGAATTACCGCTTATATCTCAACTTAAAATTCCTCGACATTTGGGAGTTGTCAAAAATTGCGTCGTTCATATCGTTGGTTTCGGTGACGCTAGTCTTAAAGGATATGGATGTTGTATATATTTACACGTAACACACCCTAATGGTGCTATTTCGCTCACGCTCGCTTGTTCTAAATCTAAGGTGGCTTCACCAAAAATCGCTTCGCTCGCTCGGTTAGAACTTTGTGCAGCACTGCTGCTTTCAAAAACCCTTCGATATGTGTATAATGAGTTTAATAATCGCTATCCTATCAATGATATTTTCGCTTTTTCGGATTCTACAATCGCTTTATCGTGGATACATTCGCTGCCACATCGATGGCAAGTTTATGTAGCTAATAGGGTTAGTCAAATCCATGATAATATATCGCCCAATCGCTTTTTTCATATTGATGGCAAGGAAAATCCGAGTGATTGCGCATCACGAGGAATTCTTCCATCACAGTTGCTTGATCACAAGCTGTGGTGGAACGGTCCATCTTGGCTACAAAAACCGATCAAAGAATGGTCAATAAAACCATTTAAACCAAATGATAATGACGCTTTACCTGAAATTAGAAAATCGAATACATTTACCGCTATAGTTGAATCTGACAATACACCGCTGTATGAACTCGCTCTGAGAACGTCTAAATGGTCTAAGCTTCTCCATAGCATAGTATACATTTTACGCATGCTCAAAAAACTTCCACGTGATAATTTAATAAAAACTTCAGATTTAGAAACAGCGGAAATAACATTACTTTCTATTTTGCAACATAAGTATTTTGAAAATGAATTCAATTCTATTAAAACTAAAACTTTACCTTCTGTCGCTATTCGTAGATTACATCCCTTTATTGATGATCATGGTCTGATTCGTGTTGGCGGACGACTGACCTACGCTGACATCCCATATGAGAATCGCCATCCGATTTTACTACCTCGACGCGACCATATTGTCAATTTGCTCATAGATCATTATCATCGTATTAATTGCCATACGGGTTCTAGTCTACTTATGTCTTTATTACGCCAACGCTATTGGATATTGTCCGCTCGTAGCATAATTCGTAGACGCGTGCAATCTTGCAACACATGCTTTAAGTGCGCCCCGCGCTCACAGGCACCGCTAATGGCAAGTCTACCCTCATCACGATTTCTAGAAGCTAAAGCCTTTACTAATACAGGAGTAGACTATGCGGGACCAATTAATTTAGCTATGACCAGACATCGAGGTGTGCGCACCACGAAAGCGTACATATGTCTGTTCGTGTGTCTTGCCACTAAGGCAATTCATATAGAAATCGCTCCGGATCTCTCCACAGAAACGTTTATTGACGCATTAAAGAGGTTTATCTCAAGACGTGGTCCTATAGCTTGCATTTATTCGGATAACGCTACAAACTTTATTGGCGCCAAGCGTCATTTGAACGAGCTTTACAACTTCTTAGAGTCCAACTCAACAAAATCCGCCTATTCCGCAGAATTCGCTAAAAACCGTATTAATTTTCATACCATACCGCCTCGTGCTCCCCACTTCGGTGGTCTTTGGGAGGCGAATATCAAGTGCGTTAAAACGCATTTATACCGCGTGATAGGCCAACAGATACTTTCTTATGAGGAATTACTTACAGTACTCACTCAAATTGAGTCTTTGTTAAATTCTAGGCCGTTAGGACTTTTATCCGAGGAGCCTCAGCCGGAATTACTAACGCCTGCTCATTTTCTCATGACCACTCCTCTTACAAGTTTACCCGCTTATGACATTGACGCTAATGGATCTATATTAACTAGAAAACGCTTGTTAGATAGCTTGGTACAAGGCTATTGGAAAAGATGGCGCCTTGACTATCTACATACGCTTCAACAGCGAATGAAATGGTTCAAAGATAGTGTTTCAATTAAACTAGGGACAGTCGTACTGTTACACCAGGATGACGTACCGCCCCTACAGTGGCCGCTTGGCATTGTGGAGGAATTGTTTCCTGGCCGCGACGGAGTTGTTAGAGTGGCTTCAATACGTTCACAGGGGAAGTTATTTAAACGTCCCATTGTTAAGCTGTGTCCTCTTCCAACCCAATAAACCAAAATTAACTCAATCTTAACTTAGTTTAATTATAACTTAGTTTTAACTTGTATTTATTATTTATCTATGTAATAAAGTCTGTCTCTGTTTGATGTGGAGCAATAAGTATTCTTTAACTTCCGCTAAAACACTGTAACTAGTTCATTCTTATTTTTTTTATGTACTTATCTTTTGAAATCCTTCGGACTTTCAAGCCGGGGAGTATGTTCGCGCCTATATAGGTGCTCATATTTTGTAGGGTAGTTCGGTTATTATATTTTTATTTTCGCTGCAAGGTACTAACAGAAGTTAGTCTTGATCGATCGTGCTGCGGTCTGGTTAATGCTCGTCGCATACGTATTACACGTAAAAAAAATATCGCTTAAAATCTTAAATTGACATCGCGCCGCCCAGACCTACTATTTGATACTTAGTGTTGTGGTAAAAATATTATATACGCTGGCCAGCAAGCAAGAACTGAAAGAACCTTGTGTGTGACTGTGCGTGTATCCAGGTACCTACAGGTCGTATCAAGCGATCTTGCAGCGTCATCTCCTGTAAGTTATTTTATCCTTACCTATCCTAAGTATTTCTATGGTGGTCTGTCTGTCCCACTGTGGCAGTTGTATTTTTTATAACCAATATAACAAAATCGCCGCTTCGCATACTTAACACCCCTAGTTTTTATTCATTATTATTGTCCAGCTCGTCGTCCCATTCCTTCAGAGTGGTCGAACCTCCAAATCCGCCTGAAAACAAAAAAGTTATTAAGAAAAACGGTATTAGGAAAGTTGATGTAAGGGCTGTTTGCGTACATTGCGCAAACACTTTAATACTGAAAATCTTGTTACTATTCTCGTTCTTTTTGTTTTATTGGTAGTTTCAGCAAGGTTTTCCTATTTTTCACGTTTTTCAGATTTTTACATAGATCACCCGTACAACTTAAATTGACAAACACTTTCTTTGTGTATAACAATAACTTTATGTACTAAGGTGGTTTCATATTTTGATATAGATTATTAAAACTAACCGAAGGGCTTCTTACGAGACCCTAAACACCCCCCTAGCTTTTCATTTAGTTTCAGTTTTTCACAAAACATCCCTAGTAATACTTGTAAATCAGCGTAAAATCAAAAGTTTGTTCTAAAAGTTTTTAAATTTCTATACTTACCCCTAGTTTTTATTCATTATTATTGTCCAGCTCGTCGTCCCATTCCTTCAGAGTGGTCGAACCTCCAAATCCGCCTGAAAACAAAAAAGTTATTAAGAAAAACGGTATTAGGAAAGTTGATGTAAGGGCTGTTTGCGTACATTGCGCAAACACTTTAATACTGAAAATCTTGTTACTATTCTCGTTCTTTTTGTTTTATTGGTAGTTTCAGCAAGGTTTTCCTATTTTTCACGTTTTTCAGATTTTTACATAGATCACCCGTACAACTTAAATTGACAAACACTTTCTTTGTGTATAACAATAACTTTATGTACTAAGGTGGTTTCATATTTTGATATAGATTATTAAAACTAACCGAGGGGCTTCTTACGAGACCCTAAACACCCCCCTAGCTTTTCATTTAGTTTCAGTTTTTCACAAAACATCCCTAGTAATACTTGTAAATCAGCGTAAAATCAAAAGTTTGTTCTAAAAGTTTTTAAATTTCTATACTTACCCCTAGTTTTTATTCATTATTATTGTCCAGCTCGTCGTTCCATTCCTTCAGAGTGGTCGAACCTCCAAATCCGCCTGAAAACAAAAAAGTTATTAAGAAAAACGGTATTAGGAAAGTTGATGTAAGGGCTGTTTGCGTACATTGCGCAAACACTTTAATACTGAAAATCTTGTTACTATTCTCGTTCTTTTTGTTTTATTGGTAGTTTCAGCAAGGTTTTCCTATTTTTCACGTTTTTCAGATTTTTACATAGATCACCCGTACAACTTAAATTGACAAACACTTTCTTTGTGTATAACAATAACTTTATGTACTAAGGTGGTTTCATATTTTGATATAGATTATTAAAACTAACCGAGGGGCTTCTTACGAGACCCTAAACACCCCCCTAGCTTTTCATTTAGTTTCAGTTTTTCACAAAACATCCCTAGTAATACTTGTAAATCAGCGTAAAATCAAAAGTTTGTTCTAAAAGTTTTTAAATTTCTATACTTACCCCTAGTTTTTATTCATTATTATTGTCCAGCTCGTCGTCCCATTCCTTCAGAGTGGTCGAACCTCCAAATCCGCCTGAAAACAAAAAAGTTATTAAGAAAAACGGTATTAGGAAAGTTGATGTAAGGGCTGTTTGCGTACATTGCGCAAACACTTTAATACTGAAAATCTTGTTACTATTCTCGTTCTTTTTGTTTTATTGGTAGTTTCAGCAAGGTTTTCCTATTTTTCACGTTTTTCAGATTTTTACATAGATCACCCGTACAACTTAAATTGACAAACACTTTCTTTGTGTATAACAATAACTTTATGTACTAAGGTGGTTTCATATTTTGATATAGATTATTAAAACTAACCGAGGGGCTTCTTACGAGACCCTAAACACCCCCCTAGCTTTTCATTTAGTTTCAGTTTTTCACAAAACATCCCTAGTAATACTTGTAAATCAGCGTAAAATCAAAAGTTTGTTCTAAAAGTTTTTAAATTTCTATACTTACCCCTAGTTTTTATTCATTATTATTGTCCAGCTCGTCGTCCCATTCCTTCAGAGTGGTCGAACCTCCAAATCCGCCTGAAAACAAAAAAGTTATTAAGAAAAACGGTATTAGGAAAGTTGATGTAAGGGCTGTTTGCGTACATTGCGCAAACACTTTAATACTGAAAATCTTGTTACTATTCTCGTTCTTTTTGTTTTATTGGTAGTTTCAGCAAGGTTTTCCTATTTTTCACGTTTTTCAGATTTTTACATAGATCACCCGTACAACTTAAATTGACAAACACTTTCTTTGTGTATAACAATAACTTTATGTACTAAGGTGGTTTCATATTTTGATATAGATTATTAAAACTAACCGAGGGGCTTCTTACGAGACCCTAAACACCCCCCTAGCTTTTCATTTAGTTTCAGTTTTTCACAAAACATCCCTAGTAATACTTGTAAATCAGCGTAAAATCAAAAGTTTGTTCTAAAAGTTTTTAAATTTCTATACTTACCCCTAGTTTTTATTCATTATTATTGTCCAGCTCGTCGTCCCATTCCTTCAGAGTGGTCGAACCTCCAAATCCGCCTGAAAACAAAAAAGTTATTAAGAAAAACGGTATTAGGAAAGTTGATGTAAGGGCTGTTTGCGTACATTGCGCAAACACTTTAATACTGAAAATCTTGTTACTATTCTCGTTCTTTTTGTTTTATTGGTAGTTTCAGCAAGGTTTTCCTATTTTTCACGTTTTTCAGATTTTTACATAGATCACCCGTACAACTTAAATTGACAAACACTTTCTTTGTGTATAACAATAACTTTATGTACTAAGGTGGTTTCATATTTTGATATAGATTATTAAAACTAACCGAGGGGCTTCTTACGAGACCCTAAACACCCCCCTAGCTTTTCATTTAGTTTCAGTTTTTCACAAAACATCCCTAGTAATACTTGTAAATCAGCGTAAAATCAAAAGTTTGTTCTAAAAGTTTTTAAATTTCTATACTTACCCCTAGTTTTTATTCATTATTATTGTCCAGCTCGTCGTCCCATTCCTTCAGAGTGGTCGAACCTCCAAATCCGCCTGAAAACAAAAAAGTTATTAAGAAAAACGGTATTAGGAAAGTTGATGTAAGGGCTGTTTGCGTACATTGCGCAAACACTTTAATACTGAAAATCTTGTTACTATTCTCGTTCTTTTTGTTTTATTGGTAGTTTCAGCAAGGTTTTCCTATTTTTCACGTTTTTCAGATTTTTACATAGATCACCCGTACAACTTAAATTGACAAACACTTTCTTTGTGTATAACAATAACTTTATGTACTAAGGTGGTTTCATATTTTGATATAGATTATTAAAACTAACCGAGGGGCTTCTTACGAGACCCTAAACACCCCCCTAGCTTTTCATTTAGTTTCAGTTTTTCACAAAACATCCCTAGTAATACTTGTAAATCAGCGTAAAATCAAAAGTTTGTTCTAAAAGTTTTTAAATTTCTATACTTACCCCTAGTTTTTATTCATTATTATTGTCCAGCTCGTCGTCCCATTCCTTCAGAGTGGTCGAACCTCCAAATCCGCCTGAAAACAAAAAAGTTATTAAGAAAAACGGTATTAGGAAAGTTGATGTAAGGGCTGTTTGCGTACATTGCGCAAACACTTTAATACTGAAAATCTTGTTACTATTCTCGTTCTTTTTGTTTTATTGGTAGTTTCAGCAAGGTTTTCCTATTTTTCACGTTTTTCAGATTTTTACATAGATCACCCGTACAACTTAAATTGACAAACACTTTCTTTGTGTATAACAATAACTTTATGTACTAAGGTGGTTTCATATTTTGATATAGATTATTAAAACTAACCGAGGGGCTTCTTACGAGACCCTAAACACCCCCCTAGCTTTTCATTTAGTTTCAGTTTTTCACAAAACATCCCTAGTAATACTTGTAAATCAGCGTAAAATCAAAAGTTTGTTCTAAAAGTTTTTAAATTTCTATACTTACCCCTAGTTTTTATTCATTATTATTGTCCAGCTCGTCGTCCCATTCCTTCAGAGTGGTCGAACCTCCAAATCCGCCTGAAAACAAAAAAGTTATTAAGAAAAACGGTATTAGGAAAGTTGATGTAAGGGCTGTTTGCGTACATTGCGCAAACACTTTAATACTGAAAATCTTGTTACTATTCTCGTTCTTTTTGTTTTATTGGTAGTTTCAGCAAGGTTTTCCTATTTTTCACGTTTTTCAGATTTTTACATAGATCACCCGTACAACTTAAATTGACAAACACTTTCTTTGTGTATAACAATAACTTTATGTACTAAGGTGGTTTCATATTTTGATATAGATTATTAAAACTAACCGAGGGGCTTCTTACGAGACCCTAAACACCCCCCTAGCTTTTCATTTAGTTTCAGTTTTTCACAAAACATCCCTAGTAATACTTGTAAATCAGCGTAAAATCAAAAGTTTGTTCTAAAAGTTTTTAAATTTCTATACTTACCCCTAGTTTTTATTCATTATTATTGTCCAGCTCGTCGTCCCATTCCTTCAGAGTGGTCGAACCTCCAAATCCGCCTGAAAACAAAAAAGTTATTAAGAAAAACGGTATTAGGAAAGTTGATGTAAGGGCTGTTTGCGTACATTGCGCAAACACTTTAATACTGAAAATCTTGTTACTATTCTCGTTCTTTTTGTTTTATTGGTAGTTTCAGCAAGGTTTTCCTATTTTTCACGTTTTTCAGATTTTTACATAGATCACCCGTACAACTTAAATTGACAAACACTTTCTTTGTGTATAACAATAACTTTATGTACTAAGGTGGTTTCATATTTTGATATAGATTATTAAAACTAACCGAGGGGCTTCTTACGAGACCCTAAACACCCCCCTAGCTTTTCATTTAGTTTCAGTTTTTCACAAAACATCCCTAGTAATACTTGTAAATCAGCGTAAAATCAAAAGTTTGTTCTAAAAGTTTTTAAATTTCTATACTTACCCCTAGTTTTTATTCATTATTATTGTCCAGCTCGTCGTCCCATTCCTTCAGAGTGGTCGAACCTCCAAATCCGCCTGAAAACAAAAAAGTTATTAAGAAAAACGGTATTAGGAAAGTTGATGTAAGGGCTGTTTGCGTACATTGCGCAAACACTTTAATACTGAAAATCTTGTTACTATTCTCGTTCTTTTTGTTTTATTGGTAGTTTCAGCAAGGTTTTCCTATTTTTCACGTTTTTCAGATTTTTACATAGATCACCCGTACAACTTAAATTGACAAACACTTTCTTTGTGTATAACAATAACTTTATGTACTAAGGTGGTTTCATATTTTGATATAGATTATTAAAACTAACCGAGGGGCTTCTTACGAGACCCTAAACACCCCCCTAGCTTTTCATTTAGTTTCAGTTTTTCACAAAACATCCCTAGTAATACTTGTAAATCAGCGTAAAATCAAAAGTTTGTTCTAAAAGTTTTTAAATTTCTATACTTACCCCTAGTTTTTATTCATTATTATTGTCCAGCTCGTCGTCCCATTCCTTCAGAGTGGTCGAACCTCCAAATCCGCCTGAAAACAAAAAAGTTATTAAGAAAAACGGTATTAGGAAAGTTGATGTAAGGGCTGTTTGCGTACATTGCGCAAACACTTTAATACTGAAAATCTTGTTACTATTCTCGTTCTTTTTGTTTTATTGGTAGTTTCAGCAAGGTTTTCCTATTTTTCACGTTTTTCAGATTTTTACATAGATCACCCGTACAACTTAAATTGACAAACACTTTCTTTGTGTATAACAATAACTTTATGTACTAAGGTGGTTTCATATTTTGATATAGATTATTAAAACTAACCGAGGGGCTTCTTACGAGACCCTAAACACCCCCCTAGCTTTTCATTTAGTTTCAGTTTTTCACAAAACATCCCTAGTAATACTTGTAAATCAGCGTAAAATCAAAAGTTTGTTCTAAAAGTTTTTAAATTTCTATACTTACCCCTAGTTTTTATTCATTATTATTGTCCAGCTCGTCGTCCCATTCCTTCAGAGTGGTCGAACCTCCAAATCCGCCTGAAAACAAAAAAGTTATTAAGAAAAACGGTATTAGGAAAGTTGATGTAAGGGCTGTTTGCGTACATTGCGCAAACACTTTAATACTGAAAATCTTGTTACTATTCTCGTTCTTTTTGTTTTATTGGTAGTTTCAGCAAGGTTTTCCTATTTTTCACGTTTTTCAGATTTTTACATAGATCACCCGTACAACTTAAATTGACAAACACTTTCTTTGTGTATAACAATAACTTTATGTACTAAGGTGGTTTCATATTTTGATATAGATTATTAAAACTAACCGAGGGGCTTCTTACGAGACCCTAAACACCCCCCTAGCTTTTCATTTAGTTTCAGTTTTTCACAAAACATCCCTAGTAATACTTGTAAATCAGCGTAAAATCAAAAGTTTGTTCTAAAAGTTTTTAAATTTCTATACTTACCCCTAGTTTTTATTCATTATTATTGTCCAGCTCGTCGTCCCATTCCTTCAGAGTGGTCGAACCTCCAAATCCGCCTGAAAACAAAAAAGTTATTAAGAAAAACGGTATTAGGAAAGTTGATGTAAGGGCTGTTTGCGTACATTGCGCAAACACTTTAATACTGAAAATCTTGTTACTATTCTCGTTCTTTTTGTTTTATTGGTAGTTTCAGCAAGGTTTTCCTATTTTTCACGTTTTTCAGATTTTTACATAGATCACCCGTACAACTTAAATTGACAAACACTTTCTTTGTGTATAACAATAACTTTATGTACTAAGGTGGTTTCATATTTTGATATAGATTATTAAAACTAACCGAGGGGCTTCTTACGAGACCCTAAACACCCCCCTAGCTTTTCATTTAGTTTCAGTTTTTCACAAAACATCCCTAGTAATACTTGTAAATCAGCGTAAAATCAAAAGTTTGTTCTAAAAGTTTTTAAATTTCTATACTTACCCCTAGTTTTTATTCATTATTATTGTCCAGCTCGTCGTCCCATTCCTTCAGAGTGGTCGAACCTCCAAATCCGCCTGAAAACAAAAAAGTTATTAAGAAAAACGGTATTAGGAAAGTTGATGTAAGGGCTGTTTGCGTACATTGCGCAAACACTTTAATACTGAAAATCTTGTTACTATTCTCGTTCTTTTTGTTTTATTGGTAGTTTCAGCAAGGTTTTCCTATTTTTCACGTTTTTCAGATTTTTACATAGATCACCCGTACAACTTAAATTGACAAACACTTTCTTTGTGTATAACAATAACTTTATGTACTAAGGTGGTTTCATATTTTGATATAGATTATTAAAACTAACCGAGGGGCTTCTTACGAGACCCTAAACACCCCCCTAGCTTTTCATTTAGTTTCAGTTTTTCACAAAACATCCCTAGTAATACTTGTAAATCAGCGTAAAATCAAAAGTTTGTTCTAAAAGTTTTTAAATTTCTATACTTACCCCTAGTTTTTATTCATTATTATTGTCCAGCTCGTCGTCCCATTCCTTCAGAGTGGTCGAACCTCCAAATCCGCCTGAAAACAAAAAAGTTATTAAGAAAAACGGTATTAGGAAAGTTGATGTAAGGGCTGTTTGCGTACATTGCGCAAACACTTTAATACTGAAAATCTTGTTACTATTCTCGTTCTTTTTGTTTTATTGGTAGTTTCAGCAAGGTTTTCCTATTTTTCACGTTTTTCAGATTTTTACATAGATCACCCGTACAACTTAAATTGACAAACACTTTCTTTGTGTATAACAATAACTTTATGTACTAAGGTGGTTTCATATTTTGATATAGATTATTAAAACTAACCGAGGGGCTTCTTACGAGACCCTAAACACCCCCCTAGCTTTTCATTTAGTTTCAGTTTTTCACAAAACATCCCTAGTAATACTTGTAAATCAGCGTAAAATCAAAAGTTTGTTCTAAAAGTTTTTAAATTTCTATACTTACCCCTAGTTTTTATTCATTATTATTGTCCAGCTCGTCGTCCCATTCCTTCAGAGTGGTCGAACCTCCAAATCCGCCTGAAAACAAAAAAGTTATTAAGAAAAACGGTATTAGGAAAGTTGATGTAAGGGCTGTTTGCGTACATTGCGCAAACACTTTAATACTGAAAATCTTGTTACTATTCTCGTTCTTTTTGTTTTATTGGTAGTTTCAGCAAGGTTTTCCTATTTTTCACGTTTTTCAGATTTTTACATAGATCACCCGTACAACTTAAATTGACAAACACTTTCTTTGTGTATAACAATAACTTTATGTACTAAGGTGGTTTCATATTTTGATATAGATTATTAAAACTAACCGAGGGGCTTCTTACGAGACCCTAAACACCCCCATAGCTTTTCATTTAGTTTCAGTTTTTCACAAAACATCCCTAGTAATACTTGTAAATCAGCGTAAAATCAAAAGTTTGTTCTAAAAGTTTTTAAATTTCTATACTTACCCCTAGTTTTTATTCATTATTATTGTCCAGCTCGTCGTCCCATTCCTTCAGAGTGGTCGAACCTCCAAATCCGCCTGAAAACAAAAAAGTTATTAAGAAAAACGGTATTAGGAAAGTTGATGTAAGGGCTGTTTGCGTACATTGCGCAAACACTTTAATACTGAAAATCTTGTTACTATTCTCGTTCTTTTTGTTTTATTGGTAGTTTCAGCAAGGTTTTCCTATTTTTCACGTTTTTCAGATTTTTACATAGATCACCCGTACAACTTAAATTGACAAACACTTTCTTTGTGTATAACAATAACTTTATGTACTAAGGTGGTTTCATATTTTGATATAGATTATTAAAACTAACCGAGGGGCTTCTTACGAGACCCTAAACACCCCCCTAGCTTTTCATTTAGTTTCAGTTTTTCACAAAACATCCCTAGTAATACTTGTAAATCAGCGTAAAATCAAAAGTTTGTTCTAAAAGTTTTTAAATTTCTATACTTACCCCTAGTTTTTATTCATTATTATTGTCCAGCTCGTCGTCCCATTCCTTCAGAGTGGTCGAACCTCCAAATCCGCCTGAAAACAAAAAAGTTATTAAGAAAAACGGTATTAGGAAAGTTGATGTAAGGGCTGTTTGCGTACATTGCGCAAACACTTTAATACTGAAAATCTTGTTACTATTCTCGTTCTTTTTGTTTTATTGGTAGTTTCAGCAAGGTTTTCCTATTTTTCACGTTTTTCAGATTTTTACATAGATCACCCGTACAACTTAAATTGACAAACACTTTCTTTGTGTATAACAATAACTTTATGTACTAAGGTGGTTTCATATTTTGATATAGATTATTAAAACTAACCGAGGGGCTTCTTACGAGACCCTAAACACCCCCCTAGCTTTTCATTTAGTTTCAGTTTTTCACAAAACATCCCTAGTAATACTTGTAAATCAGCGTAAAATCAAAAGTTTGTTCTAAAAGTTTTTAAATTTCTATACTTACCCCTAGTTTTTATTCATTATTATTGTCCAGCTCGTCGTCCCATTCCTTCAGAGTGGTCGAACCTCCAAATCCGCCTGAAAACAAAAAAGTTATTAAGAAAAACGGTATTAGGAAAGTTGATGTAAGGGCTGTTTGCGTACATTGCGCAAACACTTTAATACTGAAAATCTTGTTACTATTCTCGTTCTTTTTGTTTTATTGGTAGTTTCAGCAAGGTTTTCCTATTTTTCACGTTTTTCAGATTTTTACATAGATCACCCGTACAACTTAAATTGACAAACACTTTCTTTGTGTATAACAATAACTTTATGTACTAAGGTGGTTTCATATTTTGATATAGATTATTAAAACTAACCGAGGGGCTTCTTACGAGACCCTAAACACCCCCCTAGCTTTTCATTTAGTTTCAGTTTTTCACAAAACATCCCTAGTAATACTTGTAAATCAGCGTAAAATCAAAAGTTTGTTCTAAAAGTTTTTAAATTTCTATACTTACCCCTAGTTTTTATTCATTATTATTGTCCAGCTCGTCGTCCCATTCCTTCAGAGTGGTCGAACCTCCAAATCCGCCTGAAAACAAAAAAGTTATTAAGAAAAACGGTATTAGGAAAGTTGATGTAAGGGCTGTTTGCGTACATTGCGCAAACACTTTAATACTGAAAATCTTGTTACTATTCTCGTTCTTTTTGTTTTATTGGTAGTTTCAGCAAGGTTTTCCTATTTTTCACGTTTTTCAGATTTTTACATAGATCACCCGTACAACTTAAATTGACAAACACTTTCTTTGTGTATAACAATAACTTTATGTACTAAGGTGGTTTCATATTTTGATATAGATTATTAAAACTAACCGAGGGGCTTCTTACGAGACCCTAAACACCCCCCTAGCTTTTCATTTAGTTTCAGTTTTTCACAAAACATCCCTAGTAATACTTGTAAATCAGCGTAAAATCAAAAGTTTGTTCTAAAAGTTTTTAAATTTCTATACTTACCCCTAGTTTTTATTCATTATTATTGTCCAGCTCGTCGTCCCATTCCTTCAGAGTGGTCGAACCTCCAAATCCGCCTGAAAACAAAAAAGTTATTAAGAAAAACGGTATTAGGAAAGTTGATGTAAGGGCTGTTTGCGTACATTGCGCAAACACTTTAATACTGAAAATCTTGTTACTATTCTCGTTCTTTTTGTTTTATTGGTAGTTTCAGCAAGGTTTTCCTATTTTTCACGTTTTTCAGATTTTTACATAGATCACCCGTACAACTTAAATTGACAAACACTTTCTTTGTGTATAACAATAACTTTATGTACTAAGGTGGTTTCATATTTTGATATAGATTATTAAAACTAACCGAGGGGCTTCTTACGAGACCCTAAACACCCCCCTAGCTTTTCATTTAGTTTCAGTTTTTCACAAAACATCCCTAGTAATACTTGTAAATCAGCGTAAAATCAAAAGTTTGTTCTAAAAGTTTTTAAATTTCTATACTTACCCCTAGTTTTTATTCATTATTATTGTCCAGCTCGTCGTCCCATTCCTTCAGAGTGGTCGAACCTCCAAATCCGCCTGAAAACAAAAAAGTTATTAAGAAAAACGGTATTAGGAAAGTTGATGTAAGGGCTGTTTGCGTACATTGCGCAAACACTTTAATACTGAAAATCTTGTTACTATTCTCGTTCTTTTTGTTTTATTGGTAGTTTCAGCAAGGTTTTCCTATTTTTCACGTTTTTCAGATTTTTACATAGATCACCCGTACAACTTAAATTGACAAACACTTTCTTTGTGTATAACAATAACTTTATGTACTAAGGTGGTTTCATATTTTGATATAGATTATTAAAACTAACCGAGGGGCTTCTTACGAGACCCTAAACACCCCCCTAGCTTTTCATTTAGTTTCAGTTTTTCACAAAACATCCCTAGTAATACTTGTAAATCAGCGTAAAATCAAAAGTTTGTTCTAAAAGTTTTTAAATTTCTATACTTACCCCTAGTTTTTATTCATTATTATTGTCCAGCTCGTCGTCCCATTCCTTCAGAGTGGTCGAACCTCCAAATCCGCCTGAAAACAAAAAAGTTATTAAGAAAAACGGTATTAGGAAAGTTGATGTAAGGGCTGTTTGCGTACATTGCGCAAACACTTTAATACTGAAAATCTTGTTACTATTCTCGTTCTTTTTGTTTTATTGGTAGTTTCAGCAAGGTTTTCCTATTTTTCACGTTTTTCAGATTTTTACATAGATCACCCGTACAACTTAAATTGACAAACACTTTCTTTGTGTATAACAATAACTTTATGTACTAAGGTGGTTTCATATTTTGATATAGATTATTAAAACTAACCGAGGGGCTTCTTACGAGACCCTAAACACCCCCCTAGCTTTTCATTTAGTTTCAGTTTTTCACAAAACATCCCTAGTAATACTTGTAAATCAGCGTAAAATCAAAAGTTTGTTCTAAAAGTTTTTAAATTTCTATACTTACCCCTAGTTTTTATTCATTATTATTGTCCAGCTCGTCGTCCCATTCCTTCAGAGTGGTCGAACCTCCAAATCCGCCTGAAAACAAAAAAGTTATTAAGAAAAACGGTATTAGGAAAGTTGATGTAAGGGCTGTTTGCGTACATTGCGCAAACACTTTAATACTGAAAATCTTGTTACTATTCTCGTTCTTTTTGTTTTATTGGTAGTTTCAGCAAGGTTTTCCTATTTTTCACGTTTTTCAGATTTTTACATAGATCACCCGTACAACTTAAATTGACAAACACTTTCTTTGTGTATAACAATAACTTTATGTACTAAGGTGGTTTCATATTTTGATATAGATTATTAAAACTAACCGAGGGGCTTCTTACGAGACCCTAAACACCCCCCTAGCTTTTCATTTAGTTTCAGTTTTTCACAAAACATCCCTAGTAATACTTGTAAATCAGCGTAAAATCAAAAGTTTGTTCTAAAAGTTTTTAAATTTCTATACTTACCCCTAGTTTTTATTCATTATTATTGTCCAGCTCGTCGTCCCATTCCTTCAGAGTGGTCGAACCTCCAAATCCGCCTGAAAACAAAAAAGTTATTAAGAAAAACGGTATTAGGAAAGTTGATGTAAGGGCTGTTTGCGTACATTGCGCAAACACTTTAATACTGAAAATCTTGTTACTATTCTCGTTCTTTTTGTTTTATTGGTAGTTTCAGCAAGGTTTTCCTATTTTTCACGTTTTTCAGATTTTTACATAGATCACCCGTACAACTTAAATTGACAAACACTTTCTTTGTGTATAACAATAACTTTATGTACTAAGGTGGTTTCATATTTTGATATAGATTATTAAAACTAACCGAGGGGCTTCTTACGAGACCCTAAACACCCCCCTAGCTTTTCATTTAGTTTCAGTTTTTCACAAAACATCCCTAGTAATACTTGTAAATCAGCGTAAAATCAAAAGTTTGTTCTAAAAGTTTTTAAATTTCTATACTTACCCCTAGTTTTTATTCATTATTATTGTCCAGCTCGTCGTCCCATTCCTTCAGAGTGGTCGAACCTCCAAATCCGCCTGAAAACAAAAAAGTTATTAAGAAAAACGGTATTAGGAAAGTTGATGTAAGGGCTGTTTGCGTACATTGCGCAAACACTTTAATACTGAAAATCTTGTTACTATTCTCGTTCTTTTTGTTTTATTGGTAGTTTCAGCAAGGTTTTCCTATTTTTCACGTTTTTCAGATTTTTACATAGATCACCCGTACAACTTAAATTGACAAACACTTTCTTTGTGTATAACAATAACTTTATGTACTAAGGTGGTTTCATATTTTGATATAGATTATTAAAACTAACCGAGGGGCTTCTTACGAGACCCTAAACACCCCCCTAGCTTTTCATTTAGTTTCAGTTTTTCACAAAACATCCCTAGTAATACTTGTAAATCAGCGTAAAATCAAAAGTTTGTTCTAAAAGTTTTTAAATTTCTATACTTACCCCTAGTTTTTATTCATTATTATTGTCCAGCTCGTCGTCCCATTCCTTCAGAGTGGTCGAACCTCCAAATCCGCCTGAAAACAAAAAAGTTATTAAGAAAAACGGTATTAGGAAAGTTGATGTAAGGGCTGTTTGCGTACATTGCGCAAACACTTTAATACTGAAAATCTTGTTACTATTCTCGTTCTTTTTGTTTTATTGGTAGTTTCAGCAAGGTTTTCCTATTTTTCACGTTTTTCAGATTTTTACATAGATCACCCGTACAACTTAAATTGACAAACACTTTCTTTGTGTATAACAATAACTTTATGTACTAAGGTGGTTTCATATTTTGATATAGATTATTAAAACTAACCGAGGGGCTTCTTACGAGACCCTAAACACCCCCCTAGCTTTTCATTTAGTTTCAGTTTTTCACAAAACATCCCTAGTAATACTTGTAAATCAGCGTAAAATCAAAAGTTTGTTCTAAAAGTTTTTAAATTTCTATACTTACCCCTAGTTTTTATTCATTATTATTGTCCAGCTCGTCGTCCCATTCCTTCAGAGTGGTCGAACCTCCAAATCCGCCTGAAAACAAAAAAGTTATTAAGAAAAACGGTATTAGGAAAGTTGATGTAAGGGCTGTTTGCGTACATTGCGCAAACACTTTAATACTGAAAATCTTGTTACTATTCTCGTTCTTTTTGTTTTATTGGTAGTTTCAGCAAGGTTTTCCTATTTTTCACGTTTTTCAGATTTTTACATAGATCACCCGTACAACTTAAATTGACAAACACTTTCTTTGTGTATAACAATAACTTTATGTACTAAGGTGGTTTCATATTTTGATATAGATTATTAAAACTAACCGAGGGGCTTCTTACGAGACCCTAAACACCCCCATAGCTTTTCATTTAGTTTCAGTTTTTCACAAAACATCCCTAGTAATACTTGTAAATCAGCGTAAAATCAAAAGTTTGTTCTAAAAGTTTTTAAATTTCTATACTTACCCCTAGTTTTTATTCATTATTATTGTCCAGCTCGTCGTCCCATTCCTTCAGAGTGGTCGAACCTCCAAATCCGCCTGAAAACAAAAAAGTTATTAAGAAAAACGGTATTAGGAAAGTTGATGTAAGGGCTGTTTGCGTACATTGCGCAAACACTTTAATACTGAAAATCTTGTTACTATTCTCGTTCTTTTTGTTTTATTGGTAGTTTCAGCAAGGTTTTCCTATTTTTCACGTTTTTCAGATTTTTACATAGATCACCCGTACAACTTAAATTGACAAACACTTTCTTTGTGTATAACAATAACTTTATGTACTAAGGTGGTTTCATATTTTGATATAGATTATTAAAACTAACCGAGGGGCTTCTTACGAGACCCTAAACACCCCCCTAGCTTTTCATTTAGTTTCAGTTTTTCACAAAACATCCCTAGTAATACTTGTAAATCAGCGTAAAATCAAAAGTTTGTTCTAAAAGTTTTTAAATTTCTATACTTACCCCTAGTTTTTATTCATTATTATTGTCCAGCTCGTCGTCCCATTCCTTCAGAGTGGTCGAACCTCCAAATCCGCCTGAAAACAAAAAAGTTATTAAGAAAAACGGTATTAGGAAAGTTGATGTAAGGGCTGTTTGCGTACATTGCGCAAACACTTTAATACTGAAAATCTTGTTACTATTCTCGTTCTTTTTGTTTTATTGGTAGTTTCAGCAAGGTTTTCCTATTTTTCACGTTTTTCAGATTTTTACATAGATCACCCGTACAACTTAAATTGACAAACACTTTCTTTGTGTATAACAATAACTTTATGTACTAAGGTGGTTTCATATTTTGATATAGATTATTAAAACTAACCGAGGGGCTTCTTACGAGACCCTAAACACCCCCCTAGCTTTTCATTTAGTTTCAGTTTTTCACAAAACATCCCTAGTAATACTTGTAAATCAGCGTAAAATCAAAAGTTTGTTCTAAAAGTTTTTAAATTTCTATACTTACCCCTAGTTTTTATTCATTATTATTGTCCAGCTCGTCGTCCCATTCCTTCAGAGTGGTCGAACCTCCAAATCCGCCTGAAAACAAAAAAGTTATTAAGAAAAACGGTATTAGGAAAGTTGATGTAAGGGCTGTTTGCGTACATTGCGCAAACACTTTAATACTGAAAATCTTGTTACTATTCTCGTTCTTTTTGTTTTATTGGTAGTTTCAGCAAGGTTTTCCTATTTTTCACGTTTTTCAGATTTTTACATAGATCACCCGTACAACTTAAATTGACAAACACTTTCTTTGTGTATAACAATAACTTTATGTACTAAGGTGGTTTCATATTTTGATATAGATTATTAAAACTAACCGAGGGGCTTCTTACGAGACCCTAAACACCCCCCTAGCTTTTCATTTAGTTTCAGTTTTTCACAAAACATCCCTAGTAATACTTGTAAATCAGCGTAAAATCAAAAGTTTGTTCTAAAAGTTTTTAAATTTCTATACTTACCCCTAGTTTTTATTCATTATTATTGTCCAGCTCGTCGTCCCATTCCTTCAGAGTGGTCGAACCTCCAAATCCGCCTGAAAACAAAAAAGTTATTAAGAAAAACGGTATTAGGAAAGTTGATGTAAGGGCTGTTTGCGTACATTGCGCAAACACTTTAATACTGAAAATCTTGTTACTATTCTCGTTCTTTTTGTTTTATTGGTAGTTTCAGCAAGGTTTTCCTATTTTTCACGTTTTTCAGATTTTTACATAGATCACCCGTACAACTTAAATTGACAAACACTTTCTTTGTGTATAACAATAACTTTATGTACTAAGGTGGTTTCATATTTTGATATAGATTATTAAAACTAACCGAGGGGCTTCTTACGAGACCCTAAACACCCCCCTAGCTTTTCATTTAGTTTCAGTTTTTCACAAAACATCCCTAGTAATACTTGTAAATCAGCGTAAAATCAAAAGTTTGTTCTAAAAGTTTTTAAATTTCTATACTTACCCCTAGTTTTTATTCATTATTATTGTCCAGCTCGTCGTCCCATTCCTTCAGAGTGGTCGAACCTCCAAATCCGCCTGAAAACAAAAAAGTTATTAAGAAAAACGGTATTAGGAAAGTTGATGTAAGGGCTGTTTGCGTACATTGCGCAAACACTTTAATACTGAAAATCTTGTTACTATTCTCGTTCTTTTTGTTTTATTGGTAGTTTCAGCAAGGTTTTCCTATTTTTCACGTTTTTCAGATTTTTACATAGATCACCCGTACAACTTAAATTGACAAACACTTTCTTTGTGTATAACAATAACTTTATGTACTAAGGTGGTTTCATATTTTGATATAGATTATTAAAACTAACCGAGGGGCTTCTTACGAGACCCTAAACACCCCCATAGCTTTTCATTTAGTTTCAGTTTTTCACAAAACATCCCTAGTAATACTTGTAAATCAGCGTAAAATCAAAAGTTTGTTCTAAAAGTTTTTAAATTTCTATACTTACCCCTAGTTTTTATTCATTATTATTGTCCAGCTCGTCGTCCCATTCCTTCAGAGTGGTCGAACCTCCAAATCCGCCTGAAAACAAAAAAGTTATTAAGAAAAACGGTATTAGGAAAGTTGATGTAAGGGCTGTTTGCGTACATTGCGCAAACACTTTAATACTGAAAATCTTGTTACTATTCTCGTTCTTTTTGTTTTATTGGTAGTTTCAGCAAGGTTTTCCTATTTTTCACGTTTTTCAGATTTTTACATAGATCACCCGTACAACTTAAATTGACAAACACTTTCTTTGTGTATAACAATAACTTTATGTACTAAGGTGGTTTCATATTTTGATATAGATTATTAAAACTAACCGAGGGGCTTCTTACGAGACCCTAAACACCCCCATAGCTTTTCATTTAGTTTCAGTTTTTCACAAAACATCCCTAGTAATACTTGTAAATCAGCGTAAAATCAAAAGTTTGTTCTAAAAGTTTTTTAATTTCTATACTTACCCCTAGTTTTTATTCATTATTATTGTCCAGCTCGTCGTCCCATTCCTTCAGAGTGGTCGAACCTCCAAATCCGCCTGAAAACAAAAAAGTTATTAAGAAAAACGGTATTAGGAAAGTTGATGTAAGGGCTGTTTGCGTACATTGCGCAAACACTTTAATACTGAAAATCTTGTTACTATTCTCGTTCTTTTTGTTTTATTGGTAGTTTCAGCAAGGTTTTCCTATTTTTCACGTTTTTCAGATTTTTACATAGATCACCCGTACAACTTAAATTGACAAACACTTTCTTTGTGTATAACAATAACTTTATGTACTAAGGTGGTTTCATATTTTGATATAGATTATTAAAACTAACCGAGGGGCTTCTTACGAGACCCTAAACACCCCCCTAGCTTTTCATTTAGTTTCAGTTTTTCACAAAACATCCCTAGTAATACTTGTAAATCAGCGTAAAATCAAAAGTTTGTTCTAAAAGTTTTTAAATTTCTATACTTACCCCTAGTTTTTATTCATTATTATTGTCCAGCTCGTCGTCCCATTCCTTCAGAGTGGTCGAACCTCCAAATCCGCCTGAAAACAAAAAAGTTATTAAGAAAAACGGTATTAGGAAAGTTGATGTAAGGGCTGTTTGCGTACATTGCGCAAACACTTTAATACTGAAAATCTTGTTACTATTCTCGTTCTTTTTGTTTTATTGGTAGTTTCAGCAAGGTTTTCCTATTTTTCACGTTTTTCAGATTTTTACATAGATCACCCGTACAACTTAAATTGACAAACACTTTCTTTGTGTATAACAATAACTTTATGTACTAAGGTGGTTTCATATTTTGATATAGATTATTAAAACTAACCGAGGGGCTTCTTACGAGACCCTAAACACCCCCCTAGCTTTTCATTTAGTTTCAGTTTTTCACAAAACATCCCTAGTAATACTTGTAAATCAGCGTAAAATCAAAAGTTTGTTCTAAAAGTTTTTAAATTTCTATACTTACCCCTAGTTTTTATTCATTATTATTGTCCAGCTCGTCGTCCCATTCCTTCAGAGTGGTCGAACCTCCAAATCCGCCTGAAAACAAAAAAGTTATTAAGAAAAACGGTATTAGGAAAGTTGATGTAAGGGCTGTTTGCGTACATTGCGCAAACACTTTAATACTGAAAATCTTGTTACTATTCTCGTTCTTTTTGTTTTATTGGTAGTTTCAGCAAGGTTTTCCTATTTTTCACGTTTTTCAGATTTTTACATAGATCACCCGTACAACTTAAATTGACAAACACTTTCTTTGTGTATAACAATAACTTTATGTACTAAGGTGGTTTCATATTTTGATATAGATTATTAAAACTAACCGAGGGGCTTCTTACGAGACCCTAAACACCCCCCTAGCTTTTCATTTAGTTTCAGTTTTTCACAAAACATCCCTAGTAATACTTGTAAATCAGCGTAAAATCAAAAGTTTGTTCTAAAAGTTTTTAAATTTCTATACTTACCCCTAGTTTTTATTCATTATTATTGTCCAGCTCGTCGTCCCATTCCTTCAGAGTGGTCGAACCTCCAAATCCGCCTGAAAACAAAAAAGTTATTAAGAAAAACGGTATTAGGAAAGTTGATGTAAGGGCTGTTTGCGTACATTGCGCAAACACTTTAATACTGAAAATCTTGTTACTATTCTCGTTCTTTTTGTTTTATTGGTAGTTTCAGCAAGGTTTTCCTATTTTTCACGTTTTTCAGATTTTTACATAGATCACCCGTACAACTTAAATTGACAAACACTTTCTTTGTGTATAACAATAACTTTATGTACTAAGGTGGTTTCATATTTTGATATAGATTATTAAAACTAACCGAGGGGCTTCTTACGAGACCCTAAACACCCCCCTAGCTTTTCATTTAGTTTCAGTTTTTCACAAAACATCCCTAGTAATACTTGTAAATCAGCGTAAAATCAAAAGTTTGTTCTAAAAGTTTTTAAATTTCTATACTTACCCCTAGTTTTTATTCATTATTATTGTCCAGCTCGTCGTCCCATTCCTTCAGAGTGGTCGAACCTCCGAATCCGCCTGAAAACAAAAAAGTTATTAAGAAAAACGGTATTAGGAAAGTTGATGTAAGGGCTGTTTGCGTACATTGCGCAAACACTTTAATACTGAAAATCTTGTTACTATTCTCGTTCTTTTTGTTTTATTGGTAGTTTCAGCAAGGTTTTCCTATTTTTCACGTTTTTCAGATTTTTACATAGATCACCCGTACAACTTAAATTGACAAACACTTTCTTTGTGTATAACAATAACTTTATGTACTAAGGTGGTTTCATATTTTGATATAGATTATTAAAACTAACCGAGGGGCTTCTTACGAGACCCTAAACACCCCCCTAGCTTTTCATTTAGTTTCAGTTTTTCACAAAACATCCCTAGTAATACTTGTAAATCAGCGTAAAATCAAAAGTTTGTTCTAAAAGTTTTTAAATTTCTATACTTACCCCTAGTTTTTATTCATTATTATTGTCCAGCTCGTCGTCCCATTCCTTCAGAGTGGTCGAACCTCCAAATCCGCCTGAAAACAAAAAAGTTATTAAGAAAAACGGTATTAGGAAAGTTGATGTAAGGGCTGTTTGCGTACATTGCGCAAACACTTTAATACTGAAAATCTTGTTACTATTCTCGTTCTTTTTGTTTTATTGGTAGTTTCAGCAAGGTTTTCCTATTTTTCACGTTTTTCAGATTTTTACATAGATCACCCGTACAACTTAAATTGACAAACACTTTCTTTGTGTATAACAATAACTTTATGTACTAAGGTGGTTTCATATTTTGATATAGATTATTAAAACTAACCGAGGGGCTTCTTACGAGACCCTAAACACCCCCCTAGCTTTTCATTTAGTTTCAGTTTTTCACAAAACATCCCTAGTAATACTTGTAAATCAGCGTAAAATCAAAAGTTTGTTCTAAAAGTTTTTAAATTTCTATACTTACCCCTAGTTTTTATTCATTATTATTGTCCAGCTCGTCGTCCCATTCCTTCAGAGTGGTCGAACCTCCAAATCCGCCTGAAAACAAAAAAGTTATTAAGAAAAACGGTATTAGGAAAGTTGATGTAAGGGCTGTTTGCGTACATTGCGCAAACACTTTAATACTGAAAATCTTGTTACTATTCTCGTTCTTTTTGTTTTATTGGTAGTTTCAGCAAGGTTTTCCTATTTTTCACGTTTTTCAGATTTTTACATAGATCACCCGTACAACTTAAATTGACAAACACTTTCTTTGTGTATAACAATAACTTTATGTACTAAGGTGGTTTCATATTTTGATATAGATTATTAAAACTAACCGAGGGGCTTCTTACGAGACCCTAAACACCCCCCTAGCTTTTCATTTAGTTTCAGTTTTTCACAAAACATCCCTAGTAATACTTGTAAATCAGCGTAAAATCAAAAGTTTGTTCTAAAAGTTTTTAAATTTCTATACTTACCCCTAGTTTTTATTCATTATTATTGTCCAGCTCGTCGTCCCATTCCTTCAGAGTGGTCGAACCTCCAAATCCGCCTGAAAACAAAAAAGTTATTAAGAAAAACGGTATTAGGAAAGTTGATGTAAGGGCTGTTTGCGTACATTGCGCAAACACTTTAATACTGAAAATCTTGTTACTATTCTCGTTCTTTTTGTTTTATTGGTAGTTTCAGCAAGGTTTTCCTATTTTTCACGTTTTTCAGATTTTTACATAGATCACCCGTACAACTTAAATTGACAAACACTTTCTTTGTGTATAACAATAACTTTATGTACTAAGGTGGTTTCATATTTTGATATAGATTATTAAAACTAACCGAGGGGCTTCTTACGAGACCCTAAACACCCCCCTAGCTTTTCATTTAGTTTCAGTTTTTCACAAAACATCCCTAGTAATACTTGTAAATCAGCGTAAAATCAAAAGTTTGTTCTAAAAGTTTTTAAATTTCTATACTTACCCCTAGTTTTTATTCATTATTATTGTCCAGCTCGTCGTCCCATTCCTTCAGAGTGGTCGAACCTCCAAATCCGCCTGAAAACAAAAAAGTTATTAAGAAAAACGGTATTAGGAAAGTTGATGTAAGGGCTGTTTGCGTACATTGCGCAAACACTTTAATACTGAAAATCTTGTTACTATTCTCGTTCTTTTTGTTTTATTGGTAGTTTCAGCAAGGTTTTCCTATTTTTCACGTTTTTCAGATTTTTACATAGATCACCCGTACAACTTAAATTGACAAACACTTTCTTTGTGTATAACAATAACTTTATGTACTAAGGTGGTTTCATATTTTGATATAGATTATTAAAACTAACCGAGGGGCTTCTTACGAGACCCTAAACACCCCCCTAGCTTTTCATTTAGTTTCAGTTTTTCACAAAACATCCCTAGTAATACTTGTAAATCAGCGTAAAATCAAAAGTTTGTTCTAAAAGTTTTTAAATTTCTATACTTACCCCTAGTTTTTATTCATTATTATTGTCCAGCTCGTCGTCCCATTCCTTCAGAGTGGTCGAACCTCCAAATCCGCCTGAAAACAAAAAAGTTATTAAGAAAAACGGTATTAGGAAAGTTGATGTAAGGGCTGTTTGCGTACATTGCGCAAACACTTTAATACTGAAAATCTTGTTACTATTCTCGTTCTTTTTGTTTTATTGGTAGTTTCAGCAAGGTTTTCCTATTTTTCACGTTTTTCAGATTTTTACATAGATCACCCGTACAACTTAAATTGACAAACACTTTCTTTGTGTATAACAATAACTTTATGTACTAAGGTGGTTTCATATTTTGATATAGATTATTAAAACTAACCGAGGGGCTTCTTACGAGACCCTAAACACCCCCCTAGCTTTTCATTTAGTTTCAGTTTTTCACAAAACATCCCTAGTAATACTTGTAAATCAGCGTAAAATCAAAAGTTTGTTCTAAAAGTTTTTAAATTTCTATACTTACCCCTATAAGAGCGTGGGATTGATGTCTCCACAGGTTATTTCCAAATATTAAACATTAATCACTATGTAAGCAGCTTGGCTGCGACATGATATTGGCAAGCACGAATAGCTGTCTTCTGTTTGTTTGTTCATGTCATAGCAGAGCTGTATTTCTGCCAAATTGTACCTATAATAAGCACTTTTTACAAAAGAGTGCCGAGAGTTTTTTTTCCGCCGGCTTTTTTCCTCTCGGTCTACCTAGGGTTCTACTTTCATTTCGTTTTTTAAAGCCGAAGAAGAAGTAGTAGTAGACATCACCAAGACATTGGTGGATAATGGGCGATCATTATCTTTATAAGCTAAGAGACGCACACTTCTCGACGGAGGCCTTCCCCTGGATTCTTCATGTCGTCCGGACCCGCGCCGCCCTCATCCAGCATTTGACGTTCGTAAAGTGTATAAAATTACCTACTACGAATAAAAAAAGTTTTCATTTTCATTTTTCATTTTCATTTTCATTTTCATTTTCCTAGTTTTTATTCATTATTATTGTCCAGCTCGTCGTCCCATTCCTTCAGAGTGGTCGAACCTCCAAATCCGCCTGAAAACAAAAAAGTTATTAAGAAAAACGGTATTAGGAAAGTTGATGTAAGGGCTGTTTGCGTACATTGCGCAAACACTTTAATACTGAAAATCTTGTTACTATTCTCGTTCTTTTTGTTTTATTGGTAGTTTCAGCAAGGTTTTCCTATTTTTCACGTTTTTCAGATTTTTACATAGATCACCCGTACAACTTAAATTGACAAACACTTTCTTTGTGTATAACAATAACTTTATGTACTAAGGTGGTTTCATATTTTGATATAGATTATTAAAACTAACCGAGGGGCTTCTTACGAGACCCTAAACACCCCCCTAGCTTTTCATTTAGTTTCAGTTTTTCACAAAACATCCCTAGTAATACTTGTAAATCAGCGTAAAATCAAAAGTTTGTTCTAAAAGTTTTTAAATTTCTATACTTACCCCTATAAGAGCGTGGGATTGATGTCTCCACAGGTTATTTCCAAATATTAAACATTAATCACTATGTAAGCAGCTTGGCTGCGACATGATATTGGCAAGCACGAATAGCTGTCTTCTGTTTGTTTGTTCATGTCATAGCAGAGCTGTATTTCTGCCAAATTGTACCTATAATAAGCACTTTTTACAAAAGAGTGCCGAGAGTTTTTTTTCCGCCGGCTTTTTTCCTCTCGGTCTACCTAGGGTTCTACTTTCATTTCGTTTTTTAAAGCCGAAGAAGAAGTAGTAGTAGACATCACCAAGACATTGGTGGATAATGGGCGATCATTATCTTTATAAGCTAAGAGACGCACACTTCTCGACGGAGGCCTTCCCCTGGATTCTTCATGTCGTCCGGACCCGCGCCGCCCTCATCCAGCATTTGACGTTCGTAAAGTGTATAAAATTACCTACTACGAATAAAAAAAGTTTTCATTTTCATTTTTCATTTTCATTTTCATTTTCATTTTCCTAGTTTTTATTCATTATTATTGTCCAGCTCGTCGTCCCATTCCTTCAGAGTGGTCGAACCTCCAAATCCGCCTGAAAACAAAAAAGTTATTAAGAAAAACGGTATTAGGAAAGTTGATGTAAGGGCTGTTTGCGTACATTGCGCAAACACTTTAATACTGAAAATCTTGTTACTATTCTCGTTCTTTTTGTTTTATTGGTAGTTTCAGCAAGGTTTTCCTATTTTTCACGTTTTTCAGATTTTTACATAGATCACCCGTACAACTTAAATTGACAAACACTTTCTTTGTGTATAACAATAACTTTATGTACTAAGGTGGTTTCATATTTTGATATAGATTATTAAAACTAACCGAGGGGCTTCTTACGAGACCCTAAACACCCCCCTAGCTTTTCATTTAGTTTCAGTTTTTCACAAAACATCCCTAGTAATACTTGTAAATCAGCGTAAAATCAAAAGTTTGTTCTAAAAGTTTTTAAATTTCTATACTTACCCCTAGTTTTTATTCATTATTATTGTCCAGCTCGTCGTCCCATTCCTTCAGAGTGGTCGAACCTCCAAATCCGCCTGAAAACAAAAAAGTTATTAAGAAAAACGGTATTAGGAAAGTTGATGTAAGGGCTGTTTGCGTACATTGCGCAAACACTTTAATACTGAAAATCTTGTTACTATTCTCGTTCTTTTTGTTTTATTGGTAGTTTCAGCAAGGTTTTCCTATTTTTCACGTTTTTCAGATTTTTACATAGATCACCCGTACAACTTAAATTGACAAACACTTTCTTTGTGTATAACAATAACTTTATGTACTAAGGTGGTTTCATATTTTGATATAGATTATTAAAACTAACCGAGGGGCTTCTTACGAGACCCTAAACACCCCCCTAGCTTTTCATTTAGTTTCAGTTTTTCACAAAACATCCCTAGTAATACTTGTAAATCAGCGTAAAATCAAAAGTTTGTTCTAAAAGTTTTTAAATTTCTATACTTACCCCTAGTTTTTATTCATTATTATTGTCCAGCTCGTCGTCCCATTCCTTCAGAGTGGTCGAACCTCCAAATCCGCCTGAAAACAAAAAAGTTATTAAGAAAAACGGTATTAGGAAAGTTGATGTAAGGGCTGTTTGCGTACATTGCGCAAACACTTTAATACTGAAAATCTTGTTACTATTCTCGTTCTTTTTGTTTTATTGGTAGTTTCAGCAAGGTTTTCCTATTTTTCACGTTTTTCAGATTTTTACATAGATCACCCGTACAACTTAAATTGACAAACACTTTCTTTGTGTATAACAATAACTTTATGTACTAAGGTGGTTTCATATTTTGATATAGATTATTAAAACTAACCGAGGGGCTTCTTACGAGACCCTAAACACCCCCCTAGCTTTTCATTTAGTTTCAGTTTTTCACAAAACATCCCTAGTAATACTTGTAAATCAGCGTAAAATCAAAAGTTTGTTCTAAAAGTTTTTAAATTTCTATACTTACCCCTAGTTTTTATTCATTATTATTGTCCAGCTCGTCGTCCCATTCCTTCAGAGTGGTCGAACCTCCAAATCCGCCTGAAAACAAAAAAGTTATTAAGAAAAACGGTATTAGGAAAGTTGATGTAAGGGCTGTTTGCGTACATTGCGCAAACACTTTAATACTGAAAATCTTGTTACTATTCTCGTTCTTTTTGTTTTATTGGTAGTTTCAGCAAGGTTTTCCTATTTTTCACGTTTTTCAGATTTTTACATAGATCACCCGTACAACTTAAATTGACAAACACTTTCTTTGTGTATAACAATAACTTTATGTACTAAGGTGGTTTCATATTTTGATATAGATTATTAAAACTAACCGAGGGGCTTCTTACGAGACCCTAAACACCCCCCTAGCTTTTCATTTAGTTTCAGTTTTTCACAAAACATCCCGAGTAATACTTGTAAATCAGCGTAAAATCAAAAGTTTGTTCTAAAAGTTTTTAAATTTCTATACTTACCCCTAGTTTTTATTCATTATTATTGTCCAGCTCGTCGTCCCATTCCTTCAGAGTGGTCGAACCTCCAAATCCGCCTGAAAACAAAAAAGTTATTAAGAAAAACGGTATTAGGAAAGTTGATGTAAGGGCTGTTTGCGTACATTGCGCAAACACTTTAATACTGAAAATCTTGTTACTATTCTCGTTCTTTTTGTTTTATTGGTAGTTTCAGCAAGGTTTTCCTATTTTTCACGTTTTTCAGATTTTTACATAGATCACCCGTACAACTTAAATTGACAAACACTTTCTTTGTGTATAACAATAACTTTATGTACTAAGGTGGTTTCATATTTTGATATAGATTATTAAAACTAACCGAGGGGCTTCTTACGAGACCCTAAACACCCCCCTAGCTTTTCATTTAGTTTCAGTTTTTCACAAAACATCCCTAGTAATACTTGTAAATCAGCGTAAAATCAAAAGTTTGTTCTAAAAGTTTTTAAATTTCTATACTTACCCCTAGTTTTTATTCATTATTATTGTCCAGCTCGTCGTCCCATTCCTTCAGAGTGGTCGAACCTCCAAATCCGCCTGAAAACAAAAAAGTTATTAAGAAAAACGGTATTAGGAAAGTTGATGTAAGGGCTGTTTGCGTACATTGCGCAAACACTTTAATACTGAAAATCTTGTTACTATTCTCGTTCTTTTTGTTTTATTGGTAGTTTCAGCAAGGTTTTCCTATTTTTCACGTTTTTCAGATTTTTACATAGATCACCCGTACAACTTAAATTGACAAACACTTTCTTTGTGTATAACAATAACTTTATGTACTAAGGTGGTTTCATATTTTGATATAGATTATTAAAACTAACCGAGGGGCTTCTTACGAGACCCTAAACACCCCCCTAGCTTTTCATTTAGTTTCAGTTTTTCACAAAACATCCCTAGTAATACTTGTAAATCAGCGTAAAATCAAAAGTTTGTTCTAAAAGTTTTTAAATTTCTATACTTACCCCTAGTTTTTATTCATTATTATTGTCCAGCTCGTCGTCCCATTCCTTCAGAGTGGTCGAACCTCCAAATCCGCCTGAAAACAAAAAAGTTATTAAGAAAAACGGTATTAGGAAAGTTGATGTAAGGGCTGTTTGCGTACATTGCGCAAACACTTTAATACTGAAAATCTTGTTACTATTCTCGTTCTTTTTGTTTTATTGGTAGTTTCAGCAAGGTTTTCCTATTTTTCACGTTTTTCAGATTTTTACATAGATCACCCGTACAACTTAAATTGACAAACACTTTCTTTGTGTATAACAATAACTTTATGTACTAAGGTGGTTTCATATTTTGATATAGATTATTAAAACTAACCGAGGGGCTTCTTACGAGACCCTAAACACCCCCCTAGCTTTTCATTTAGTTTCAGTTTTTCACAAAACATCCCTAGTAATACTTGTAAATCAGCGTAAAATCAAAAGTTTGTTCTAAAAGTTTTTAAATTTCTATACTTACCCCTAGTTTTTATTCATTATTATTGTCCAGCTCGTCGTCCCATTCCTTCAGAGTGGTCGAACCTCCAAATCCGCCTGAAAACAAAAAAGTTATTAAGAAAAACGGTATTAGGAAAGTTGATGTAAGGGCTGTTTGCGTACATTGCGCAAACACTTTAATACTGAAAATCTTGTTACTATTCTCGTTCTTTTTGTTTTATTGGTAGTTTCAGCAAGGTTTTCCTATTTTTCACGTTTTTCAGATTTTTACATAGATCACCCGTACAACTTAAATTGACAAACACTTTCTTTGTGTATAACAATAACTTTATGTACTAAGGTGGTTTCATATTTTGATATAGATTATTAAAACTAACCGAGGGGCTTCTTACGAGACCCTAAACACCCCCCTAGCTTTTCATTTAGTTTCAGTTTTTCACAAAACATCCCTAGTAATACTTGTAAATCAGCGTAAAATCAAAAGTTTGTTCTAAAAGTTTTTAAATTTCTATACTTACCCCTAGTTTTTATTCATTATTATTGTCCAGCTCGTCGTCCCATTCCTTCAGAGTGGTCGAACCTCCAAATCCGCCTGAAAACAAAAAAGTTATTAAGAAAAACGGTATTAGGAAAGTTGATGTAAGGGCTGTTTGCGTACATTGCGCAAACACTTTAATACTGAAAATCTTGTTACTATTCTCGTTCTTTTTGTTTTATTGGTAGTTTCAGCAAGGTTTTCCTATTTTTCACGTTTTTCAGATTTTTACATAGATCACCCGTACAACTTAAATTGACAAACACTTTCTTTGTGTATAACAATAACTTTATGTACTAAGGTGGTTTCATATTTTGATATAGATTATTAAAACTAACCGAGGGGCTTCTTACGAGACCCTAAACACCCCCCTAGCTTTTCATTTAGTTTCAGTTTTTCACAAAACATCCCTAGTAATACTTGTAAATCAGCGTAAAATCAAAAGTTTGTTCTAAAAGTTTTTAAATTTCTATACTTACCCCTAGTTTTTATTCATTATTATTGTCCAGCTCGTCGTCCCATTCCTTCAGAGTGGTCGAACCTCCAAATCCGCCTGAAAACAAAAAAGTTATTAAGAAAAACGGTATTAGGAAAGTTGATGTAAGGGCTGTTTGCGTACATTGCGCAAACACTTTAATACTGAAAATCTTGTTACTATTCTCGTTCTTTTTGTTTTATTGGTAGTTTCAGCAAGGTTTTCCTATTTTTCACGTTTTTCAGATTTTTACATAGATCACCCGTACAACTTAAATTGACAAACACTTTCTTTGTGTATAACAATAACTTTATGTACTAAGGTGGTTTCATATTTTGATATAGATTATTAAAACTAACCGAGGGGCTTCTTACGAGACCCTAAACACCCCCCTAGCTTTTCATTTAGTTTCAGTTTTTCACAAAACATCCCTAGTAATACTTGTAAATCAGCGTAAAATCAAAAGTTTGTTCTAAAAGTTTTTAAATTTCTATACTTACCCCTAGTTTTTATTCATTATTATTGTCCAGCTCGTCGTCCCATTCCTTCAGAGTGGTCGAACCTCCAAATCCGCCTGAAAACAAAAAAGTTATTAAGAAAAACGGTATTAGGAAAGTTGATGTAAGGGCTGTTTGCGTACATTGCGCAAACACTTTAATACTGAAAATCTTGTTACTATTCTCGTTCTTTTTGTTTTATTGGTAGTTTCAGCAAGGTTTTCCTATTTTTCACGTTTTTCAGATTTTTACATAGATCACCCGTACAACTTAAATTGACAAACACTTTCTTTGTGTATAACAATAACTTTATGTACTAAGGTGGTTTCATATTTTGATATAGATTATTAAAACTAACCGAGGGGCTTCTTACGAGACCCTAAACACCCCCCTAGCTTTTCATTTAGTTTCAGTTTTTCACAAAACATCCCTAGTAATACTTGTAAATCAGCGTAAAATCAAAAGTTTGTTCTAAAAGTTTTTAAATTTCTATACTTACCCCTAGTTTTTATTCATTATTATTGTCCAGCTCGTCGTCCCATTCCTTCAGAGTGGTCGAACCTCCAAATCCGCCTGAAAACAAAAAAGTTATTAAGAAAAACGGTATTAGGAAAGTTGATGTAAGGGCTGTTTGCGTACATTGCGCAAACACTTTAATACTGAAAATCTTGTTACTATTCTCGTTCTTTTTGTTTTATTGGTAGTTTCAGCAAGGTTTTCCTATTTTTCACGTTTTTCAGATTTTTACATAGATCACCCGTACAACTTAAATTGACAAACACTTTCTTTGTGTATAACAATAACTTTATGTACTAAGGTGGTTTCATATTTTGATATAGATTATTAAAACTAACCGAGGGGCTTCTTACGAGACCCTAAACACCCCCCTAGCTTTTCATTTAGTTTCAGTTTTTCACAAAACATCCCTAGTAATACTTGTAAATCAGCGTAAAATCAAAAGTTTGTTCTAAAAGTTTTTAAATTTCTATACTTACCCCTAGTTTTTATTCATTATTATTGTCCAGCTCGTCGTCCCATTCCTTCAGAGTGGTCGAACCTCCAAATCCGCCTGAAAACAAAAAAGTTATTAAGAAAAACGGTATTAGGAAAGTTGATGTAAGGGCTGTTTGCGTACATTGCGCAAACACTTTAATACTGAAAATCTTGTTACTATTCTCGTTCTTTTTGTTTTATTGGTAGTTTCAGCAAGGTTTTCCTATTTTTCACGTTTTTCAGATTTTTACATAGATCACCCGTACAACTTAAATTGACAAACACTTTCTTTGTGTATAACAATAACTTTATGTACTAAGGTGGTTTCATATTTTGATATAGATTATTAAAACTAACCGAGGGGCTTCTTACGAGACCCTAAACACCCCCCTAGCTTTTCATTTAGTTTCAGTTTTTCACAAAACATCCCTAGTAATACTTGTAAATCAGCGTAAAATCAAAAGTTTGTTCTAAAAGTTTTTAAATTTCTATACTTACCCCTAGTTTTTATTCATTATTATTGTCCAGCTCGTCGTCCCATTCCTTCAGAGTGGTCGAACCTCCAAATCCGCCTGAAAACAAAAAAGTTATTAAGAAAAACGGTATTAGGAAAGTTGATGTAAGGGCTGTTTGCGTACATTGCGCAAACACTTTAATACTGAAAATCTTGTTACTATTCTCGTTCTTTTTGTTTTATTGGTAGTTTCAGCAAGGTTTTCCTATTTTTCACGTTTTTCAGATTTTTACATAGATCACCCGTACAACTTAAATTGACAAACACTTTCTTTGTGTATAACAATAACTTTATGTACTAAGGTGGTTTCATATTTTGATATAGATTATTAAAACTAACCGAGGGGCTTCTTACGAGACCCTAAACACCCCCCTAGCTTTTCATTTAGTTTCAGTTTTTCACAAAACATCCCTAGTAATACTTGTAAATCAGCGTAAAATCAAAAGTTTGTTCTAAAAGTTTTTAAATTTCTATACTTACCCCTAGTTTTTATTCATTATTATTGTCCAGCTCGTCGTCCCATTCCTTCAGAGTGGTCGAACCTCCAAATCCGCCTGAAAACAAAAAAGTTATTAAGAAAAACGGTATTAGGAAAGTTGATGTAAGGGCTGTTTGCGTACATTGCGCAAACACTTTAATACTGAAAATCTTGTTACTATTCTCGTTCTTTTTGTTTTATTGGTAGTTTCAGCAAGGTTTTCCTATTTTTCACGTTTTTCAGATTTTTACATAGATCACCCGTACAACTTAAATTGACAAACACTTTCTTTGTGTATAACAATAACTTTATGTACTAAGGTGGTTTCATATTTTGATATAGATTATTAAAACTAACCGAGGGGCTTCTTACGAGACCCTAAACACCCCCCTAGCTTTTCATTTAGTTTCAGTTTTTCACAAAACATCCCTAGTAATACTTGTAAATCAGCGTAAAATCAAAAGTTTGTTCTAAAAGTTTTTAAATTTCTATACTTACCCCTAGTTTTTATTCATTATTATTGTCCAGCTCGTCGTCCCATTCCTTCAGAGTGGTCGAACCTCCAAATCCGCCTGAAAACAAAAAAGTTATTAAGAAAAACGGTATTAGGAAAGTTGATGTAAGGGCTGTTTGCGTACATTGCGCAAACACTTTAATACTGAAAATCTTGTTACTATTCTCGTTCTTTTTGTTTTATTGGTAGTTTCAGCAAGGTTTTCCTATTTTTCACGTTTTTCAGATTTTTACATAGATCACCCGTACAACTTAAATTGACAAACACTTTCTTTGTGTATAACAATAACTTTATGTACTAAGGTGGTTTCATATTTTGATATAGATTATTAAAACTAACCGAGGGGCTTCTTACGAGACCCTAAACACCCCCCTAGCTTTTCATTTAGTTTCAGTTTTTCACAAAACATCCCTAGTAATACTTGTAAATCAGCGTAAAATCAAAAGTTTGTTCTAAAAGTTTTTAAATTTCTATACTTACCCCTAGTTTTTATTCATTATTATTGTCCAGCTCGTCGTCCCATTCCTTCAGAGTGGTCGAACCTCCAAATCCGCCTGAAAACAAAAAAGTTATTAAGAAAAACGGTATTAGGAAAGTTGATGTAAGGGCTGTTTGCGTACATTGCGCAAACACTTTAATACTGAAAATCTTGTTACTATTCTCGTTCTTTTTGTTTTATTGGTAGTTTCAGCAAGGTTTTCCTATTTTTCACGTTTTTCAGATTTTTACATAGATCACCCGTACAACTTAAATTGACAAACACTTTCTTTGTGTATAACAATAACTTTATGTACTAAGGTGGTTTCATATTTTGATATAGATTATTAAAACTAACCGAGGGGCTTCTTACGAGACCCTAAACACCCCCCTAGCTTTTCATTTAGTTTCAGTTTTTCACAAAACATCCCTAGTAATACTTGTAAATCAGCGTAAAATCAAAAGTTTGTTCTAAAAGTTTTTAAATTTCTATACTTACCCCTAGTTTTTATTCATTATTATTGTCCAGCTCGTCGTCCCATTCCTTCAGAGTGGTCGAACCTCCAAATCCGCCTGAAAACAAAAAAGTTATTAAGAAAAACGGTATTAGGAAAGTTGATGTAAGGGCTGTTTGCGTACATTGCGCAAACACTTTAATACTGAAAATCTTGTTACTATTCTCGTTCTTTTTGTTTTATTGGTAGTTTCAGCAAGGTTTTCCTATTTTTCACGTTTTTCAGATTTTTACATAGATCACCCGTACAACTTAAATTGACAAACACTTTCTTTGTGTATAACAATAACTTTATGTACTAAGGTGGTTTCATATTTTGATATAGATTATTAAAACTAACCGAGGGGCTTCTTACGAGACCCTAAACACCCCCCTAGCTTTTCATTTAGTTTCAGTTTTTCACAAAACATCCCTAGTAATACTTGTAAATCAGCGTAAAATCAAAAGTTTGTTCTAAAAGTTTTTAAATTTCTATACTTACCCCTAGTTTTTATTCATTATTATTGTCCAGCTCGTCGTCCCATTCCTTCAGAGTGGTCGAACCTCCAAATCCGCCTGAAAACAAAAAAGTTATTAAGAAAAACGGTATTAGGAAAGTTGATGTAAGGGCTGTTTGCGTACATTGCGCAAACACTTTAATACTGAAAATCTTGTTACTATTCTCGTTCTTTTTGTTTTATTGGTAGTTTCAGCAAGGTTTTCCTATTTTTCACGTTTTTCAGATTTTTACATAGATCACCCGTACAACTTAAATTGACAAACACTTTCTTTGTGTATAACAATAACTTTATGTACTAAGGTGGTTTCATATTTTGATATAGATTATTAAAACTAACCGAGGGGCTTCTTAAGAGACCCTAAACACCCCCCTAGCTTTTCATTTAGTTTCAGTTTTTCACAAAACATCCCTAGTAATACTTGTAAATCAGCGTAAAATCAAAAGTTTGTTCTAAAAGTTTTTAAATTTCTATACTTACCCCTAGTTTTTATTCATTATTATTGTCCAGCTCGTCGTCCCATTCCTTCAGAGTGGTCGAACCTCCAAATCCGCCTGAAAACAAAAAAGTTATTAAGAAAAACGGTATTAGGAAAGTTGATGTAAGGGCTGTTTGCGTACATTGCGCAAACACTTTAATACTGAAAATCTTGTTACTATTCTCGTTCTTTTTGTTTTATTGGTAGTTTCAGCAAGGTTTTCCTATTTTTCACGTTTTTCAGATTTTTACATAGATCACCCGTACAACTTAAATTGACAAACACTTTCTTTGTGTATAACAATAACTTTATGTACTAAGGTGGTTTCATATTTTGATATAGATTATTAAAACTAACCGAGGGGCTTCTTACGAGACCCTAAACACCCCCCTAGCTTTTCATTTAGTTTCAGTTTTTCACAAAACATCCCTAGTAATACTTGTAAATCAGCGTAAAATCAAAAGTTTGTTCTAAAAGTTTTTAAATTTCTATACTTACCCCTAGTTTTTATTCATTATTATTGTCCAGCTCGTCGTCCCATTCCTTCAGAGTGGTCGAACCTCCAAATCCGCCTGAAAACAAAAAAGTTATTAAGAAAAACGGTATTAGGAAAGTTGATGTAAGGGCTGTTTGCGTACATTGCGCAAACACTTTAATACTGAAAATCTTGTTACTATTCTCGTTCTTTTTGTTTTATTGGTAGTTTCAGCAAGGTTTTCCTATTTTTCACGTTTTTCAGATTTTTACATAGATCACCCGTACAACTTAAATTGACAAACACTTTCTTTGTGTATAACAATAACTTTATGTACTAAGGTGGTTTCATATTTTGATATAGATTATTAAAACTAACCGAGGGGCTTCTTACGAGACCCTAAACACCCCCCTAGCTTTTCATTTAGTTTCAGTTTTTCACAAAACATCCCTAGTAATACTTGTAAATCAGCGTAAAATCAAAAGTTTGTTCTAAAAGTTTTTAAATTTCTATACTTACCCCTAGTTTTTATTCATTATTATTGTCCAGCTCGTCGTCCCATTCCTTCAGAGTGGTCGAACCTCCAAATCCGCCTGAAAACAAAAAAGTTATTAAGAAAAACGGTATTAGGAAAGTTGATGTAAGGGCTGTTTGCGTACATTGCGCAAACACTTTAATACTGAAAATCTTGTTACTATTCTCGTTCTTTTTGTTTTATTGGTAGTTTCAGCAAGGTTTTCCTATTTTTCACGTTTTTCAGATTTTTACATAGATCACCCGTACAACTTAAATTGACAAACACTTTCTTTGTGTATAACAATAACTTTATGTACTAAGGTGGTTTCATATTTTGATATAGATTATTAAAACTAACCGAGGGGCTTCTTACGAGACCCTAAACACCCCCCTAGCTTTTCATTTAGTTTCAGTTTTTCACAAAACATCCCTAGTAATACTTGTAAATCAGCGTAAAATCAAAAGTTTGTTCTAAAAGTTTTTAAATTTCTATACTTACCCCTAGTTTTTATTCATTATTATTGTCCAGCTCGTCGTCCCATTCCTTCAGAGTGGTCGAACCTCCAAATCCGCCTGAAAACAAAAAAGTTATTAAGAAAAACGGTATTAGGAAAGTTGATGTAAGGGCTGTTTGCGTACATTGCGCAAACACTTTAATACTGAAAATCTTGTTACTATTCTCGTTCTTTTTGTTTTATTGGTAGTTTCAGCAAGGTTTTCCTATTTTTCACGTTTTTCAGATTTTTACATAGATCACCCGTACAACTTAAATTGACAAACACTTTCTTTGTGTATAACAATAACTTTATGTACTAAGGTGGTTTCATATTTTGATATAGATTATTAAAACTAACCGAGGGGCTTCTTACGAGACCCTAAACACCCCCCTAGCTTTTCATTTAGTTTCAGTTTTTCACAAAACATCCCTAGTAATACTTGTAAATCAGCGTAAAATCAAAAGTTTGTTCTAAAAGTTTTTAAATTTCTATACTTACCCCTAGTTTTTATTCATTATTATTGTCCAGCTCGTCGTCCCATTCCTTCAGAGTGGTCGAACCTCCAAATCCGCCTGAAAACAAAAAAGTTATTAAGAAAAACGGTATTAGGAAAGTTGATGTAAGGGCTGTTTGCGTACATTGCGCAAACACTTTAATACTGAAAATCTTGTTACTATTCTCGTTCTTTTTGTTTTATTGGTAGTTTCAGCAAGGTTTTCCTATTTTTCACGTTTTTCAGATTTTTACATAGATCACCCGTACAACTTAAATTGACAAACACTTTCTTTGTGTATAACAATAACTTTATGTACTAAGGTGGTTTCATATTTTGATATAGATTATTAAAACTAACCGAGGGGCTTCTTACGAGACCCTAAACACCCCCCTAGCTTTTCATTTAGTTTCAGTTTTTCACAAAACATCCCTAGTAATACTTGTAAATCAGCGTAAAATCAAAAGTTTGTTCTAAAAGTTTTTAAATTTCTATACTTACCCCTAGTTTTTATTCATTATTATTGTCCAGCTCGTCGTCCCATTCCTTCAGAGTGGTCGAACCTCCAAATCCGCCTGAAAACAAAAAAGTTATTAAGAAAAACGGTATTAGGAAAGTTGATGTAAGGGCTGTTTGCGTACATTGCGCAAACACTTTAATACTGAAAATCTTGTTACTATTCTCGTTCTTTTTGTTTTATTGGTAGTTTCAGCAAGGTTTTCCTATTTTTCACGTTTTTCAGATTTTTACATAGATCACCCGTACAATTGAGGATCAAACGAACTTCTAAAGTGAAGTTCGATCCTAATTATGTGAACAGCTTCTTTCGAAGCGATTGAGGTTTACTTTATGTAGTAGCGCCACCTACTGCTAGCCTTTGCACGGATTTTAGAGTCTATGATAAGGGTTCTTTTCTTTTTTTTTTTTTTTTTAACAACTGTCACGTTTCGCTCCCTATGTCAGCATCCAGTCTACAGAACTCATTTTGTTTAAAGTCAATCTGTCTTATTCCTGTTTGTTCATTTCACTATATTGGGGTTGGGTAAAATACAAATATAAATTGAAATTACTCCATGTTGAAACATATTCATATTATGCTTATTTCAAAGCATAATAACGGGTGGGTTTATATTAAATCGCTTCGAAAGAAGCTGTTCACATAATTAGGATCGAACTTCACTTTAGAAGTTCGTTTGATCCTCAATTATATTTCACAGCTTCTTTCTTTGCGATTGAGGTTTACTTTATGTAGGATGTTTAAAGATTAGTTATAGTGAAATGAATTGGCAGAGTAGTAAGGTAAAACTCTTCAATAGTAAATAAACATACTTATTGAAAACAATTCAACAATGATTAGGCAAATTATTTTTCGTTACAAAGTTTGTTATAATTTCTAGCAAGGACTGAGGAAGAATCCGACCATCTTGCAGTCTTTTTGATAGGTCAATAGAAACTCCTAAATAAATAGCTCTTGATGTAGCAGCATGTCATGTACTATGTGCACTAAAAATATTTTCATCAATACCACTGAGAGTTAAAGTGTTTTTAACCCAGTGACTTAAAGTTTGGAAACCTATATGTTTCTTAAAACTAATAAACAAATTATCAGGTTTCCTTAAATTTTCGTTCTATTTATATACCTACATCTGTAAGGTTTTTGCTGGACAAATTTCTGGACGAATATTAAAAAACGGAAACTTTACCAAGGTCTGTTTACTATTAAATTTAGAGGTTTTTATAAACCCTTTTATAAGTACCTTTTTTAGTTATTAAAATATTTTTAATCTTTGTCACGGATAAAATTTGAACACGATGTTCCGTTACAAGAGCTATTAGTGTAACAGTTTTCTTGGAAAAGAGTCTTTAAGTCAAGGTCTTCATTAGGAAATTTTGTAGGTAAGTAGCTCAATACAACTGCTGGATCCCAGGTAAGATCATACTTGATGTGGTTGGTCTTCACATAACGACTCCTTTCATGAAACTTTTTAACCTGTCATATTGGGATTTTATGTTTAATATTAATGATAATGCAGATCTATAGCTATTAATAGTACCGTACTTAGCACCTTTTTCGAAAATTTCAGTTAGAAAATGAACAATTATTGGTTTAGAAGTTTGAGTAAAACTAAAATTATTATTTTTGCAATATTCAATCCACGCCTTGATACCTCCTTCACACTGTCTCGGTAAGAATTATCCAACAAAGATGCCAACATAATTTCAACGGACTTTGAAGACAGTGATCTTTTTACTAACGCTTTCTGAACAATTTCGCGGCAACCAAGGTTAATGTTTAATGAAGGTTGAGCGCAGATCTGAAAGGAGATTTCAGCGAATTAGTATTTAGTAAATACAATCACAACACAACCTTTTAAACAATGGCAACCATAGTTGCGTGGGCCAGTATGGTACTACCACAATACCCACAGACTTTTCACTAACAATTTTCTGAAGAGTTTTTGCATCTGGGTCATTTTTCCAGGTTACATAAATAGGACATTATAAGTTGCATCTGTTTGCAAAAAGATCAACCGATAGTATTCCAAACCTATTTGTTATATTATTAAAGGTATAGTCACTTAGATCCCATTCAGTGTCATTAAACTGTTTTCGTGACAAACTCTCAGCTTCTATATTATCTTTTGAAGTAATATAAGATGTAAAGATATTGATCTTACGCATTTCACGCTATTTCCATTGGTCTCGGGTAATATGATCCATATGTGAAAACTGAACACTACCCATTCTATTTATACAGGTAATGGTAATATCTATTCTTAACAATATATCACAATCGTAACTACCATAATTATGCGAATGTTTTAAGTCCGAAAAAACTGCTTTTAATTCCAGAGTATTAATGTGTAGCGACGACTCGCTTTCCTTCCAATGACCCGCTGCCTCTTTTCCATCACAAAACCCGCCCTAGCCAGTATATGATGCGTCAGGATAGATAGTTTTAGTGTATTGGCCTGTTCTAAGAGGAGAAAAGCCCTCTTCTAGATAATTTAACCACCAAGTAAAATCATCTTTATTATATCTGGGTAAATTCACTACCTGATCATAAGTAGGATTTTTTTTTTTTTTTTTGGTGACAATATTTTAAATTGCTCGAATAACTTTGTGTATTATTTTTTCTATTTTAAGAACTTTTTTTTTTTTTGTGGGTAGTTTTAAAATAACTTTCTCTGAATCAAAAATAAACCCAAGGAATTTACATTGTGTTCTAGGAACAAAGCAACCTTCTTTCGTATGCATTATGAAACCTAAATTTATTAAAATATGTTTTGTAATCCAAACATTCTCATTACAATCATCACAATCTTTGCCAATGTAAAATATATTATCTAGATATATTATGGATGAAAAAATTATCCCGACGTAAAAATTCCATGACTGGTTTTAATATTTTAGTAAATACTTATATAAAGAGCGGTGCATAAGTCAAACGCTTAATATTTGAATTCATATAAAACGTTGTTATATTCAAATCGAAGGTACTTTCGGAAAGACTTATCAACATTGATGAAAAAATAACATGTAGCATTGTTTTGTTAACTTATCAGCGGTTCTGTAATCTTCCATTTTGAAGTGTTTTGTAGTAAATTAATTCAAAGATTTTAAATTATTTATGAAGCGATTTTCACCGTATAGCTTGAGCACAAGAAAAAATTTGTGATAAAATTTACCTGGCTCATGAGAACATACGAATATAGCATTTATTTTTAATAGTTTATCCAACGCTAAAATATAATCTTTATGGCCATGTATTGACCTTGGGTAAACACAAGAGCTACTTTGTTTAGCGGGCAGATATTTAAAAGGTCTTTAGTAACCAGCTATTCACGATAATATTAATGGATCACTCGTTATCTAAGCCCATTTTTGATGAAAATATCGTAAACGTCCATCGCACTGCACCTGGTGGTTTATTTCCGCTGGTTGCTAGTGTTCCACGACCGTTCGTGGTAGGTCCTACGTGGCGGGTACGTGTAGCTCTGCTGTGGAGCTCGAGCCGGCAGCTGTGGCTGCGGAGATGACGTCGTCGTTTTTTGCAATTTGCAGCGTTTCAGCAACATCTCCTCCCAATAGATAATCATCGCAACTTGTATTGGTCAGCGTGTCACGCAGGCATACGTTTATGGAACTCATTAATATGTTACGATGAGTTTTAGTTTCCCTATTCTGGCTATCGCGACAAGCGTAACTCAGCAGTTTTAAAAGTTTTTGCTTCAAAGTTTCATTGAAAATGATTACCATCGCTTGCGATAAAGCTGCCAAGGCGATTCCAATTTGCCCTTTTTTTTTTTTGTTGATGTATAGAATCTCGTTTGGTAAGAGTTTCAGCCAATGCTGCTTTTGCTTCTAAATTTAATAAAGGGAACAAGTAAATATTTGCAAATTGCGGGTACAAGATAGTCCTCAACAGGCTTATCTTTAGATTCTTTAGATCTTCAGCCGACAACTGCTGGTTTTTAGACCTCTTCCGGGACATTAATCGTATCAAAAAAAAAAAAAAAAGGCTGATAATGACGGAGGTAGCTCGGGCACTTCAAATCTTGGATTCGGCGTGCAAGATCGTCTCCACCGCAAATCAGATTAATCGCCAACGGCGATATTATCTGGTAACTGACTAATCAAAAGAATTAATTATATGCATCGAAACTCGATGACTACACGCACATACCATGTGGGTAGTTTTGTGTCAACGACATTTTTTCTAATATTTATTAAAATTATATTAGAGATTCTCCACCGTACATCAGATTAATCGCCAACGGCGATATTATTATCGAGTAACGGACTAAATAGGAGAATTAATTGTATGCATCGAACCTCGATGACTACACGCACATACAATGTGGGTAGTTTTTGTGTCAACGACATTTTTTCTAATATTTACTAAAATTATATTAGAGATTCTCCACCGTACATCAGATTAATCGCCAACGACGATATTATTATCGAGTAACGGACTAAATAGGAGAATTAATTGTATGCATCGAACCTCGATGACTACACGCACATACAATGTGGGTAGTTTTTGTGTCAACGACATTTTTTCTAATATTTATTAAAATTATATTAGAGATTCTCCACCGTACATCAGATTAATCGCCAATGACGATATTATTATCGAGTAACGGACTAAATAGGAGAATTAATTGTATGCATCGAACCTCGATGACTACACGCACATACAATGTGGGTAGTTTTTGTGTCAACGACATTTTTTCTAATATTTATTAAAATTATATTAGAGATTCTCCACCGTACATCAGATTAATCGCCAATGACGATATTATTATCGAGTAACGGACTAAATAGGAGAATTAATTGTATGCATCGAACCTCGATGACTACACGCACATACAATGTGGGTAGTTTTTGTGTCAACGACATTTTTTCTAATAAGTCCCAACACCGTTGGGTTCTTCGGAATTTGTAATTTGATGTCTCAACCTCCTCGAATTATTTTCTTGAGAATTTTCTCTTCCTTCGATGCACAATTTTTACCATTTAAACTTTTAAAATTTAACTAGCTAATTAATATATTTTAGTCGACGTGCGCAGGCTACAGCACGGAAACGCAGAATGAGTTCTGTAGACTGGATGCTGACATAGGGAGCGAAACGTGACAGTTGTTAAAAAAAAAAAAAAAAGAAAAGAACCCTTATCATAGACTCTAAAATCCGTGCAAAGGCTAGCAGTAGGTGGCGCTACTACATAAAGTAAACCTCAATCGCAAAGAAAGAAGCTGTGAAATATAACTTAAATTGACAAACACTTTCTTTGTGTATAACAATAACTTTATGTACTAAGGTGGTTTCATATTTTGATATAGATTATTAAAACTAACCGAGGGGCTTCTTACGAGACCCTAAACACCCCCCTAGCTTTTCATTTAGTTTCAGTTTTTCACAAAACATCCCTAGTAATACTTGTAAATCAGCGTAAAATCAAAAGTTTGTTCTAAAAGTTTTTAAATTTCTATACTTACCCCTAGTTTTTATTCATTATTATTGTCCAGCTCGTCGTCCCATTCCTTCAGAGTGGTCGAACCTCCAAATCCGCCTGAAAACAAAAAAGTTATTAAGAAAAACGGTATTAGGAAAGTTGATGTAAGGGCTGTTTGCGTACATTGCGCAAACACTTTAATACTGAAAATCTTGTTACTATTCTCGTTCTTTTTGTTTTATTGGTAGTTTCAGCAAGGTTTTCCTATTTTTCACGTTTTTCAGATTTTTACATAGATCACCCGTACAACTTAAATTGACAAACACTTTCTTTGTGTATAACAATAACTTTATGTACTAAGGTGGTTTCATATTTTGATATAGATTATTAAAACTAACCGAGGGGCTTCTTACGAGACCCTAAACACCCCCCTAGCTTTTCATTTAGTTTCAGTTTTTCACAAAACATCCCTAGTAATACTTGTAAATCAGCGTAAAATCAAAAGTTTGTTCTAAAAGTTTTTAAATTTCTATACTTACCCCTAGTTTTTATTCATTATTATGTTTCCAGCTTCATTCTTTGCGATTTGAGTTAACATATTGTAGTATGCGGTGCCACGCACCAGCCTTCGCACGGTGATTGAGAGAATTAATTTTTTTTTTTTTTGTTGTTGGCAACACTAACCACGGTCCTCCCCACCAAGATCCATCCTTCTTGGTGTACTCCGACTCATTGTGCGTTTCCGTGCTCAAGTCTTCGCACGTCTTCAAATCCACGGCAACTAATAAGTAATAAGTTACTCTGAACATGGAAGGAAAAAGGAAATCCGAAGATAAAGGGGAACGAATATTACGATAAATTGTAATGCGCAACTGCCAAACTGGGCTTTTGCCTTTACTAAATAAAGTAATGCGTGACTGCCAAACTGGGCTTTTGCCTTTACTAAATAAAGTAATGCGTGACTGCCAAAACTGGGCTTTTACCTTTACTAAATAAATATAAAAGATGCGAACTTACCAAACTGGGTATTTTCCGTCTGGTATAAATAATATTGCTCTTATATTTAATGAGTTCTACCCGCAAAGTCCGGAACAAAGAGCTGTGACAAATCTGTCACGAAATTGTAATGCGTAACTGCCACACTGGGCTTTTGCCTTTACTAAATAAAGTAATGCGTGACTGCCAAACTGGGCTTTTGCCTTTACTAAATAAAGTAATGCGTGACTGCCAAAACTGGGCTTTTACCTTTACTAAATAAATATAAAAGATGCGAACTTACCAAACTGGGTATTTTCCGTCTGGTATAAATAATATTGCTCTTATATTTAACGAGTTCTACCCGCAAAGTCCGGAACAAAGAGCTGTGACAAATCTGTCACGAAATTGTAATGCGTAACTGCCACACTGGGCTTTTACCTTTACTAAATAAATATAAAAGATGCGAACTTACCAAACTGGGTATTTTCCGTCTGGTATATATAATATTACTCTTATATTTAACGAGTTCTACCCGCAAAGTCCGGAACAAAGAGCTGTGACAAATTCGTGCACTCATTACGATGCGTCGGCGTCATTACCGGAAGGTCCACCATTTGCATCCATGTAGCCTATACCGGGGCCATCTTAAGAGGTTGAAAATATCCTTGGTGATGCTCCTAAGCCAGAAAGCACTTTTGGTAAAAACATCCATAAGGATGTCGCAGCAAGATGGCATGAAATACTGGCTAAAGGCCTTAGGCCTCTTTAGGCCAAACAAAAAATACTTGCGGATTATCTTATACCCGCTAATTTCGATTTTCTTGTAGCACCACTTCTAAACCCGGAAGCTAAAGCCATCATAACTGAGCCTCGCGTCAAAAGAGATTTCTCCCTATTTATAAAAGAAAATCAAATAGGAACCACCTTAGCCGCATTCAAGCATCAAGCTACGGAGTTGATTTTGTCAAATGAGACCTCTGCTCAAAAGCTCTTAAAACCCATAAGTGACGCTAGCAAACTTTTTGCGATAGCCATTATTTTGAAACTAAGACCAGGCGTAGTTTTATTACGAACGCCATCAATAGCAGTCTTAAAGATACCCTCGTAAATACTGCCATAGATAAATATCTCTTTGGAGAAAATGTGACGGAGAAGTTAAGATCTGCTCAAACTATTCAGCGGTCAGGAGAAACGTTGAAAAATTCGTGAATTCTGATAATAGATAAAGATCGTTAAACTGCAGAGCCCTGCACCAGAAACAAGCAAGTCGATGCAGGGCAGGCTCCTCCGGCACCCAGGTACCCGTTCAACCGATCAGTGCCGCGGCGTGCCCGCTCACCGCCGCCGCCGCCGCCTCCCTACCGGGTGCCGTTCGCGGCACGCCGCAACCAGCAAACACGTCTTTAGAGACAGATTACCAGGTACAGTACGCTGGCAATTGGCGATAATTTATTAATCAATGGTTAAAAATTACCACTGATGCCACAATTCTCTCGTGGGTAGAAGGGTACACAAATCCCATTTCATTCCACCCCGTCACAAAAAATAACGCCTTATGTTTATCCTAAATCTTTGCAAAAATTGATTACAATTAATGCAATTTTTGAGTGTGTACATGTTTCCGGTGAATTTTTGTTTAGTGCATTTTGAGTACCGAAATCTAATGGTCAAAATCGTTTCATTTTCAATTTAAAACAATTGAATAAGTTCATTTCAACTTCCCATTTTACAATGGAGGATTATAGAACGGCCTCAAAATTAGTCACTCATAATTGTTACATGGCATCCGTAGTTTACAAGATGCAGGTTTTTTTTTATAAGTATCAATAAATCTCAAAAAAAGTACCTGCGCTTTAAGTACAGTGATAAACTGTACGAATTCAACTGTTTACCTTTTGGCCTATGTACAGCGCCTTATGTTTTTACGAAAATATTAAAGCCGGTTATCGAGTATTTACGTAATCAGGGTTTGTTGTCAGTAATTTACTTGGACGATATTTATTGTGCAGGTAGAACGTATTTAGAATGCGAAAATAACGTTAATAAAACAATGAGGTTATTATAGTCCCTTGGCATTATTATTAACACCGAAAAAAGTTGTTTGATTCCCAGCAAACAATGTCAATTTCTAGGCTTTATTTTTGATTCCGACCGTATGATTTTAAAACTACCTGATTCAAAAATAATAAAAATCAAAGATGCAATTACTGATATGCTAAATAGATTTTTTTAAATACGTGAATTTGCTCGGCTTATTGGTTTGTTAATTTCTGCTTGTCCTGCCATAGATTATTCTTGGTTGTATTCTTAAGAATTGGAACGACATAAGTATTTGAATTTGTTGAAGAAAAATTGTTATAAACAACGTATCTCTATTACAGAACTTATAAAGATTGATTTGCGATGGTGGCTTAATCATATACAATCGGACGTTTCCTTTCTTCGTCATTATAACTATAGATCAGAAATATTTTCTGACGCTTCCGCTACTGGTTGGAGAGCGTTTCGTAACGGTATTGATGCGTTCGGGTATTGGAAAGATGATGAATCAAAAATGCACATTAACGAGTTGGAAATTAGAGCAGCTTTATTTTCGCGTTAAAAACATTTGCTAAAGATTTATGTAATTGTGAGATTTTATTAAGGCTGACAAATGTTACTGCCATTTCATGTTTAAATAGAATGGGTAGTGTACAGTATCTGTATTTAAATAACATTTCCGAAGAAGTTTGGCAATGGTGTGAGCAGCGTAAAATTATAATTTTTGCCTCGTACATTAATTCAAAAGAATTGTGATGCTGATCTTTTATATAAAAAGAAGTTTATTGATACAGAGTGGGAGTTATCTGATTATGCATTTAGTGAAATAGAATTAAAGTTAGGACGCCCAGAAATAGATTTATCTGCTAGTCGTAGACATGCCAAGTGCAATGTTTATTTAACATGGACGCCTGATCCAGATGCTTGGGCTGTCGACGCATCCACAATATCATGGAAAAAAATAAGATTTTATGCTTTTCTACCTTTCTCTTTAATTTTAAAGATGCTTCAAAAAATTATTAATGATAAAGCCGAGGGTATTGTGGTAAAAGTATTGGCCAACTCAGGCGTGGTTCCCACTTTTTAAGAATCTTGTTATCTCCGAAATTATTTCGTTCGAACTCGATGTAAATCTTTTGAATTCCCCTTTCAGACAGTCTCACAACTTGCATTTGCAGCCTGCGACTGGAAGCCCCGAGGCTGTCAGGGAACTCTTATTACGAAAATCATTTGCACCATGGTCCGTAGAAATTATGCTTTCTTCATTGTCCGAAAACACGTACAGACAGTATGACTGTGTTATAAAAGCTTGGATAGTGTTTTGTAATACACAACAATATGATTATAGATTAATCAATGAACGTTCAGTCATTCAGTTCCTAACTTCTTGTTCTGATTCGGGAGCCAAATATGGCACTATAAATTCGTACAGATTGGCATTATCTTTTCTACATGGAGGAGCTTTAGATTATACTAGTATTAGACGATTTATGAAAGGAGTCTTCAGACTACGGCCTTCAAATCCTAGATGCAGTTTAACCTGGGACCCTACAGTAGTTCTTAATTATCTATCACAGCAATGGCCTAATGAGAGCCTTAGTCTAAAAAAGTTTTCTAAAAAGACACTGACTCTATTGGCCTTAGTAACTGCACATCGAATCCAGACTTTTTTCAAAATAAGATTAGAAAATATAGAAATCAACACAACAAATATTATAATTAAAATTCCTGATTTATTAAAAACCTCTAATCCGGTGTCAATCAACCTGTTTTAATTTAACCGTTTTTTGATGAAAATCCAAAAATCTGTCCTGCAAGATGTTTAAACAATATTTAAATCAAACTGTACATTTACGTAAAAACGATAACGTTTTCCTTTTCATAAGTTACAAAAAGCCGTATAAATCAATTTCAAGTCAGAGAATGAGTCATTGGATTAAAGACTGTTTATCACAAAACGGTATAGATATATCGATATTTTAAGCATACAGTACTCGTCATGCCAGTACATCTGCGGCCAACAGACTTGGTATTAGTCTTGATGTCATTAGAAGGACCGCTGCTTGGTTTAATTCATCTTTTACGTTTGCAAAATTCTATAACAAATGTATAATAAACAATGAGAGTCAAGACCAATTTGCAAGAACTATTCTATCTCATTAAATAATTCGTTGATATTTTGATCGTTCAATAATTCAATGATATTGTATTGTAATCATGAATTAACTCATTGATTCTGTAATAATTAACAAGTCGTTGATTTGCAATAATTTTGAACATGTATAAATAAGAAAAATGATATCTTGTTCATTCCTGGAACTACCCTGCAAACAACACTCTTTGAATATATTCACTTTATCGCTTTGAACATCCTACAATATGTTAACTCAAATCGCAAAGAATGAAGCTGGAAACATAATTGACGATCAAACGAACTTGCAAAGTGAAGTTCGATTGAAATTATGTGACAGCTTCATTCGACGCGATTTATATACACCCACCCTTAATAAATTTGTATATTATACTGAACACCCTACCCTAAAAATTAGAAAGTGAATATATTCAGGAATGTGATTATTTGGCTTTCAACAAATGAGTCGGAGTACACCAAGAAGGATGGATCTTGGTGGGGAGGACCGTGGTTAGTGTTGCCAACAACAAAAAAAAAAAAAATTAATTCTCTCAATCACCGTGCGAAGGCTGGTGCGTGGCACCGCATACTACAATATGTTAACTCAAATCGCGTCGAATGAAGCTGTCACATAATTTCAATCGAACTTCACTTTGCAAGTTCGTTTGATCGTCAATTATTGTCCAGCTCGTCGTCCCATTCCTTCAGAGTGGTCGAACCTCCAAATCCGCCTGAAAACAAAAAAGTTATTAAGAAAAACGGTATTAGGAAAGTTGATGTAAGGGCTGTTTGCGTACATTGCGCAAACACTTTAATACTGAAAATCTTGTTACTATTCTCGTTCTTTTTGTTTTATTGGTAGTTTCAGCAAGGTTTTCCTATTTTTCACGTTTTTCAGATTTTTACATAGATCACCCGTACAACTTAAATTGACAAACACTTTCTTTGTGTATAACAATAACTTTATGTACTAAGGTGGTTTCATATTTTGATATAGATTATTAAAACTAACCGAGGGGCTTCTTACGAGACCCTAAACACCCCCCTAGCTTTTCATTTAGTTTCAGTTTTTCACAAAACATCCCTAGTAATACTTGTAAATCAGCGTAAAATCAAAAGTTTGTTCTAAAAGTTTTTAAATTTCTATACTTACCCCTAGTTTTTATTCATTATTATTGTCCAGCTCGTCGTCCCATTCCTTCAGAGTGGTCGAACCTCCAAATCCGCCTGAAAACAAAAAAGTTATTAAGAAAAACGGTATTAGGAAAGTTGATGTAAGGGCTGTTTGCGTACATTGCGCAAACACTTTAATACTGAAAATCTTGTTACTATTCTCGTTCTTTTTGTTTTATTGGTAGTTTCAGCAAGGTTTTCCTATTTTTCACGTTTTTCAGATTTTTACATAGATCACCCGTACAACTTAAATTGACAAACACTTTCTTTGTGTATAACAATAACTTTATGTACTAAGGTGGTTTCATATTTTGATATAGATTATTAAAACTAACCGAGGGGCTTCTTACGAGACCCTAAACACCCCCCTAGCTTTTCATTTAGTTTCAGTTTTTCACAAAACATCCCTAGTAATACTTGTAAATCAGCGTAAAATCAAAAGTTTGTTCTAAAAGTTTTTAAATTTCTATACTTACCCCTAGTTTTTATTCATTATTATTGTCCAGCTCGTCGTCCCATTCCTTCAGAGTGGTCGAACCTCCAAATCCGCCTGAAAACAAAAAAGTTATTAAGAAAAACGGTATTAGGAAAGTTGATGTAAGGGCTGTTTGCGTACATTGCGCAAACACTTTAATACTGAAAATCTTGTTACTATTCTCGTTCTTTTTGTTTTATTGGTAGTTTCAGCAAGGTTTTCCTATTTTTCACGTTTTTCAGATTTTTACATAGATCACCCGTACAACTTAAATTGACAAACACTTTCTTTGTGTATAACAATAACTTTATGTACTAAGGTGGTTTCATATTTTGATATAGATTATTAAAACTAACCGAGGGGCTTCTTACGAGACCCTAAACACCCCCCTAGCTTTTCATTTAGTTTCAGTTTTTCACAAAACATCCCTAGTAATACTTGTAAATCAGCGTAAAATCAAAAGTTTGTTCTAAAAGTTTTTAAATTTCTATACTTACCCCTAGTTTTTATTCATTATTATTGTCCAGCTCGTCGTCCCATTCCTTCAGAGTGGTCGAACCTCCAAATCCGCCTGAAAACAAAAAAGTTATTAAGAAAAACGGTATTAGGAAAGTTGATGTAAGGGCTGTTTGCGTACATTGCGCAAACACTTTAATACTGAAAATCTTGTTACTATTCTCGTTCTTTTTGTTTTATTGGTAGTTTCAGCAAGGTTTTCCTATTTTTCACGTTTTTCAGATTTTTACATAGATCACCCGTACAACTTAAATTGACAAACACTTTCTTTGTGTATAACAATAACTTTATGTACTAAGGTGGTTTCATATTTTGATATAGATTATTAAAACTAACCGAGGGGCTTCTTACGAGACCCTAAACACCCCCCTAGCTTTTCATTTAGTTTCAGTTTTTCACAAAACATCCCTAGTAATACTTGTAAATCAGCGTAAAATCAAAAGTTTGTTCTAAAAGTTTTTAAATTTCTATACTTACCCCTAGTTTTTATTCATTATTATTGTCCAGCTCGTCGTCCCATTCCTTCAGAGTGGTCGAACCTCCAAATCCGCCTGAAAACAAAAAAGTTATTAAGAAAAACGGTATTAGGAAAGTTGATGTAAGGGCTGTTTGCGTACATTGCGCAAACACTTTAATACTGAAAATCTTGTTACTATTCTCGTTCTTTTTGTTTTATTGGTAGTTTCAGCAAGGTTTTCCTATTTTTCACGTTTTTCAGATTTTTACATAGATCACCCGTACAACTTAAATTGACAAACACTTTCTTTGTGTATAACAATAACTTTATGTACTAAGGTGGTTTCATATTTTGATATAGATTATTAAAACTAACCGAGGGGCTTCTTACGAGACCCTAAACACCCCCCTAGCTTTTCATTTAGTTTCAGTTTTTCACAAAACATCCCTAGTAATACTTGTAAATCAGCGTAAAATCAAAAGTTTGTTCTAAAAGTTTTTAAATTTCTATACTTACCCCTAGTTTTTATTCATTATTATTGTCCAGCTCGTCGTCCCATTCCTTCAGAGTGGTCGAACCTCCAAATCCGCCTGAAAACAAAAAAGTTATTAAGAAAAACGGTATTAGGAAAGTTGATGTAAGGGCTGTTTGCGTACATTGCGCAAACACTTTAATACTGAAAATCTTGTTACTATTCTCGTTCTTTTTGTTTTATTGGTAGTTTCAGCAAGGTTTTCCTATTTTTCACGTTTTTCAGATTTTTACATAGATCACCCGTACAACTTAAATTGACAAACACTTTCTTTGTGTATAACAATAACTTTATGTACTAAGGTGGTTTCATATTTTGATATAGATTATTAAAACTAACCGAGGGGCTTCTTACGAGACCCTAAACACCCCCCTAGCTTTTCATTTAGTTTCAGTTTTTCACAAAACATCCCTAGTAATACTTGTAAATCAGCGTAAAATCAAAAGTTTGTTCTAAAAGTTTTTAAATTTCTATACTTACCCCTAGTTTTTATTCATTATTATTGTCCAGCTCGTCGTCCCATTCCTTCAGAGTGGTCGAACCTCCAAATCCGCCTGAAAACAAAAAAGTTATTAAGAAAAACGGTATTAGGAAAGTTGATGTAAGGGCTGTTTGCGTACATTGCGCAAACACTTTAATACTGAAAATCTTGTTACTATTCTCGTTCTTTTTGTTTTATTGGTAGTTTCAGCAAGGTTTTCCTATTTTTCACGTTTTTCAGATTTTTACATAGATCACCCGTACAACTTAAATTGACAAACACTTTCTTTGTGTATAACAATAACTTTATGTACTAAGGTGGTTTCATATTTTGATATAGATTATTAAAACTAACCGAGGGGCTTCTTACGAGACCCTAAACACCCCCCTAGCTTTTCATTTAGTTTCAGTTTTTCACAAAACATCCCTAGTAATACTTGTAAATCAGCGTAAAATCAAAAGTTTGTTCTAAAAGTTTTTAAATTTCTATACTTACCCCTAGTTTTTATTCATTATTATTGTCCAGCTCGTCGTCCCATTCCTTCAGAGTGGTCGAACCTCCAAATCCGCCTGAAAACAAAAAAGTTATTAAGAAAAACGGTATTAGGAAAGTTGATGTAAGGGCTGTTTGCGTACATTGCGCAAACACTTTAATACTGAAAATCTTGTTACTATTCTCGTTCTTTTTGTTTTATTGGTAGTTTCAGCAAGGTTTTCCTATTTTTCACGTTTTTCAGATTTTTACATAGATCACCCGTACAACTTAAATTGACAAACACTTTCTTTGTGTATAACAATAACTTTATGTACTAAGGTGGTTTCATATTTTGATATAGATTATTAAAACTAACCGAGGGGCTTCTTACGAGACCCTAAACACCCCCCTAGCTTTTCATTTAGTTTCAGTTTTTCACAAAACATCCCTAGTAATACTTGTAAATCAGCGTAAAATCAAAAGTTTGTTCTAAAAGTTTTTAAATTTCTATACTTACCCCTAGTTTTTATTCATTATTATTGTCCAGCTCGTCGTCCCATTCCTTCAGAGTGGTCGAACCTCCAAATCCGCCTGAAAACAAAAAAGTTATTAAGAAAAACGGTATTAGGAAAGTTGATGTAAGGGCTGTTTGCGTACATTGCGCAAACACTTTAATACTGAAAATCTTGTTACTATTCTCGTTCTTTTTGTTTTATTGGTAGTTTCAGCAAGGTTTTCCTATTTTTCACGTTTTTCAGATTTTTACATAGATCACCCGTACAACTTAAATTGACAAACACTTTCTTTGTGTATAACAATAACTTTATGTACTAAGGTGGTTTCATATTTTGATATAGATTATTAAAACTAACCGAGGGGCTTCTTACGAGACCCTAAACACCCCCCTAGCTTTTCATTTAGTTTCAGTTTTTCACAAAACATCCCTAGTAATACTTGTAAATCAGCGTAAAATCAAAAGTTTGTTCTAAAAGTTTTTAAATTTCTATACTTACCCCTAGTTTTTATTCATTATTATTGTCCAGCTCGTCGTCCCATTCCTTCAGAGTGGTCGAACCTCCAAATCCGCCTGAAAACAAAAAAGTTATTAAGAAAAACGGTATTAGGAAAGTTGATGTAAGGGCTGTTTGCGTACATTGCGCAAACACTTTAATACTGAAAATCTTGTTACTATTCTCGTTCTTTTTGTTTTATTGGTAGTTTCAGCAAGGTTTTCCTATTTTTCACGTTTTTCAGATTTTTACATAGATCACCCGTACAACTTAAATTGACAAACACTTTCTTTGTGTATAACAATAACTTTATGTACTAAGGTGGTTTCATATTTTGATATAGATTATTAAAACTAACCGAGGGGCTTCTTACGAGACCCTAAACACCCCCCTAGCTTTTCATTTAGTTTCAGTTTTTCACAAAACATCCCTAGTAATACTTGTAAATCAGCGTAAAATCAAAAGTTTGTTCTAAAAGTTTTTAAATTTCTATACTTACCCCTAGTTTTTATTCATTATTATTGTCCAGCTCGTCGTCCCATTCCTTCAGAGTGGTCGAACCTCCAAATCCGCCTGAAAACAAAAAAGTTATTAAGAAAAACGGTATTAGGAAAGTTGATGTAAGGGCTGTTTGCGTACATTGCGCAAACACTTTAATACTGAAAATCTTGTTACTATTCTCGTTCTTTTTGTTTTATTGGTAGTTTCAGCAAGGTTTTCCTATTTTTCACGTTTTTCAGATTTTTACATAGATCACCCGTACAACTTAAATTGACAAACACTTTCTTTGTGTATAACAATAACTTTATGTACTAAGGTGGTTTCATATTTTGATATAGATTATTAAAACTAACCGAGGGGCTTCTTACGAGACCCTAAACACCCCCCTAGCTTTTCATTTAGTTTCAGTTTTTCACAAAACATCCCTAGTAATACTTGTAAATCAGCGTAAAATCAAAAGTTTGTTCTAAAAGTTTTTAAATTTCTATACTTACCCCTAGTTTTTATTCATTATTATTGTCCAGCTCGTCGTCCCATTCCTTCAGAGTGGTCGAACCTCCAAATCCGCCTGAAAACAAAAAAGTTATTAAGAAAAACGGTATTAGGAAAGTTGATGTAAGGGCTGTTTGCGTACATTGCGCAAACACTTTAATACTGAAAATCTTGTTACTATTCTCGTTCTTTTTGTTTTATTGGTAGTTTCAGCAAGGTTTTCCTATTTTTCACGTTTTTCAGATTTTTACATAGATCACCCGTACAACTTAAATTGACAAACACTTTCTTTGTGTATAACAATAACTTTATGTACTAAGGTGGTTTCATATTTTGATATAGATTATTAAAACTAACCGAGGGGCTTCTTACGAGACCCTAAACACCCCCCTAGCTTTTCATTTAGTTTCAGTTTTTCACAAAACATCCCTAGTAATACTTGTAAATCAGCGTAAAATCAAAAGTTTGTTCTAAAAGTTTTTAAATTTCTATACTTACCCCTAGTTTTTATTCATTATTATTGTCCAGCTCGTCGTCCCATTCCTTCAGAGTGGTCGAACCTCCAAATCCGCCTGAAAACAAAAAAGTTATTAAGAAAAACGGTATTAGGAAAGTTGATGTAAGGGCTGTTTGCGTACATTGCGCAAACACTTTAATACTGAAAATCTTGTTACTATTCTCGTTCTTTTTGTTTTATTGGTAGTTTCAGCAAGGTTTTCCTATTTTTCACGTTTTTCAGATTTTTACATAGATCACCCGTACAACTTAAATTGACAAACACTTTCTTTGTGTATAACAATAACTTTATGTACTAAGGTGGTTTCATATTTTGATATAGATTATTAAAACTAACCGAGGGGCTTCTTACGAGACCCTAAACACCCCCCTAGCTTTTCATTTAGTTTCAGTTTTTCACAAAACATCCCTAGTAATACTTGTAAATCAGCGTAAAATCAAAAGTTTGTTCTAAAAGTTTTTAAATTTCTATACTTACCCCTAGTTTTTATTCATTATTATTGTCCAGCTCGTCGTCCCATTCCTTCAGAGTGGTCGAACCTCCAAATCCGCCTGAAAACAAAAAAGTTATTAAGAAAAACGGTATTAGGAAAGTTGATGTAAGGGCTGTTTGCGTACATTGCGCAAACACTTTAATACTGAAAATCTTGTTACTATTCTCGTTCTTTTTGTTTTATTGGTAGTTTCAGCAAGGTTTTCCTATTTTTCACGTTTTTCAGATTTTTACATAGATCACCCGTACAACTTAAATTGACAAACACTTTCTTTGTGTATAACAATAACTTTATGTACTAAGGTGGTTTCATATTTTGATATAGATTATTAAAACTAACCGAGGGGCTTCTTACGAGACCCTAAACACCCCCCTAGCTTTTCATTTAGTTTCAGTTTTTCACAAAACATCCCTAGTAATACTTGTAAATCAGCGTAAAATCAAAAGTTTGTTCTAAAAGTTTTTAAATTTCTATACTTACCCCTAGTTTTTATTCATTATTATTGTCCAGCTCGTCGTCCCATTCCTTCAGAGTGGTCGAACCTCCAAATCCGCCTGAAAACAAAAAAGTTATTAAGAAAAACGGTATTAGGAAAGTTGATGTAAGGGCTGTTTGCGTACATTGCGCAAACACTTTAATACTGAAAATCTTGTTACTATTCTCGTTCTTTTTGTTTTATTGGTAGTTTCAGCAAGGTTTTCCTATTTTTCACGTTTTTCAGATTTTTACATAGATCACCCGTACAACTTAAATTGACAAACACTTTCTTTGTGTATAACAATAACTTTATGTACTAAGGTGGTTTCATATTTTGATATAGATTATTAAAACTAACCGAGGGGCTTCTTACGAGACCCTAAACACCCCCCTAGCTTTTCATTTAGTTTCAGTTTTTCACAAAACATCCCTAGTAATACTTGTAAATCAGCGTAAAATCAAAAGTTTGTTCTAAAAGTTTTTAAATTTCTATACTTACCCCTAGTTTTTATTCATTATTATTGTCCAGCTCGTCGTCCCATTCCTTCAGAGTGGTCGAACCTCCAAATCCGCCTGAAAACAAAAAAGTTATTAAGAAAAACGGTATTAGGAAAGTTGATGTAAGGGCTGTTTGCGTACATTGCGCAAACACTTTAATACTGAAAATCTTGTTACTATTCTCGTTCTTTTTGTTTTATTGGTAGTTTCAGCAAGGTTTTCCTATTTTTCACGTTTTTCAGATTTTTACATAGATCACCCGTACAACTTAAATTGACAAACACTTTCTTTGTGTATAACAATAACTTTATGTACTAAGGTGGTTTCATATTTTGATATAGATTATTAAAACTAACCGAGGGGCTTCTTACGAGACCCTAAACACCCCCCTAGCTTTTCATTTAGTTTCAGTTTTTCACAAAACATCCCTAGTAATACTTGTAAATCAGCGTAAAATCAAAAGTTTGTTCTAAAAGTTTTTAAATTTCTATACTTACCCCTAGTTTTTATTCATTATTATTGTCCAGCTCGTCGTCCCATTCCTTCAGAGTGGTCGAACCTCCAAATCCGCCTGAAAACAAAAAAGTTATTAAGAAAAACGGTATTAGGAAAGTTGATGTAAGGGCTGTTTGCGTACATTGCGCAAACACTTTAATACTGAAAATCTTGTTACTATTCTCGTTCTTTTTGTTTTATTGGTAGTTTCAGCAAGGTTTTCCTATTTTTCACGTTTTTCAGATTTTTACATAGATCACCCGTACAACTTAAATTGACAAACACTTTCTTTGTGTATAACAATAACTTTATGTACTAAGGTGGTTTCATATTTTGATATAGATTATTAAAACTAACCGAGGGGCTTCTTACGAGACCCTAAACACCCCCCTAGCTTTTCATTTAGTTTCAGTTTTTCACAAAACATCCCTAGTAATACTTGTAAATCAGCGTAAAATCAAAAGTTTGTTCTAAAAGTTTTTAAATTTCTATACTTACCCCTAGTTTTTATTCATTATTATTGTCCAGCTCGTCGTCCCATTCCTTCAGAGTGGTCGAACCTCCAAATCCGCCTGAAAACAAAAAAGTTATTAAGAAAAACGGTATTAGGAAAGTTGATGTAAGGGCTGTTTGCGTACATTGCGCAAACACTTTAATACTGAAAATCTTGTTACTATTCTCGTTCTTTTTGTTTTATTGGTAGTTTCAGCAAGGTTTTCCTATTTTTCACGTTTTTCAGATTTTTACATAGATCACCCGTACAACTTAAATTGACAAACACTTTCTTTGTGTATAACAATAACTTTATGTACTAAGGTGGTTTCATATTTTGATATAGATTATTAAAACTAACCGAGGGGCTTCTTACGAGACCCTAAACACCCCCCTAGCTTTTCATTTAGTTTCAGTTTTTCACAAAACATCCCTAGTAATACTTGTAAATCAGCGTAAAATCAAAAGTTTGTTCTAAAAGTTTTTAAATTTCTATACTTACCCCTAGTTTTTATTCATTATTATTGTCCAGCTCGTCGTCCCATTCCTTCAGAGTGGTCGAACCTCCAAATCCGCCTGAAAACAAAAAAGTTATTAAGAAAAACGGTATTAGGAAAGTTGATGTAAGGGCTGTTTGCGTACATTGCGCAAACACTTTAATACTGAAAATCTTGTTACTATTCTCGTTCTTTTTGTTTTATTGGTAGTTTCAGCAAGGTTTTCCTATTTTTCACGTTTTTCAGATTTTTACATAGATCACCCGTACAACTTAAATTGACAAACACTTTCTTTGTGTATAACAATAACTTTATGTACTAAGGTGGTTTCATATTTTGATATAGATTATTAAAACTAACCGAGGGGCTTCTTACGAGACCCTAAACACCCCCCTAGCTTTTCATTTAGTTTCAGTTTTTCACAAAACATCCCTAGTAATACTTGTAAATCAGCGTAAAATCAAAAGTTTGTTCTAAAAGTTTTTAAATTTCTATACTTACCCCTAGTTTTTATTCATTATTATTGTCCAGCTCGTCGTCCCATTCCTTCAGAGTGGTCGAACCTCCAAATCCGCCTGAAAACAAAAAAGTTATTAAGAAAAACGGTATTAGGAAAGTTGATGTAAGGGCTGTTTGCGTACATTGCGCAAACACTTTAATACTGAAAATCTTGTTACTATTCTCGTTCTTTTTGTTTTATTGGTAGTTTCAGCAAGGTTTTCCTATTTTTCACGTTTTTCAGATTTTTACATAGATCACCCGTACAACTTAAATTGACAAACACTTTCTTTGTGTATAACAATAACTTTATGTACTAAGGTGGTTTCATATTTTGATATAGATTATTAAAACTAACCGAGGGGCTTCTTACGAGACCCTAAACACCCCCCTAGCTTTTCATTTAGTTTCAGTTTTTCACAAAACATCCCTAGTAATACTTGTAAATCAGCGTAAAATCAAAAGTTTGTTCTAAAAGTTTTTAAATTTCTATACTTACCCCTAGTTTTTATTCATTATTATTGTCCAGCTCGTCGTCCCATTCCTTCAGAGTGGTCGAACCTCCAAATCCGCCTGAAAACAAAAAAGTTATTAAGAAAAACGGTATTAGGAAAGTTGATGTAAGGGCTGTTTGCGTACATTGCGCAAACACTTTAATACTGAAAATCTTGTTACTATTCTCGTTCTTTTTGTTTTATTGGTAGTTTCAGCAAGGTTTTCCTATTTTTCACGTTTTTCAGATTTTTACATAGATCACCCGTACAACTTAAATTGACAAACACTTTCTTTGTGTATAACAATAACTTTATGTACTAAGGTGGTTTCATATTTTGATATAGATTATTAAAACTAACCGAGGGGCTTCTTACGAGACCCTAAACACCCCCCTAGCTTTTCATTTAGTTTCAGTTTTTCACAAAACATCCCTAGTAATACTTGTAAAACAGCGTAAAATCAAAAGTTTGTTCTAAAAGTTTTTAAATTTCTATACTTACCCCTAGTTTTTATTCATTATTATTGTCCAGCTCGTCGTCCCATTCCTTCAGAGTGGTCGAACCTCCAAATCCGCCTGAAAACAAAAAAGTTATTAAGAAAAACGGTATTAGGAAAGTTGATGTAAGGGCTGTTTGCGTACATTGCGCAAACACTTTAATACTGAAAATCTTGTTACTATTCTCGTTCTTTTTGTTTTATTGGTAGTTTCAGCAAGGTTTTCCTATTTTTCACGTTTTTCAGATTTTTACATAGATCACCCGTACAACTTAAATTGACAAACACTTTCTTTGTGTATAACAATAACTTTATGTACTAAGGTGGTTTCATATTTTGATATAGATTATTAAAACTAACCGAGGGGCTTCTTACGAGACCCTAAACACCCCCCTAGCTTTTCATTTAGTTTCAGTTTTTCACAAAACATCCCTAGTAATACTTGTAAATCAGCGTAAAATCAAAAGTTTGTTCTAAAAGTTTTTAAATTTCTATACTTACCCCTAGTTTTTATTCATTATTATTGTCCAGCTCGTCGTCCCATTCCTTCAGAGTGGTCGAACCTCCAAATCCGCCTGAAAACAAAAAAGTTATTAAGAAAAACGGTATTAGGAAAGTTGATGTAAGGGCTGTTTGCGTACATTGCGCAAACACTTTAATACTGAAAATCTTGTTACTATTCTCGTTCTTTTTGTTTTATTGGTAGTTTCAGCAAGGTTTTCCTATTTTTCACGTTTTTCAGATTTTTACATAGATCACCCGTACAACTTAAATTGACAAACACTTTCTTTGTGTATAACAATAACTTTATGTACTAAGGTGGTTTCATATTTTGATATAGATTATTAAAACTAACCGAGGGGCTTCTTACGAGACCCTAAACACCCCCCTAGCTTTTCATTTAGTTTCAGTTTTTCACAAAACATCCCTAGTAATACTTGTAAATCAGCGTAAAATCAAAAGTTTGTTCTAAAAGTTTTTAAATTTCTATACTTACCCCTAGTTTTTATTCATTATTATTGTCCAGCTCGTCGTCCCATTCCTTCAGAGTGGTCGAACCTCCAAATCCGCCTGAAAACAAAAAAGTTATTAAGAAAAACGGTATTAGGAAAGTTGATGTAAGGGCTGTTTGCGTACATTGCGCAAACACTTTAATACTGAAAATCTTGTTACTATTCTCGTTCTTTTTGTTTTATTGGTAGTTTCAGCAAGGTTTTCCTATTTTTCACGTTTTTCAGATTTTTACATAGATCACCCGTACAACTTAAATTGACAAACACTTTCTTTGTGTATAACAATAACTTTATGTACTAAGGTGGTTTCATATTTTGATATAGATTATTAAAACTAACCGAGGGGCTTCTTACGAGACCCTAAACACCCCCCTAGCTTTTCATTTAGTTTCAGTTTTTCACAAAACATCCCTAGTAATACTTGTAAATCAGCGTAAAATCAAAAGTTTGTTCTAAAAGTTTTTAAATTTCTATACTTACCCCTAGTTTTTATTCATTATTATTGTCCAGCTCGTCGTCCCATTCCTTCAGAGTGGTCGAACCTCCAAATCCGCCTGAAAACAAAAAAGTTATTAAGAAAAACGGTATTAGGAAAGTTGATGTAAGGGCTGTTTGCGTACATTGCGCAAACACTTTAATACTGAAAATCTTGTTACTATTCTCGTTCTTTTTGTTTTATTGGTAGTTTCAGCAAGGTTTTCCTATTTTTCACGTTTTTCAGATTTTTACATAGATCACCCGTACAACTTAAATTGACAAACACTTTCTTTGTGTATAACAATAACTTTATGTACTAAGGTGGTTTCATATTTTGATATAGATTATTAAAACTAACCGAGGGGCTTCTTACGAGACCCTAAACACCCCCCTAGCTTTTCATTTAGTTTCAGTTTTTCACAAAACATCCCTAGTAATACTTGTAAATCAGCGTAAAATCAAAAGTTTGTTCTAAAAGTTTTTAAATTTCTATACTTACCCCTAGTTTTTATTCATTATTATTGTCCAGCTCGTCGTCCCATTCCTTCAGAGTGGTCGAACCTCCAAATCCGCCTGAAAACAAAAAAGTTATTAAGAAAAACGGTATTAGGAAAGTTGATGTAAGGGCTGTTTGCGTACATTGCGCAAACACTTTAATACTGAAAATCTTGTTACTATTCTCGTTCTTTTTGTTTTATTGGTAGTTTCAGCAAGGTTTTCCTATTTTTCACGTTTTTCAGATTTTTACATAGATCACCCGTACAACTTAAATTGACAAACACTTTCTTTGTGTATAACAATAACTTTATGTACTAAGGTGGTTTCATATTTTGATATAGATTATTAAAACTAACCGAGGGGCTTCTTACGAGACCCTAAACACCCCCCTAGCTTTTCATTTAGTTTCAGTTTTTCACAAAACATCCCTAGTAATACTTGTAAATCAGCGTAAAATCAAAAGTTTGTTCTAAAAGTTTTTAAATTTCTATACTTACCCCTAGTTTTTATTCATTATTATTGTCCAGCTCGTCGTCCCATTCCTTCAGAGTGGTCGAACCTCCAAATCCGCCTGAAAACAAAAAAGTTATTAAGAAAAACGGTATTAGGAAAGTTGATGTAAGGGCTGTTTGCGTACATTGCGCAAACACTTTAATACTGAAAATCTTGTTACTATTCTCGTTCTTTTTGTTTTATTGGTAGTTTCAGCAAGGTTTTCCTATTTTTCACGTTTTTCAGATTTTTACATAGATCACCCGTACAACTTAAATTGACAAACACTTTCTTTGTGTATAACAATAACTTTATGTACTAAGGTGGTTTCATATTTTGATATAGATTATTAAAACTAACCGAGGGGCTTCTTACGAGACCCTAAACACCCCCCTAGCTTTTCATTTAGTTTCAGTTTTTCACAAAACATCCCTAGTAATACTTGTAAATCAGCGTAAAATCAAAAGTTTGTTCTAAAAGTTTTTAAATTTCTATACTTACCCCTAGTTTTTATTCATTATTATTGTCCAGCTCGTCGTCCCATTCCTTCAGAGTGGTCGAACCTCCAAATCCGCCTGAAAACAAAAAAGTTATTAAGAAAAACGGTATTAGGAAAGTTGATGTAAGGGCTGTTTGCGTACATTGCGCAAACACTTTAATACTGAAAATCTTGTTACTATTCTCGTTCTTTTTGTTTTATTGGTAGTTTCAGCAAGGTTTTCCTATTTTTCACGTTTTTCAGATTTTTACATAGATCACCCGTACAACTTAAATTGACAAACACTTTCTTTGTGTATAACAATAACTTTATGTACTAAGGTGGTTTCATATTTTGATATAGATTATTAAAACTAACCGAGGGGCTTCTTACGAGACCCTAAACACCCCCCTAGCTTTTCATTTAGTTTCAGTTTTTCACAAAACATCCCTAGTAATACTTGTAAATCAGCGTAAAATCAAAAGTTTGTTCTAAAAGTTTTTAAATTTCT
>CALYBW010000008.1:0-307715 GCA_944452665.1 Stenoptilia bipunctidactyla
AACACTTTAATACTGAAAATCTTGTTACTATTCTCGTTATTTTTGTTTTATTGGTAGTTTCAGCAAGGTTTTCCTATTTTTCACGTTTTTCAGATTTTTACATAGATCACCCGTACAACTTAAATTGACAAACACTTTCTTTGTGTATAACAATAACTTTATGTACTAAGGTGGTTTCATATTTTGATATAGATTATTAAAACTAACCGAGGGGCTTCTTACGAGACCCTAAACACCCCCCTAGCTTTTCATTTAGTTTCAGTTTTTCACAAAACATCCCTAGTAATACTTGTAAATCAGCGTAAAATCAAAAGTTTGTTCTAAAAGTTTTTAAATTTCTATACTTACCCCTAGTTTTTATTCATTATTATTGTCCAGCTCGTCGTCCCATTCCTTCAGAGTGGTCGAACCTCCAAATCCGCCTGAAAACAAAAAAGTTATTAAGAAAAACGGTATTAGGAAAGTTGATGTAAGGGCTGTTTGCGTACATTGCGCAAACACTTTAATACTGAAAATCTTGTTACTATTCTCGTTCTTTTTGTTTTATTGGTAGTTTCAGCAAGGTTTTCCTATTTTTCACGTTTTTCAGATTTTTACATAGATCACCCGTACAACTTAAATTGACAAACACTTTCTTTGTGTATAACAATAACTTTATGTACTAAGGTGGTTTCATATTTTGATATAGATTATTAAAACTAACCGAGGGGCTTCTTACGAGACCCTAAACACCCCCCTAGCTTTTCATTTAGTTTCAGTTTTTCACAAAACATCCCTAGTAATACTTGTAAATCAGCGTAAAATCAAAAGTTTGTTCTAAAAGTTTTTAAATTTCTATACTTACCCCTAGTTTTTATTCATTATTATTGTCCAGCTCGTCGTCCCATTCCTTCAGAGTGGTCGAACCTCCAAATCCGCCTGAAAACAAAAAAGTTATTAAGAAAAACGGTATTAGGAAAGTTGATGTAAGGGCTGTTTGCGTACATTGCGCAAACACTTTAATACTGAAAATCTTGTTACTATTCTCGTTCTTTTTGTTTTATTGGTAGTTTCAGCAAGGTTTTCCTATTTTTCACGTTTTTCAGATTTTTACATAGATCACCCGTACAACTTAAATTGACAAACACTTTCTTTGTGTATAACAATAACTTTATGTACTAAGGTGGTTTCATATTTTGATATAGATTATTAAAACTAACCGAGGGGCTTCTTACGAGACCCTAAACACCCCCCTAGCTTTTCATTTAGTTTCAGTTTTTCACAAAACATCCCTAGTAATACTTGTAAATCAGCGTAAAATCAAAAGTTTGTTCTAAAAGTTTTTAAATTTCTATACTTACCCCTAGTTTTTATTCATTATTATTGTCCAGCTCGTCGTCCCATTCCTTCAGAGTGGTCGAACCTCCAAATCCGCCTGAAAACAAAAAAGTTATTAAGAAAAACGGTATTAGGAAAGTTGATGTAAGGGCTGTTTGCGTACATTGCGCAAACACTTTAATACTGAAAATCTTGTTACTATTCTCGTTCTTTTTGTTTTATTGGTAGTTTCAGCAAGGTTTTCCTATTTTTCACGTTTTTCAGATTTTTACATAGATCACCCGTACAACTTAAATTGACAAACACTTTCTTTGTGTATAACAATAACTTTATGTACTAAGGTGGTTTCATATTTTGATATAGATTATTAAAACTAACCGAGGGGCTTCTTACGAGACCCTAAACACCCCCCTAGCTTTTCATTTAGTTTCAGTTTTTCACAAAACATCCCTAGTAATACTTGTAAATCAGCGTAAAATCAAAAGTTTGTTCTAAAAGTTTTTAAATTTCTATACTTACCCCTAGTTTTTATTCATTATTATTGTCCAGCTCGTCGTCCCATTCCTTCAGAGTGGTCGAACCTCCAAATCCGCCTGAAAACAAAAAAGTTATTAAGAAAAACGGTATTAGGAAAGTTGATGTAAGGGCTGTTTGCGTACATTGCGCAAACACTTTAATACTGAAAATCTTGTTACTATTCTCGTTCTTTTTGTTTTATTGGTAGTTTCAGCAAGGTTTTCCTATTTTTCACGTTTTTCAGATTTTTACATAGATCACCCGTACAACTTAAATTGACAAACACTTTCTTTGTGTATAACAATAACTTTATGTACTAAGGTGGTTTCATATTTTGATATAGATTATTAAAACTAACCGAGGGGCTTCTTACGAGACCCTAAACACCCCCCTAGCTTTTCATTTAGTTTCAGTTTTTCACAAAACATCCCTAGTAATACTTGTAAATCAGCGTAAAATCAAAAGTTTGTTCTAAAAGTTTTTAAATTTCTATACTTACCCCTAGTTTTTATTCATTATTATTGTCCAGCTCGTCGTCCCATTCCTTCAGAGTGGTCGAACCTCCAAATCCGCCTGAAAACAAAAAAGTTATTAAGAAAAACGGTATTAGGAAAGTTGATGTAAGGGCTGTTTGCGTACATTGCGCAAACACTTTAATACTGAAAATCTTGTTACTATTCTCGTTCTTTTTGTTTTATTGGTAGTTTCAGCAAGGTTTTCCTATTTTTCACGTTTTTCAGATTTTTACATAGATCACCCGTACAACTTAAATTGACAAACACTTTCTTTGTGTATAACAATAACTTTATGTACTAAGGTGGTTTCATATTTTGATATAGATTATTAAAACTAACCGAGGGGCTTCTTACGAGACCCTAAACACCCCCCTAGCTTTTCATTTAGTTTCAGTTTTTCACAAAACATCCCTAGTAATACTTGTAAATCAGCGTAAAATCAAAAGTTTGTTCTAAAAGTTTTTAAATTTCTATACTTACCCCTAGTTTTTATTCATTATTATTGTCCAGCTCGTCGTCCCATTCCTTCAGAGTGGTCGAACCTCCAAATCCGCCTGAAAACAAAAAAGTTATTAAGAAAAACGGTATTAGGAAAGTTGATGTAAGGGCTGTTTGCGTACATTGCGCAAACACTTTAATACTGAAAATCTTGTTACTATTCTCGTTCTTTTTGTTTTATTGGTAGTTTCAGCAAGGTTTTCCTATTTTTCACGTTTTTCAGATTTTTACATAGATCACCCGTACAACTTAAATTGACAAACACTTTCTTTGTGTATAACAATAACTTTATGTACTAAGGTGGTTTCATATTTTGATATAGATTATTAAAACTAACCGAGGGGCTTCTTACGAGACCCTAAACACCCCCCTAGCTTTTCATTTAGTTTCAGTTTTTCACAAAACATCCCTAGTAATACTTGTAAATCAGCGTAAAATCAAAAGTTTGTTCTAAAAGTTTTTAAATTTCTATACTTACCCCTAGTTTTTATTCATTATTATTGTCCAGCTCGTCGTCCCATTCCTTCAGAGTGGTCGAACCTCCAAATCCGCCTGAAAACAAAAAAGTTATTAAGAAAAACGGTATTAGGAAAGTTGATGTAAGGGCTGTTTGCGTACATTGCGCAAACACTTTAATACTGAAAATCTTGTTACTATTCTCGTTCTTTTTGTTTTATTGGTAGTTTCAGCAAGGTTTTCCTATTTTTCACGTTTTTCAGATTTTTACATAGATCACCCGTACAACTTAAATTGACAAACACTTTCTTTGTGTATAACAATAACTTTATGTACTAAGGTGGTTTCATATTTTGATATAGATTATTAAAACTAACCGAGGGGCTTCTTACGAGACCCTAAACACCCCCCTAGCTTTTCATTTAGTTTCAGTTTTTCACAAAACATCCCTAGTAATACTTGTAAATCAGCGTAAAATCAAAAGTTTGTTCTAAAAGTTTTTAAATTTCTATACTTACCCCTAGTTTTTATTCATTATTATTGTCCAGCTCGTCGTCCCATTCCTTCAGAGTGGTCGAACCTCCAAATCCGCCTGAAAACAAAAAAGTTATTAAGAAAAACGGTATTAGGAAAGTTGATGTAAGGGCTGTTTGCGTACATTGCGCAAACACTTTAATACTGAAAATCTTGTTACTATTCTCGTTATTTTTGTTTTATTGGTAGTTTCAGCAAGGTTTTCCTATTTTTCACGTTTTTCAGATTTTTACATAGATCACCCGTACAACTTAAATTGACAAACACTTTCTTTGTGTATAACAATAACTTTATGTACTAAGGTGGTTTCATATTTTGATATAGATTATTAAAACTAACCGAGGGGCTTCTTACGAGACCCTAAACACCCCCCTAGCTTTTCATTTAGTTTCAGTTTTTCACAAAACATCCCTAGTAATACTTGTAAATCAGCGTAAAATCAAAAGTTTGTTCTAAAAGTTTTTAAATTTCTATACTTACCCCTAGTTTTTATTCATTATTATTGTCCAGCTCGTCGTCCCATTCCTTCAGAGTGGTCGAACCTCCAAATCCGCCTGAAAACAAAAAAGTTATTAAGAAAAACGGTATTAGGAAAGTTGATGTAAGGGCTGTTTGCGTACATTGCGCAAACACTTTAATACTGAAAATCTTGTTACTATTCTCGTTCTTTTTGTTTTATTGGTAGTTTCAGCAAGGTTTTCCTATTTTTCACGTTTTTCAGATTTTTACATAGATCACCCGTACAACTTAAATTGACAAACACTTTCTTTGTGTATAACAATAACTTTATGTACTAAGGTGGTTTCATATTTTGATATAGATTATTAAAACTAACCGAGGGGCTTCTTACGAGACCCTAAACACCCCCCTAGCTTTTCATTTAGTTTCAGTTTTTCACAAAACATCCCTAGTAATACTTGTAAATCAGCGTAAAATCAAAAGTTTGTTCTAAAAGTTTTTAAATTTCTATACTTACCCCTAGTTTTTATTCATTATTATTGTCCAGCTCGTCGTCCCATTCCTTCAGAGTGGTCGAACCTCCAAATCCGCCTGAAAACAAAAAAGTTATTAAGAAAAACGGTATTAGGAAAGTTGATGTAAGGGCTGTTTGCGTACATTGCGCAAACACTTTAATACTGAAAATCTTGTTACTATTCTCGTTCTTTTTGTTTTATTGGTAGTTTCAGCAAGGTTTTCCTATTTTTCACGTTTTTCAGATTTTTACATAGATCACCCGTACAACTTAAATTGACAAACACTTTCTTTGTGTATAACAATAACTTTATGTACTAAGGTGGTTTCATATTTTGATATAGATTATTAAAACTAACCGAGGGGCTTCTTACGAGACCCTAAACACCCCCCTAGCTTTTCATTTAGTTTCAGTTTTTCACAAAACATCCCTAGTAATACTTGTAAATCAGCGTAAAATCAAAAGTTTGTTCTAAAAGTTTTTAAATTTCTATACTTACCCCTAGTTTTTATTCATTATTATTGTCCAGCTCGTCGTCCCATTCCTTCAGAGTGGTCGAACCTCCAAATCCGCCTGAAAACAAAAAAGTTATTAAGAAAAACGGTATTAGGAAAGTTGATGTAAGGGCTGTTTGCGTACATTGCGCAAACACTTTAATACTGAAAATCTTGTTACTATTCTCGTTCTTTTTGTTTTATTGGTAGTTTCAGCAAGGTTTTCCTATTTTTCACGTTTTTCAGATTTTTACATAGATCACCCGTACAACTTAAATTGACAAACACTTTCTTTGTGTATAACAATAACTTTATGTACTAAGGTGGTTTCATATTTTGATATAGATTATTAAAACTAACCGAGGGGCTTCTTACGAGACCCTAAACACCCCCCTAGCTTTTCATTTAGTTTCAGTTTTTCACAAAACATCCCTAGTAATACTTGTAAATCAGCGTAAAATCAAAAGTTTGTTCTAAAAGTTTTTAAATTTCTATACTTACCCCTAGTTTTTATTCATTATTATTGTCCAGCTCGTCGTCCCATTCCTTCAGAGTGGTCGAACCTCCAAATCCGCCTGAAAACAAAAAAGTTATTAAGAAAAACGGTATTAGGAAAGTTGATGTAAGGGCTGTTTGCGTACATTGCGCAAACACTTTAATACTGAAAATCTTGTTACTATTCTCGTTCTTTTTGTTTTATTGGTAGTTTCAGCAAGGTTTTCCTATTTTTCACGTTTTTCAGATTTTTACATAGATCACCCGTACAACTTAAATTGACAAACACTTTCTTTGTGTATAACAATAACTTTATGTACTAAGGTGGTTTCATATTTTGATATAGATTATTAAAACTAACCGAGGGGCTTCTTACGAGACCCTAAACACCCCCCTAGCTTTTCATTTAGTTTCAGTTTTTCACAAAACATCCCTAGTAATACTTGTAAATCAGCGTAAAATCAAAAGTTTGTTCTAAAAGTTTTTAAATTTCTATACTTACCCCTAGTTTTTATTCATTATTATTGTCCAGCTCGTCGTCCCATTCCTTCAGAGTGGTCGAACCTCCAAATCCGCCTGAAAACAAAAAAGTTATTAAGAAAAACGGTATTAGGAAAGTTGATGTAAGGGCTGTTTGCGTACATTGCGCAAACACTTTAATACTGAAAATCTTGTTACTATTCTCGTTCTTTTTGTTTTATTGGTAGTTTCAGCAAGGTTTTCCTATTTTTCACGTTTTTCAGATTTTTACATAGATCACCCGTACAACTTAAATTGACAAACACTTTCTTTGTGTATAACAATAACTTTATGTACTAAGGTGGTTTCATATTTTGATATAGATTATTAAAACTAACCGAGGGGCTTCTTACGAGACCCTAAACACCCCCCTAGCTTTTCATTTAGTTTCAGTTTTTCACAAAACATCCCTAGTAATACTTGTAAATCAGCGTAAAATCAAAAGTTTGTTCTAAAAGTTTTTAAATTTCTATACTTACCCCTAGTTTTTATTCATTATTATTGTCCAGCTCGTCGTCCCATTCCTTCAGAGTGGTCGAACCTCCAAATCCGCCTGAAAACAAAAAAGTTATTAAGAAAAACGGTATTAGGAAAGTTGATGTAAGGGCTGTTTGCGTACATTGCGCAAACACTTTAATACTGAAAATCTTGTTACTATTCTCGTTCTTTTTGTTTTATTGGTAGTTTCAGCAAGGTTTTCCTATTTTTCACGTTTTTCAGATTTTTACATAGATCACCCGTACAACTTAAATTGACAAACACTTTCTTTGTGTATAACAATAACTTTATGTACTAAGGTGGTTTCATATTTTGATATAGATTATTAAAACTAACCGAGGGGCTTCTTACGAGACCCTAAACACCCCCCTAGCTTTTCATTTAGTTTCAGTTTTTCACAAAACATCCCTAGTAATACTTGTAAATCAGCGTAAAATCAAAAGTTTGTTCTAAAAGTTTTTAAATTTCTATACTTACCCCTAGTTTTTATTCATTATTATTGTCCAGCTCGTCGTCCCATTCCTTCAGAGTGGTCGAACCTCCAAATCCGCCTGAAAACAAAAAAGTTATTAAGAAAAACGGTATTAGGAAAGTTGATGTAAGGGCTGTTTGCGTACATTGCGCAAACACTTTAATACTGAAAATCTTGTTACTATTCTCGTTCTTTTTGTTTTATTGGTAGTTTCAGCAAGGTTTTCCTATTTTTCACGTTTTTCAGATTTTTACATAGATCACCCGTACAACTTAAATTGACAAACACTTTCTTTGTGTATAACAATAACTTTATGTACTAAGGTGGTTTCATATTTTGATATAGATTATTAAAACTAACCGAGGGGCTTCTTACGAGACCCTAAACACCCCCCTAGCTTTTCATTTAGTTTCAGTTTTTCACAAAACATCCCTAGTAATACTTGTAAATCAGCGTAAAATCAAAAGTTTGTTCTAAAAGTTTTTAAATTTCTATACTTACCCCTAGTTTTTATTCATTATTATTGTCCAGCTCGTCGTCCCATTCCTTCAGAGTGGTCGAACCTCCAAATCCGCCTGAAAACAAAAAAGTTATTAAGAAAAACGGTATTAGGAAAGTTGATGTAAGGGCTGTTTGCGTACATTGCGCAAACACTTTAATACTGAAAATCTTGTTACTATTCTCGTTATTTTTGTTTTATTGGTAGTTTCAGCAAGGTTTTCCTATTTTTCACGTTTTTCAGATTTTTACATAGATCACCCGTACAACTTAAATTGACAAACACTTTCTTTGTGTATAACAATAACTTTATGTACTAAGGTGGTTTCATATTTTGATATAGATTATTAAAACTAACCGAGGGGCTTCTTACGAGACCCTAAACACCCCCCTAGCTTTTCATTTAGTTTCAGTTTTTCACAAAACATCCCTAGTAATACTTGTAAATCAGCGTAAAATCAAAAGTTTGTTCTAAAAGTTTTTAAATTTCTATACTTACCCCTAGTTTTTATTCATTATTATTGTCCAGCTCGTCGTCCCATTCCTTCAGAGTGGTCGAACCTCCAAATCCGCCTGAAAACAAAAAAGTTATTAAGAAAAACGGTATTAGGAAAGTTGATGTAAGGGCTGTTTGCGTACATTGCGCAAACACTTTAATACTGAAAATCTTGTTACTATTCTCGTTCTTTTTGTTTTATTGGTAGTTTCAGCAAGGTTTTCCTATTTTTCACGTTTTTCAGATTTTTACATAGATCACCCGTACAACTTAAATTGACAAACACTTTCTTTGTGTATAACAATAACTTTATGTACTAAGGTGGTTTCATATTTTGATATAGATTATTAAAACTAACCGAGGGGCTTCTTACGAGACCCTAAACACCCCCCTAGCTTTTCATTTAGTTTCAGTTTTTCACAAAACATCCCTAGTAATACTTGTAAATCAGCGTAAAATCAAAAGTTTGTTCTAAAAGTTTTTAAATTTCTATACTTACCCCTAGTTTTTATTCATTATTATTGTCCAGCTCGTCGTCCCATTCCTTCAGAGTGGTCGAACCTCCAAATCCGCCTGAAAACAAAAAAGTTATTAAGAAAAACGGTATTAGGAAAGTTGATGTAAGGGCTGTTTGCGTACATTGCGCAAACACTTTAATACTGAAAATCTTGTTACTATTCTCGTTCTTTTTGTTTTATTGGTAGTTTCAGCAAGGTTTTCCTATTTTTCACGTTTTTCAGATTTTTACATAGATCACCCGTACAACTTAAATTGACAAACACTTTCTTTGTGTATAACAATAACTTTATGTACTAAGGTGGTTTCATATTTTGATATAGATTATTAAAACTAACCGAGGGGCTTCTTACGAGACCCTAAACACCCCCCTAGCTTTTCATTTAGTTTCAGTTTTTCACAAAACATCCCTAGTAATACTTGTAAATCAGCGTAAAATCAAAAGTTTGTTCTAAAAGTTTTTAAATTTCTATACTTACCCCTAGTTTTTATTCATTATTATTGTCCAGCTCGTCGTCCCATTCCTTCAGAGTGGTCGAACCTCCAAATCCGCCTGAAAACAAAAAAGTTATTAAGAAAAACGGTATTAGGAAAGTTGATGTAAGGGCTGTTTGCGTACATTGCGCAAACACTTTAATACTGAAAATCTTGTTACTATTCTCGTTCTTTTTGTTTTATTGGTAGTTTCAGCAAGGTTTTCCTATTTTTCACGTTTTTCAGATTTTTACATAGATCACCCGTACAACTTAAATTGACAAACACTTTCTTTGTGTATAACAATAACTTTATGTACTAAGGTGGTTTCATATTTTGATATAGATTATTAAAACTAACCGAGGGGCTTCTTACGAGACCCTAAACACCCCCCTAGCTTTTCATTTAGTTTCAGTTTTTCACAAAACATCCCTAGTAATACTTGTAAATCAGCGTAAAATCAAAAGTTTGTTCTAAAAGTTTTTAAATTTCTATACTTACCCCTAGTTTTTATTCATTATTATTGTCCAGCTCGTCGTCCCATTCCTTCAGAGTGGTCGAACCTCCAAATCCGCCTGAAAACAAAAAAGTTATTAAGAAAAACGGTATTAGGAAAGTTGATGTAAGGGCTGTTTGCGTACATTGCGCAAACACTTTAATACTGAAAATCTTGTTACTATTCTCGTTCTTTTTGTTTTATTGGTAGTTTCAGCAAGGTTTTCCTATTTTTCACGTTTTTCAGATTTTTACATAGATCACCCGTACAACTTAAATTGACAAACACTTTCTTTGTGTATAACAATAACTTTATGTACTAAGGTGGTTTCATATTTTGATATAGATTATTAAAACTAACCGAGGGGCTTCTTACGAGACCCTAAACACCCCCCTAGCTTTTCATTTAGTTTCAGTTTTTCACAAAACATCCCTAGTAATACTTGTAAATCAGCGTAAAATCAAAAGTTTGTTCTAAAAGTTTTTAAATTTCTATACTTACCCCTAGTTTTTATTCATTATTATTGTCCAGCTCGTCGTCCCATTCCTTCAGAGTGGTCGAACCTCCAAATCCGCCTGAAAACAAAAAAGTTATTAAGAAAAACGGTATTAGGAAAGTTGATGTAAGGGCTGTTTGCGTACATTGCGCAAACACTTTAATACTGAAAATCTTGTTACTATTCTCGTTCTTTTTGTTTTATTGGTAGTTTCAGCAAGGTTTTCCTATTTTTCACGTTTTTCAGATTTTTACATAGATCACCCGTACAACTTAAATTGACAAACACTTTCTTTGTGTATAACAATAACTTTATGTACTAAGGTGGTTTCATATTTTGATATAGATTATTAAAACAAACCGAGGGGCTTCTTACGAGACCCTAAACACCCCCCTAGCTTTTCATTTAGTTTCAGTTTTTCACAAAACATCCCTAGTAATACTTGTAAATCAGCGTAAAATCAAAAGTTTGTTCTAAAAGTTTTTAAATTTCTATACTTACCCCTAGTTTTTATTCATTATTATTGTCCAGCTCGTCGTCCCATTCCTTCAGAGTGGTCGAACCTCCAAATCCGCCTGAAAACAAAAAAGTTATTAAGAAAAACGGTATTAGGAAAGTTGATGTAAGGGCTGTTTGCGTACATTGCGCAAACACTTTAATACTGAAAATCTTGTTACTATTCTCGTTCTTTTTGTTTTATTGGTAGTTTCAGCAAGGTTTTCCTATTTTTCACGTTTTTCAGATTTTTACATAGATCACCCGTACAACTTAAATTGACAAACACTTTCTTTGTGTATAACAATAACTTTATGTACTAAGGTGGTTTCATATTTTGATATAGATTATTAAAACTAACCGAGGGGCTTCTTACGAGACCCTAAACACCCCCCTAGCTTTTCATTTAGTTTCAGTTTTTCACAAAACATCCCTAGTAATACTTGTAAATCAGCGTAAAATCAAAAGTTTGTTCTAAAAGTTTTTAAATTTCTATACTTACCCCTAGTTTTTATTCATTATTATTGTCCAGCTCGTCGTCCCATTCCTTCAGAGTGGTCGAACCTCCAAATCCGCCTGAAAACAAAAAAGTTATTAAGAAAAACGGTATTAGGAAAGTTGATGTAAGGGCTGTTTGCGTACATTGCGCAAACACTTTAATACTGAAAATCTTGTTACTATTCTCGTTCTTTTTGTTTTATTGGTAGTTTCAGCAAGGTTTTCCTATTTTTCACGTTTTTCAGATTTTTACATAGATCACCCGTACAACTTAAATTGACAAACACTTTCTTTGTGTATAACAATAACTTTATGTACTAAGGTGGTTTCATATTTTGATATAGATTATTAAAACTAACCGAGGGGCTTCTTACGAGACCCTAAACACCCCCCTAGCTTTTCATTTAGTTTCAGTTTTTCACAAAACATCCCTAGTAATACTTGTAAATCAGCGTAAAATCAAAAGTTTGTTCTAAAAGTTTTTAAATTTCTATACTTACCCCTAGTTTTTATTCATTATTATTGTCCAGCTCGTCGTCCCATTCCTTCAGAGTGGTCGAACCTCCAAATCCGCCTGAAAACAAAAAAGTTATTAAGAAAAACGGTATTAGGAAAGTTGATGTAAGGGCTGTTTGCGTACATTGCGCAAACACTTTAATACTGAAAATCTTGTTACTATTCTCGTTCTTTTTGTTTTATTGGTAGTTTCAGCAAGGTTTTCCTATTTTTCACGTTTTTCAGATTTTTACATAGATCACCCGTACAACTTAAATTGACAAACACTTTCTTTGTGTATAACAATAACTTTATGTACTAAGGTGGTTTCATATTTTGATATAGATTATTAAAACTAACCGAGGGGCTTCTTACGAGACCCTAAACACCCCCCTAGCTTTTCATTTAGTTTCAGTTTTTCACAAAACATCCCTAGTAATACTTGTAAATCAGCGTAAAATCAAAAGTTTGTTCTAAAAGTTTTTAAATTTCTATACTTACCCCTAGTTTTTATTCATTATTATTGTCCAGCTCGTCGTCCCATTCCTTCAGAGTGGTCGAACCTCCAAATCCGCCTGAAAACAAAAAAGTTATTAAGAAAAACGGTATTAGGAAAGTTGATGTAAGGGCTGTTTGCGTACATTGCGCAAACACTTTAATACTGAAAATCTTGTTACTATTCTCGTTCTTTTTGTTTTATTGGTAGTTTCAGCAAGGTTTTCCTATTTTTCACGTTTTTCAGATTTTTACATAGATCACCCGTACAACTTAAATTGACAAACACTTTCTTTGTGTATAACAATAACTTTATGTACTAAGGTGGTTTCATATTTTGATATAGATTATTAAAACTAACCGAGGGGCTTCTTACGAGACCCTAAACACCCCCCTAGCTTTTCATTTAGTTTCAGTTTTTCACAAAACATCCCTAGTAATACTTGTAAATCAGCGTAAAATCAAAAGTTTGTTCTAAAAGTTTTTAAATTTCTATACTTACCCCTAGTTTTTATTCATTATTATTGTCCAGCTCGTCGTCCCATTCCTTCAGAGTGGTCGAACCTCCAAATCCGCCTGAAAACAAAAAAGTTATTAAGAAAAACGGTATTAGGAAAGTTGATGTAAGGGCTGTTTGCGTACATTGCGCAAACACTTTAATACTGAAAATCTTGTTACTATTCTCGTTCTTTTTGTTTTATTGGTAGTTTCAGCAAGGTTTTCCTATTTTTCACGTTTTTCAGATTTTTACATAGATCACCCGTACAACTTAAATTGACAAACACTTTCTTTGTGTATAACAATAACTTTATGTACTAAGGTGGTTTCATATTTTGATATAGATTATTAAAACTAACCGAGGGGCTTCTTACGAGACCCTAAACACCCCCCTAGCTTTTCATTTAGTTTCAGTTTTTCACAAAACATCCCTAGTAATACTTGTAAATCAGCGTAAAATCAAAAGTTTGTTCTAAAAGTTTTTAAATTTCTATACTTACCCCTAGTTTTTATTCATTATTATTGTCCAGCTCGTCGTCCCATTCCTTCAGAGTGGTCGAACCTCCAAATCCGCCTGAAAACAAAAAAGTTATTAAGAAAAACGGTATTAGGAAAGTTGATGTAAGGGCTGTTTGCGTACATTGCGCAAACACTTTAATACTGAAAATCTTGTTACTATTCTCGTTCTTTTTGTTTTATTGGTAGTTTCAGCAAGGTTTTCCTATTTTTCACGTTTTTCAGATTTTTACATAGATCACCCGTACAACTTAAATTGACAAACACTTTCTTTGTGTATAACAATAACTTTATGTACTAAGGTGGTTTCATATTTTGATATAGATTATTAAAACTAACCGAGGGGCTTCTTACGAGACCCTAAACACCCCCCTAGCTTTTCATTTAGTTTCAGTTTTTCACAAAACATCCCTAGTAATACTTGTAAATCAGCGTAAAATCAAAAGTTTGTTCTAAAAGTTTTTAAATTTCTATACTTACCCCTAGTTTTTATTCATTATTATTGTCCAGCTCGTCGTCCCATTCCTTCAGAGTGGTCGAACCTCCAAATCCGCCTGAAAACAAAAAAGTTATTAAGAAAAACGGTATTAGGAAAGTTGATGTAAGGGCTGTTTGCGTACATTGCGCAAACACTTTAATACTGAAAATCTTGTTACTATTCTCGTTCTTTTTGTTTTATTGGTAGTTTCAGCAAGGTTTTCCTATTTTTCACGTTTTTCAGATTTTTACATAGATCACCCGTACAACTTAAATTGACAAACACTTTCTTTGTGTATAACAATAACTTTATGTACTAAGGTGGTTTCATATTTTGATATAGATTATTAAAACTAACCGAGGGGCTTCTTACGAGACCCTAAACACCCCCCTAGCTTTTCATTTAGTTTCAGTTTTTCACAAAACATCCCTAGTAATACTTGTAAATCAGCGTAAAATCAAAAGTTTGTTCTAAAAGTTTTTAAATTTCTATACTTACCCCTAGTTTTTATTCATTATTATTGTCCAGCTCGTCGTCCCATTCCTTCAGAGTGGTCGAACCTCCAAATCCGCCTGAAAACAAAAAAGTTATTAAGAAAAACGGTATTAGGAAAGTTGATGTAAGGGCTGTTTGCGTACATTGCGCAAACACTTTAATACTGAAAATCTTGTTACTATTCTCGTTCTTTTTGTTTTATTGGTAGTTTCAGCAAGGTTTTCCTATTTTTCACGTTTTTCAGATTTTTACATAGATCACCCGTACAACTTAAATTGACAAACACTTTCTTTGTGTATAACAATAACTTTATGTACTAAGGTGGTTTCATATTTTGATATAGATTATTAAAACTAACCGAGGGGCTTCTTACGAGACCCTAAACACCCCCCTAGCTTTTCATTTAGTTTCAGTTTTTCACAAAACATCCCTAGTAATACTTGTAAATCAGCGTAAAATCAAAAGTTTGTTCTAAAAGTTTTTAAATTTCTATACTTACCCCTAGTTTTTATTCATTATTATTGTCCAGCTCGTCGTCCCATTCCTTCAGAGTGGTCGAACCTCCAAATCCGCCTGAAAACAAAAAAGTTATTAAGAAAAACGGTATTAGGAAAGTTGATGTAAGGGCTGTTTGCGTACATTGCGCAAACACTTTAATACTGAAAATCTTGTTACTATTCTCGTTCTTTTTGTTTTATTGGTAGTTTCAGCAAGGTTTTCCTATTTTTCACGTTTTTCAGATTTTTACATAGATCACCCGTACAACTTAAATTGACAAACACTTTCTTTGTGTATAACAATAACTTTATGTACTAAGGTGGTTTCATATTTTGATATAGATTATTAAAACTAACCGAGGGGCTTCTTACGAGACCCTAAACACCCCCCTAGCTTTTCATTTAGTTTCAGTTTTTCACAAAACATCCCTAGTAATACTTGTAAATCAGCGTAAAATCAAAAGTTTGTTCTAAAAGTTTTTAAATTTCTATACTTACCCCTAGTTTTTATTCATTATTATTGTCCAGCTCGTCGTCCCATTCCTTCAGAGTGGTCGAACCTCCAAATCCGCCTGAAAACAAAAAAGTTATTAAGAAAAACGGTATTAGGAAAGTTGATGTAAGGGCTGTTTGCGTACATTGCGCAAACACTTTAATACTGAAAATCTTGTTACTATTCTCGTTCTTTTTGTTTTATTGGTAGTTTCAGCAAGGTTTTCCTATTTTTCACGTTTTTCAGATTTTTACATAGATCACCCGTACAACTTAAATTGACAAACACTTTCTTTGTGTATAACAATAACTTTATGTACTAAGGTGGTTTCATATTTTGATATAGATTATTAAAACTAACCGAGGGGCTTCTTACGAGACCCTAAACACCCCCCTAGCTTTTCATTTAGTTTCAGTTTTTCACAAAACATCCCTAGTAATACTTGTAAATCAGCGTAAAATCAAAAGTTTGTTCTAAAAGTTTTTAAATTTCTATACTTACCCCTAGTTTTTATTCATTATTATTGTCCAGCTCGTCGTCCCATTCCTTCAGAGTGGTCGAACCTCCAAATCCGCCTGAAAACAAAAAAGTTATTAAGAAAAACGGTATTAGGAAAGTTGATGTAAGGGCTGTTTGCGTACATTGCGCAAACACTTTAATACTGAAAATCTTGTTACTATTCTCGTTCTTTTTGTTTTATTGGTAGTTTCAGCAAGGTTTTCCTATTTTTCACGTTTTTCAGATTTTTACATAGATCACCCGTACAACTTAAATTGACAAACACTTTCTTTGTGTATAACAATAACTTTATGTACTAAGGTGGTTTCATATTTTGATATAGATTATTAAAACTAACCGAGGGGCTTCTTACGAGACCCTAAACACCCCCCTAGCTTTTCATTTAGTTTCAGTTTTTCACAAAACATCCCTAGTAATACTTGTAAATCAGCGTAAAATCAAAAGTTTGTTCTAAAAGTTTTTAAATTTCTATACTTACCCCTAGTTTTTATTCATTATTATTGTCCAGCTCGTCGTCCCATTCCTTCAGAGTGGTCGAACCTCCAAATCCGCCTGAAAACAAAAAAGTTATTAAGAAAAACGGTATTAGGAAAGTTGATGTAAGGGCTGTTTGCGTACATTGCGCAAACACTTTAATACTGAAAATCTTGTTACTATTCTCGTTCTTTTTGTTTTATTGGTAGTTTCAGCAAGGTTTTCCTATTTTTCACGTTTTTCAGATTTTTACATAGATCACCCGTACAACTTAAATTGACAAACACTTTCTTTGTGTATAACAATAACTTTATGTACTAAGGTGGTTTCATATTTTGATATAGATTATTAAAACTAACCGAGGGGCTTCTTACGAGACCCTAAACACCCCCCTAGCTTTTCATTTAGTTTCAGTTTTTCACAAAACATCCCTAGTAATACTTGTAAATCAGCGTAAAATCAAAAGTTTGTTCTAAAAGTTTTTAAATTTCTATACTTACCCCTAGTTTTTATTCATTATTATTGTCCAGCTCGTCGTCCCATTCCTTCAGAGTGGTCGAACCTCCAAATCCGCCTGAAAACAAAAAAGTTATTAAGAAAAACGGTATTAGGAAAGTTGATGTAAGGGCTGTTTGCGTACATTGCGCAAACACTTTAATACTGAAAATCTTGTTACTATTCTCGTTCTTTTTGTTTTATTGGTAGTTTCAGCAAGGTTTTCCTATTTTTCACGTTTTTCAGATTTTTACATAGATCACCCGTACAACTTAAATTGACAAACACTTTCTTTGTGTATAACAATAGCTTTATGTACTAAGGTGGTTTCATATTTTGATATAGATTATTAAAACTAACCGAGGGGCTTCTTACGAGACCCTAAACACCCCCCTAGCTTTTCATTTAGTTTCAGTTTTTCACAAAACATCCCTAGTAATACTTGTAAATCAGCGTAAAATCAAAAGTTTGTTCTAAAAGTTTTTAAATTTCTATACTTACCCCTAGTTTTTATTCATTATTATTGTCCAGCTCGTCGTCCCATTCCTTCAGAGTGGTCGAACCTCCAAATCCGCCTGAAAACAAAAAAGTTATTAAGAAAAACGGTATTAGGAAAGTTGATGTAAGGGCTGTTTGCGTACATTGCGCAAACACTTTAATACTGAAAATCTTGTTACTATTCTCGTTCTTTTTGTTTTATTGGTAGTTTCAGCAAGGTTTTCCTATTTTTCACGTTTTTCAGATTTTTACATAGATCACCCGTACAACTTAAATTGACAAACACTTTCTTTGTGTATAACAATAACTTTATGTAATAAGGTGGTTTCATATTTTGATATAGATTATTAAAACTAACCGAGGGGCTTCTTACGAGACCCTAAACACCCCCCTAGCTTTTCATTTAGTATCAGTTTTTCACAAAACATCCCTAGTAATACTTGTAAATCAGCGTAAAATCAAAAGTTTGTTCTAAAAGTTTTTAAATTTCTATACTTACCCCTAGTTTTTATTCATTATTATTGTCCAGCTCGTCGTCCCATTCCTTCAGAGTGGTCGAACCTCCAAATCCGCCTGAAAACAAAAAAGTTATTAAGAAAAACGGTATTAGGAAAGTTGATGTAAGGGCTGTTTGCGTACATTGCGCAAACACTTTAATACTGAAAATCTTGTTACTATTCTCGTTCTTTTTGTTTTATTGGTAGTTTCAGCAAGGTTTTCCTATTTTTCACGTTTTTCAGATTTTTACATAGATCACCCGTACAACTTAAATTGACAAACACTTTCTTTGTGTATAACAATAACTTTATGTACTAAGGTGGTTTCATATTTTGATATAGATTATTAAAACTAACCGAGGGGCTTCTTACGAGACCCTAAACACCCCCCTAGCTTTTCATTTAGTTTCAGTTTTTCACAAAACATCCCTAGTAATACTTGTAAATCAGCGTAAAATCAAAAGTTTGTTCTAAAAGTTTTTAAATTTCTATACTTACCCCTAGTTTTTATTCATTATTATTGTCCAGCTCGTCGTCCCATTCCTTCAGAGTGGTCGAACCTCCAAATCCGCCTGAAAACAAAAAAGTTATTAAGAAAAACGGTATTAGGAAAGTTGATGTAAGGGCTGTTTGCGTACATTGCGCAAACACTTTAATACTGAAAATCTTGTTACTATTCTCGTTCTTTTTGTTTTATTGGTAGTTTCAGCAAGGTTTTCCTATTTTTCACGTTTTTCAGATTTTTACATAGATCACCCGTACAACTTAAATTGACAAACACTTTCTTTGTGTATAACAATAACTTTATGTACTAAGGTGGTTTCATATTTTGATATAGATTATTAAAACTAACCGAGGGGCTTCTTACGAGACCCTAAACACCCCCCTAGCTTTTCATTTAGTTTCAGTTTTTCACAAAACATCCCTAGTAATACTTGTAAATCAGCGTAAAATCAAAAGTTTGTTCTAAAAGTTTTTAAATTTCTATACTTACCCCTAGTTTTTATTCATTATTATTGTCCAGCTCGTCGTCCCATTCCTTCAGAGTGGTCGAACCTCCAAATCCGCCTGAAAACAAAAAAGTTATTAAGAAAAACGGTATTAGGAAAGTTGATGTAAGGGCTGTTTGCGTACATTGCGCAAACACTTTAATACTGAAAATCTTGTTACTATTCTCGTTCTTTTTGTTTTATTGGTAGTTTCAGCAAGGTTTTCCTATTTTTCACGTTTTTCAGATTTTTACATAGATCACCCGTACAACTTAAATTGACAAACACTTTCTTTGTGTATAACAATAACTTTATGTACTAAGGTGGTTTCATATTTTGATATAGATTATTAAAACTAACCGAGGGGCTTCTTACGAGACCCTAAACACCCCCCTAGCTTTTCATTTAGTTTCAGTTTTTCACAAAACATCCCTAGTAATACTTGTAAATCAGCGTAAAATCAAAAGTTTGTTCTAAAAGTTTTTAAATTTCTATACTTACCCCTAGTTTTTATTCATTATTATTGTCCAGCTCGTCGTCCCATTCCTTCAGAGTGGTCGAACCTCCAAATCCGCCTGAAAACAAAAAAGTTATTAAGAAAAACGGTATTAGGAAAGTTGATGTAAGGGCTGTTTGCGTACATTGCGCAAACACTTTAATACTGAAAATCTTGTTACTATTCTCGTTCTTTTTGTTTTATTGGTAGTTTCAGCAAGGTTTTCCTATTTTTCACGTTTTTCAGATTTTTACATAGATCACCCGTACAACTTAAATTGACAAACACTTTCTTTGTGTATAACAATAACTTTATGTACTAAGGTGGTTTCATATTTTGATATAGATTATTAAAACTAACCGAGGGGCTTCTTACGAGACCCTAAACACCCCCCTAGCTTTTCATTTAGTATCAGTTTTTCACAAAACATCCCTAGTAATACTTGTAAATCAGCGTAAAATCAAAAGTTTGTTCTAAAAGTTTTTAAATTTCTATACTTACCCCTAGTTTTTATTCATTATTATTGTCCAGCTCGTCGTCCCATTCCTTCAGAGTGGTCGAACCTCCAAATCCGCCTGAAAACAAAAAAGTTATTAAGAAAAACGGTATTAGGAAAGTTGATGTAAGGGCTGTTTGCGTACATTGCGCAAACACTTTAATACTGAAAATCTTGTTACTATTCTCGTTCTTTTTGTTTTATTGGTAGTTTCAGCAAGGTTTTCCTATTTTTCACGTTTTTCAGATTTTTACATAGATCACCCGTACAACTTAAATTGACAAACACTTTCTTTGTGTATAACAATAACTTTATGTACTAAGGTGGTTTCATATTTTGATATAGATTATTAAAACTAACCGAGGGGCTTCTTACGAGACCCTAAACACCCCCCTAGCTTTTCATTTAGTTTCAGTTTTTCACAAAACATCCCTAGTAATACTTGTAAATCAGCGTAAAATCAAAAGTTTGTTCTAAAAGTTTTTAAATTTCTATACTTACCCCTAGTTTTTATTCATTATTATTGTCCAGCTCGTCGTCCCATTCCTTCAGAGTGGTCGAACCTCCAAATCCGCCTGAAAACAAAAAAGTTATTAAGAAAAACGGTATTAGGAAAGTTGATGTAAGGGCTGTTTGCGTACATTGCGCAAACACTTTAATACTGAAAATCTTGTTACTATTCTCGTTCTTTTTGTTTTATTGGTAGTTTCAGCAAGGTTTTCCTATTTTTCACGTTTTTCAGATTTTTACATAGATCACCCGTACAACTTAAATTGACAAACACTTTCTTTGTGTATAACAATAACTTTATGTACTAAGGTGGTTTCATATTTTGATATAGATTATTAAAACTAACCGAGGGGCTTCTTACGAGACCCTAAACACCCCCCTAGCTTTTCATTTAGTTTCAGTTTTTCACAAAACATCCCTAGTAATACTTGTAAATCAGCGTAAAATCAAAAGTTTGTTCTAAAAGTTTTTAAATTTCTATACTTACCCCTAGTTTTTATTCATTATTATTGTCCAGCTCGTCGTCCCATTCCTTCAGAGTGGTCGAACCTCCAAATCCGCCTGAAAACAAAAAAGTTATTAAGAAAAACGGTATTAGGAAAGTTGATGTAAGGGCTGTTTGCGTACATTGCGCAAACACTTTAATACTGAAAATCTTGTTACTATTCTCGTTCTTTTTGTTTTATTGGTAGTTTCAGCAAGGTTTTCCTATTTTTCACGTTTTTCAGATTTTTACATAGATCACCCGTACAACTTAAATTGACAAACACTTTCTTTGTGTATAACAATAACTTTATGTACTAAGGTGGTTTCATATTTTGATATAGATTATTAAAACTAACCGAGGGGCTTCTTACGAGACCCTAAACACCCCCCTAGCTTTTCATTTAGTTTCAGTTTTTCACAAAACATCCCTAGTAATACTTGTAAATCAGCGTAAAATCAAAAGTTTGTTCTAAAAGTTTTTAAATTTCTATACTTACCCCTAGTTTTTATTCATTATTATTGTCCAGCTCGTCGTCCCATTCCTTCAGAGTGGTCGAACCTCCAAATCCGCCTGAAAACAAAAAAGTTATTAAGAAAAACGGTATTAGGAAAGTTGATGTAAGGGCTGTTTGCGTACATTGCGCAAACACTTTAATACTGAAAATCTTGTTACTATTCTCGTTCTTTTTGTTTTATTGGTAGTTTCAGCAAGGTTTTCCTATTTTTCACGTTTTTCAGATTTTTACATAGATCACCCGTACAACTTAAATTGACAAACACTTTCTTTGTGTATAACAATAACTTTATGTACTAAGGTGGTTTCATATTTTGATATAGATTATTAAAACTAACCGAGGGGCTTCTTACGAGACCCTAAACACCCCCCTAGCTTTTCATTTAGTTTCAGTTTTTCACAAAACATCCCTAGTAATACTTGTAAATCAGCGTAAAATCAAAAGTTTGTTCTAAAAGTTTTTAAATTTCTATACTTACCCCTAGTTTTTATTCATTATTATTGTCCAGCTCGTCGTCCCATTCCTTCAGAGTGGTCGAACCTCCAAATCCGCCTGAAAACAAAAAAGTTATTAAGAAAAACGGTATTAGGAAAGTTGATGTAAGGGCTGTTTGCGTACATTGCGCAAACACTTTAATACTGAAAATCTTGTTACTATTCTCGTTCTTTTTGTTTTATTGGTAGTTTCAGCAAGGTTTTCCTATTTTTCACGTTTTTCAGATTTTTACATAGATCACCCGTACAACTTAAATTGACAAACACTTTCTTTGTGTATAACAATAACTTTATGTACTAAGGTGGTTTCATATTTTGATATAGATTATTAAAACTAACCGAGGGGCTTCTTACGAGACCCTAAACACCCCCCTAGCTTTTCATTTAGTTTCAGTTTTTCACAAAACATCCCTAGTAATACTTGTAAATCAGCGTAAAATCAAAAGTTTGTTCTAAAAGTTTTTAAATTTCTATACTTACCCCTAGTTTTTATTCATTATTATTGTCCAGCTCGTCGTCCCATTCCTTCAGAGTGGTCGAACCTCCAAATCCGCCTGAAAACAAAAAAGTTATTAAGAAAAACGGTATTAGGAAAGTTGATGTAAGGGCTGTTTGCGTACATTGCGCAAACACTTTAATACTGAAAATCTTGTTACTATTCTCGTTCTTTTTGTTTTATTGGTAGTTTCAGCAAGGTTTTCCTATTTTTCACGTTTTTCAGATTTTTACATAGATCACCCGTACAACTTAAATTGACAAACACTTTCTTTGTGTATAACAATAACTTTATGTACTAAGGTGGTTTCATATTTTGATATAGATTATTAAAACTAACCGAGGGGCTTCTTACGAGACCCTAAACACCCCCCTAGCTTTTCATTTAGTTTCAGTTTTTCACAAAACATCCCTAGTAATACTTGTAAATCAGCGTAAAATCAAAAGTTTGTTCTAAAAGTTTTTAAATTTCTATACTTACCCCTAGTTTTTATTCATTATTATTGTCCAGCTCGTCGTCCCATTCCTTCAGAGTGGTCGAACCTCCAAATCCGCCTGAAAACAAAAAAGTTATTAAGAAAAACGGTATTAGGAAAGTTGATGTAAGGGCTGTTTGCGTACATTGCGCAAACACTTTAATACTGAAAATCTTGTTACTATTCTCGTTCTTTTTGTTTTATTGGTAGTTTCAGCAAGGTTTTCCTATTTTTCACGTTTTTCAGATTTTTACATAGATCACCCGTACAACTTAAATTGACAAACACTTTCTTTGTGTATAACAATAACTTTATGTACTAAGGTGGTTTCATATTTTGATATAGATTATTAAAACTAACCGAGGGGCTTCTTACGAGACCCTAAACACCCCCCTAGCTTTTCATTTAGTTTCAGTTTTTCACAAAACATCCCTAGTAATACTTGTAAATCAGCGTAAAATCAAAAGTTTGTTCTAAAAGTTTTTAAATTTCTATACTTACCCCTAGTTTTTATTCATTATTATTGTCCAGCTCGTCGTCCCATTCCTTCAGAGTGGTCGAACCTCCAAATCCGCCTGAAAACAAAAAAGTTATTAAGAAAAACGGTATTAGGAAAGTTGATGTAAGGGCTGTTTGCGTACATTGCGCAAACACTTTAATACTGAAAATCTTGTTACTATTCTCGTTCTTTTTGTTTTATTGGTAGTTTCAGCAAGGTTTTCCTATTTTTCACGTTTTTCAGATTTTTACATAGATCACCCGTACAACTTAAATTGACAAACACTTTCTTTGTGTATAACAATAACTTTATGTACTAAGGTGGTTTCATATTTTGATATAGATTATTAAAACTAACCGAGGGGCTTCTTACGAGACCCTAAACACCCCCCTAGCTTTTCATTTAGTTTCAGTTTTTCACAAAACATCCCTAGTAATACTTGTAAATCAGCGTAAAATCAAAAGTTTGTTCTAAAAGTTTTTAAATTTCTATACTTACCCCTAGTTTTTATTCATTATTATTGTCCAGCTCGTCGTCCCATTCCTTCAGAGTGGTCGAACCTCCAAATCCGCCTGAAAACAAAAAAGTTATTAAGAAAAACGGTATTAGGAAAGTTGATGTAAGGGCTGTTTGCGTACATTGCGCAAACACTTTAATACTGAAAATCTTGTTACTATTCTCGTTCTTTTTGTTTTATTGGTAGTTTCAGCAAGGTTTTCCTATTTTTCACGTTTTTCAGATTTTTACATAGATCACCCGTACAACTTAAATTGACAAACACTTTCTTTGTGTATAACAATAACTTTATGTACTAAGGTGGTTTCATATTTTGATATAGATTATTAAAACTAACCGAGGGGCTTCTTACGAGACCCTAAACACCCCCCTAGCTTTTCATTTAGTTTCAGTTTTTCACAAAACATCCCTAGTAATACTTGTAAATCAGCGTAAAATCAAAAGTTTGTTCTAAAAGTTTTTAAATTTCTATACTTACCCCTAGTTTTTATTCATTATTATTGTCCAGCTCGTCGTCCCATTCCTTCAGAGTGGTCGAACCTCCAAATCCGCCTGAAAACAAAAAAGTTATTAAGAAAAACGGTATTAGGAAAGTTGATGTAAGGGCTGTTTGCGTACATTGCGCAAACACTTTAATACTGAAAATCTTGTTACTATTCTCGTTCTTTTTGTTTTATTGGTAGTTTCAGCAAGGTTTTCCTATTTTTCACGTTTTTCAGATTTTTACATAGATCACCCGTACAACTTAAATTGACAAACACTTTCTTTGTGTATAACAATAACTTTATGTACTAAGGTGGTTTCATATTTTGATATAGATTATTAAAACTAACCGAGGGGCTTCTTACGAGACCCTAAACACCCCCCTAGCTTTTCATTTAGTTTCAGTTTTTCACAAAACATCCCTAGTAATACTTGTAAATCAGCGTAAAATCAAAAGTTTGTTCTAAAAGTTTTTAAATTTCTATACTTACCCCTAGTTTTTATTCATTATTATTGTCCAGCTCGTCGTCCCATTCCTTCAGAGTGGTCGAACCTCCAAATCCGCCTGAAAACAAAAAAGTTATTAAGAAAAACGGTATTAGGAAAGTTGATGTAAGGGCTGTTTGCGTACATTGCGCAAACACTTTAATACTGAAAATCTTGTTACTATTCTCGTTCTTTTTGTTTTATTGGTAGTTTCAGCAAGGTTTTCCTATTTTTCACGTTTTTCAGATTTTTACATAGATCACCCGTACAACTTAAATTGACAAACACTTTCTTTGTGTATAACAATAACTTTATGTACTAAGGTGGTTTCATATTTTGATATAGATTATTAAAACTAACCGAGGGGCTTCTTACGAGACCCTAAACACCCCCCTAGCTTTTCATTTAGTTTCAGTTTTTCACAAAACATCCCTAGTAATACTTGTAAATCAGCGTAAAATCAAAAGTTTGTTCTAAAAGTTTTTAAATTTCTATACTTACCCCTAGTTTTTATTCATTATTATTGTCCAGCTCGTCGTCCCATTCCTTCAGAGTGGTCGAACCTCCAAATCCGCCTGAAAACAAAAAAGTTATTAAGAAAAACGGTATTAGGAAAGTTGATGTAAGGGCTGTTTGCGTACATTGCGCAAACACTTTAATACTGAAAATCTTGTTACTATTCTCGTTCTTTTTGTTTTATTGGTAGTTTCAGCAAGGTTTTCCTATTTTTCACGTTTTTCAGATTTTTACATAGATCACCCGTACAACTTAAATTGACAAACACTTTCTTTGTGTATAACAATAACTTTATGTACTAAGGTGGTTTCATATTTTGATATAGATTATTAAAACTAACCGAGGGGCTTCTTACGAGACCCTAAACACCCCCCTAGCTTTTCATTTAGTTTCAGTTTTTCACAAAACATCCCTAGTAATACTTGTAAATCAGCGTAAAATCAAAAGTTTGTTCTAAAAGTTTTTAAATTTCTATACTTACCCCTAGTTTTTATTCATTATTATTGTCCAGCTCGTCGTCCCATTCCTTCAGAGTGGTCGAACCTCCAAATCCGCCTGAAAACAAAAAAGTTATTAAGAAAAACGGTATTAGGAAAGTTGATGTAAGGGCTGTTTGCGTACATTGCGCAAACACTTTAATACTGAAAATCTTGTTACTATTCTCGTTCTTTTTGTTTTATTGGTAGTTTCAGCAAGGTTTTCCTATTTTTCACGTTTTTCAGATTTTTACATAGATCACCCGTACAACTTAAATTGACAAACACTTTCTTTGTGTATAACAATAACTTTATGTACTAAGGTGGTTTCATATTTTGATATAGATTATTAAAACTAACCGAGGGGCTTCTTACGAGACCCTAAACACCCCCCTAGCTTTTCATTTAGTTTCAGTTTTTCACAAAACATCCCTAGTAATACTTGTAAATCAGCGTAAAATCAAAAGTTTGTTCTAAAAGTTTTTAAATTTCTATACTTACCCCTAGTTTTTATTCATTATTATTGTCCAGCTCGTCGTCCCATTCCTTCAGAGTGGTCGAACCTCCAAATCCGCCTGAAAACAAAAAAGTTATTAAGAAAAACGGTATTAGGAAAGTTGATGTAAGGGCTGTTTGCGTACATTGCGCAAACACTTTAATACTGAAAATCTTGTTACTATTCTCGTTCTTTTTGTTTTATTGGTAGTTTCAGCAAGGTTTTCCTATTTTTCACGTTTTTCAGATTTTTACATAGATCACCCGTACAACTTAAATTGACAAACACTTTCTTTGTGTATAACAATAACTTTATGTACTAAGGTGGTTTCATATTTTGATATAGATTATTAAAACTAACCGAGGGGCTTCTTACGAGACCCTAAACACCCCCCTAGCTTTTCATTTAGTTTCAGTTTTTCACAAAACATCCCTAGTAATACTTGTAAATCAGCGTAAAATCAAAAGTTTGTTCTAAAAGTTTTTAAATTTCTATACTTACCCCTAGTTTTTATTCATTATTATTGTCCAGCTCGTCGTCCCATTCCTTCAGAGTGGTCGAACCTCCAAATCCGCCTGAAAACAAAAAAGTTATTAAGAAAAACGGTATTAGGAAAGTTGATGTAAGGGCTGTTTGCGTACATTGCGCAAACACTTTAATACTGAAAATCTTGTTACTATTCTCGTTCTTTTTGTTTTATTGGTAGTTTCAGCAAGGTTTTCCTATTTTTCACGTTTTTCAGATTTTTACATAGATCACCCGTACAACTTAAATTGACAAACACTTTCTTTGTGTATAACAATAACTTTATGTACTAAGGTGGTTTCATATTTTGATATAGATTATTAAAACTAACCGAGGGGCTTCTTACGAGACCCTAAACACCCCCCTAGCTTTTCATTTAGTTTCAGTTTTTCACAAAACATCCCTAGTAATACTTGTAAATCAGCGTAAAATCAAAAGTTTGTTCTAAAAGTTTTTAAATTTCTATACTTACCCCTAGTTTTTATTCATTATTATTGTCCAGCTCGTCGTCCCATTCCTTCAGAGTGGTCGAACCTCCAAATCCGCCTGAAAACAAAAAAGTTATTAAGAAAAACGGTATTAGGAAAGTTGATGTAAGGGCTGTTTGCGTACATTGCGCAAACACTTTAATACTGAAAATCTTGTTACTATTCTCGTTCTTTTTGTTTTATTGGTAGTTTCAGCAAGGTTTTCCTATTTTTCACGTTTTTCAGATTTTTACATAGATCACCCGTACAACTTAAATTGACAAACACTTTCTTTGTGTATAACAATAACTTTATGTACTAAGGTGGTTTCATATTTTGATATAGATTATTAAAACTAACCGAGGGGCTTCTTACGAGACCCTAAACACCCCCCTAGCTTTTCATTTAGTTTCAGTTTTTCACAAAACATCCCTAGTAATACTTGTAAATCAGCGTAAAATCAAAAGTTTGTTCTAAAAGTTTTTAAATTTCTATACTTACCCCTAGTTTTTATTCATTATTATTGTCCAGCTCGTCGTCCCATTCCTTCAGAGTGGTCGAACCTCCAAATCCGCCTGAAAACAAAAAAGTTATTAAGAAAAACGGTATTAGGAAAGTTGATGTAAGGGCTGTTTGCGTACATTGCGCAAACACTTTAATACTGAAAATCTTGTTACTATTCTCGTTCTTTTTGTTTTATTGGTAGTTTCAGCAAGGTTTTCCTATTTTTCACGTTTTTCAGATTTTTACATAGATCACCCGTACAACTTAAATTGACAAACACTTTCTTTGTGTATAACAATAACTTTATGTACTAAGGTGGTTTCATATTTTGATATAGATTATTAAAACTAACCGAGGGGCTTCTTACGAGACCCTAAACACCCCCCTAGCTTTTCATTTAGTTTCAGTTTTTCACAAAACATCCCTAGTAATACTTGTAAATCAGCGTAAAATCAAAAGTTTGTTCTAAAAGTTTTTAAATTTCTATACTTACCCCTAGTTTTTATTCATTATTATTGTCCAGCTCGTCGTCCCATTCCTTCAGAGTGGTCGAACCTCCAAATCCGCCTGAAAACAAAAAAGTTATTAAGAAAAACGGTATTAGGAAAGTTGATGTAAGGGCTGTTTGCGTACATTGCGCAAACACTTTAATACTGAAAATCTTGTTACTATTCTCGTTCTTTTTGTTTTATTGGTAGTTTCAGCAAGGTTTTCCTATTTTTCACGTTTTTCAGATTTTTACATAGATCACCCGTACAACTTAAATTGACAAACACTTTCTTTGTGTATAACAATAACTTTATGTACTAAGGTGGTTTCATATTTTGATATAGATTATTAAAACTAACCGAGGGGCTTCTTACGAGACCCTAAACACCCCCCTAGCTTTTCATTTAGTTTCAGTTTTTCACAAAACATCCCTAGTAATACTTGTAAATCAGCGTAAAATCAAAAGTTTGTTCTAAAAGTTTTTAAATTTCTATACTGACCCCTAGTTTTTATTCATTATTATTGTCCAGCTCGTCGTCCCATTCCTTCAGAGTGGTCGAACCTCCAAATCCGCCTGAAAACAAAAAAGTTATTAAGAAAAACGGTATTAGGAAAGTTGATGTAAGGGCTGTTTGCGTACATTGCGCAAACACTTTAATACTGAAAATCTTGTTACTATTCTCGTTCTTTTTGTTTTATTGGTAGTTTCAGCAAGGTTTTCCTATTTTTCACGTTTTTCAGATTTTTACATAGATCACCCGTACAACTTAAATTGACAAACACTTTCTTTGTGTATAACAATAACTTTATGTACTAAGGTGGTTTCATATTTTGATATAGATTATTAAAACTAACCGAGGGGCTTCTTACGAGACCCTAAACACCCCCCTAGCTTTTCATTTAGTTTCAGTTTTTCACAAAACATCCCTAGTAATACTTGTAAATCAGCGTAAAATCAAAAGTTTGTTCTAAAAGTTTTTAAATTTCTATACTTACCCCTAGTTTTTATTCATTATTATTGTCCAGCTCGTCGTCCCATTCCTTCAGAGTGGTCGAACCTCCAAATCCGCCTGAAAACAAAAAAGTTATTAAGAAAAACGGTATTAGGAAAGTTGATGTAAGGGCTGTTTGCGTACATTGCGCAAACACTTTAATACTGAAAATCTTGTTACTATTCTCGTTCTTTTTGTTTTATTGGTAGTTTCAGCAAGGTTTTCCTATTTTTCACGTTTTTCAGATTTTTACATAGATCACCCGTACAACTTAAATTGACAAACACTTTCTTTGTGTATAACAATAACTTTATGTACTAAGGTGGTTTCATATTTTGATATAGATTATTAAAACTAACCGAGGGGCTTCTTACGAGACCCTAAACACCCCCCTAGCTTTTCATTTAGTATCAGTTTTTCACAAAACATCCCTAGTAATACTTGTAAATCAGCGTAAAATCAAAAGTTTGTTCTAAAAGTTTTTAAATTTCTATACTTACCCCTAGTTTTTATTCATTATTATTGTCCAGCTCGTCGTCCCATTCCTTCAGAGTGGTCGAACCTCCAAATCCGCCTGAAAACAAAAAAGTTATTAAGAAAAACGGTATTAGGAAAGTTGATGTAAGGGCTGTTTGCGTACATTGCGCAAACACTTTAATACTGAAAATCTTGTTACTATTCTCGTTCTTTTTGTTTTATTGGTAGTTTCAGCAAGGTTTTCCTATTTTTCACGTTTTTCAGATTTTTACATAGATCACCCGTACAACTTAAATTGACAAACACTTTCTTTGTGTATAACAATAACTTTATGTACTAAGGTGGTTTCATATTTTGATATAGATTATTAAAACTAACCGAGGGGCTTCTTACGAGACCCTAAACACCCCCCTAGCTTTTCATTTAGTTTCAGTTTTTCACAAAACATCCCTAGTAATACTTGTAAATCAGCGTAAAATCAAAAGTTTGTTCTAAAAGTTTTTAAATTTCTATACTTACCCCTAGTTTTTATTCATTATTATTGTCCAGCTCGTCGTCCCATTCCTTCAGAGTGGTCGAACCTCCAAATCCGCCTGAAAACAAAAAAGTTATTAAGAAAAACGGTATTAGGAAAGTTGATGTAAGGGCTGTTTGCGTACATTGCGCAAACACTTTAATACTGAAAATCTTGTTACTATTCTCGTTCTTTTTGTTTTATTGGTAGTTTCAGCAAGGTTTTCCTATTTTTCACGTTTTTCAGATTTTTACATAGATCACCCGTACAACTTAAATTGACAAACACTTTCTTTGTGTATAACAATAACTTTATGTACTAAGGTGGTTTCATATTTTGATATAGATTATTAAAACTAACCGAGGGGCTTCTTACGAGACCCTAAACACCCCCCTAGCTTTTCATTTAGTTTCAGTTTTTCACAAAACATCCCTAGTAATACTTGTAAATCAGCGTAAAATCAAAAGTTTGTTCTAAAAGTTTTTAAATTTCTATACTGACCCCTAGTTTTTATTCATTATTATTGTCCAGCTCGTCGTCCCATTCCTTCAGAGTGGTCGAACCTCCAAATCCGCCTGAAAACAAAAAAGTTATTAAGAAAAACGGTATTAGGAAAGTTGATGTAAGGGCTGTTTGCGTACATTGCGCAAACACTTTAATACTGAAAATCTTGTTACTATTCTCGTTCTTTTTGTTTTATTGGTAGTTTCAGCAAGGTTTTCCTATTTTTCACGTTTTTCAGATTTTTACATAGATCACCCGTACAACTTAAATTGACAAACACTTTCTTTGTGTATAACAATAACTTTATGTACTAAGGTGGTTTCATATTTTGATATAGATTATTAAAACTAACCGAGGGGCTTCTTACGAGACCCTAAACACCCCCCTAGCTTTTCATTTAGTTTCAGTTTTTCACAAAACATCCCTAGTAATACTTGTAAATCAGCGTAAAATCAAAAGTTTGTTCTAAAAGTTTTTAAATTTCTATACTTACCCCTAGTTTTTATTCATTATTATTGTCCAGCTCGTCGTCCCATTCCTTCAGAGTGGTCGAACCTCCAAATCCGCCTGAAAACAAAAAAGTTATTAAGAAAAACGGTATTAGGAAAGTTGATGTAAGGGCTGTTTGCGTACATTGCGCAAACACTTTAATACTGAAAATCTTGTTACTATTCTCGTTCTTTTTGTTTTATTGGTAGTTTCAGCAAGGTTTTCCTATTTTTCACGTTTTTCAGATTTTTACATAGATCACCCGTACAACTTAAATTGACAAACACTTTCTTTGTGTATAACAATAACTTTATGTACTAAGGTGGTTTCATATTTTGATATAGATTATTAAAACTAACCGAGGGGCTTCTTACGAGACCCTAAACACCCCCCTAGCTTTTCATTTAGTATCAGTTTTTCACAAAACATCCCTAGTAATACTTGTAAATCAGCGTAAAATCAAAAGTTTGTTCTAAAAGTTTTTAAATTTCTATACTTACCCCTAGTTTTTATTCATTATTATTGTCCAGCTCGTCGTCCCATTCCTTCAGAGTGGTCGAACCTCCAAATCCGCCTGAAAACAAAAAAGTTATTAAGAAAAACGGTATTAGGAAAGTTGATGTAAGGGCTGTTTGCGTACATTGCGCAAACACTTTAATACTGAAAATCTTGTTACTATTCTCGTTCTTTTTGTTTTATTGGTAGTTTCAGCAAGGTTTTCCTATTTTTCACGTTTTTCAGATTTTTACATAGATCACCCGTACAACTTAAATTGACAAACACTTTCTTTGTGTATAACAATAACTTTATGTACTAAGGTGGTTTCATATTTTGATATAGATTATTAAAACTAACCGAGGGGCTTCTTACGAGACCCTAAACACCCCCCTAGCTTTTCATTTAGTTTCAGTTTTTCACAAAACATCCCTAGTAATACTTGTAAATCAGCGTAAAATCAAAAGTTTGTTCTAAAAGTTTTTAAATTTCTATACTTACCCCTAGTTTTTATTCATTATTATTGTCCAGCTCGTCGTCCCATTCCTTCAGAGTGGTCGAACCTCCAAATCCGCCTGAAAACAAAAAAGTTATTAAGAAAAACGGTATTAGGAAAGTTGATGTAAGGGCTGTTTGCGTACATTGCGCAAACACTTTAATACTGAAAATCTTGTTACTATTCTCGTTCTTTTTGTTTTATTGGTAGTTTCAGCAAGGTTTTCCTATTTTTCACGTTTTTCAGATTTTTACATAGATCACCCGTACAACTTAAATTGACAAACACTTTCTTTGTGTATAACAATAACTTTATGTACTAAGGTGGTTTCATATTTTGATATAGATTATTAAAACTAACCGAGGGGCTTCTTACGAGACCCTAAACACCCCCCTAGCTTTTCATTTAGTTTCAGTTTTTCACAAAACATCCCTAGTAATACTTGTAAATCAGCGTAAAATCAAAAGTTTGTTCTAAAAGTTTTTAAATTTCTATACTTACCCCTAGTTTTTATTCATTATTATTGTCCAGCTCGTCGTCCCATTCCTTCAGAGTGGTCGAACCTCCAAATCCGCCTGAAAACAAAAAAGTTATTAAGAAAAACGGTATTAGGAAAGTTGATGTAAGGGCTGTTTGCGTACATTGCGCAAACACTTTAATACTGAAAATCTTGTTACTATTCTCGTTCTTTTTGTTTTATTGGTAGTTTCAGCAAGGTTTTCCTATTTTTCACGTTTTTCAGATTTTTACATAGATCACCCGTACAACTTAAATTGACAAACACTTTCTTTGTGTATAACAATAACTTTATGTACTAAGGTGGTTTCATATTTTGATATAGATTATTAAAACTAACCGAGGGGCTTCTTACGAGACCCTAAACACCCCCCTAGCTTTTCATTTAGTTTCAGTTTTTCACAAAACATCCCTAGTAATACTTGTAAATCAGCGTAAAATCAAAAGTTTGTTCTAAAAGTTTTTAAATTTCTATACTTACCCCTAGTTTTTATTCATTATTATTGTCCAGCTCGTCGTCCCATTCCTTCAGAGTGGTCGAACCTCCAAATCCGCCTGAAAACAAAAAAGTTATTAAGAAAAACGGTATTAGGAAAGTTGATGTAAGGGCTGTTTGCGTACATTGCGCAAACACTTTAATACTGAAAATCTTGTTACTATTCTCGTTCTTTTTGTTTTATTGGTAGTTTCAGCAAGGTTTTCCTATTTTTCACGTTTTTCAGATTTTTACATAGATCACCCGTACAACTTAAATTGACAAACACTTTCTTTGTGTATAACAATAACTTTATGTACTAAGGTGGTTTCATATTTTGATATAGATTATTAAAACTAACCGAGGGGCTTCTTACGAGACCCTAAACACCCCCCTAGCTTTTCATTTAGTTTCAGTTTTTCACAAAACATCCCTAGTAATACTTGTAAATCAGCGTAAAATCAAAAGTTTGTTCTAAAAGTTTTTAAATTTCTATACTTACCCCTAGTTTTTATTCATTATTATTGTCCAGCTCGTCGTCCCATTCCTTCAGAGTGGTCGAACCTCCAAATCCGCCTGAAAACAAAAAAGTTATTAAGAAAAACGGTATTAGGAAAGTTGATGTAAGGGCTGTTTGCGTACATTGCGCAAACACTTTAATACTGAAAATCTTGTTACTATTCTCGTTCTTTTTGTTTTATTGGTAGTTTCAGCAAGGTTTTCCTATTTTTCACGTTTTTCAGATTTTTACATAGATCACCCGTACAACTTAAATTGACAAACACTTTCTTTGTGTATAACAATAACTTTATGTACTAAGGTGGTTTCATATTTTGATATAGATTATTAAAACTAACCGAGGGGCTTCTTACGAGACCCTAAACACCCCCCTAGCTTTTCATTTAGTTTCAGTTTTTCACAAAACATCCCTAGTAATACTTGTAAATCAGCGTAAAATCAAAAGTTTGTTCTAAAAGTTTTTAAATTTCTATACTTACCCCTAGTTTTTATTCATTATTATTGTCCAGCTCGTCGTCCCATTCCTTCAGAGTGGTCGAACCTCCAAATCCGCCTGAAAACAAAAAAGTTATTAAGAAAAACGGTATTAGGAAAGTTGATGTAAGGGCTGTTTGCGTACATTGCGCAAACACTTTAATACTGAAAATCTTGTTACTATTCTCGTTCTTTTTGTTTTATTGGTAGTTTCAGCAAGGTTTTCCTATTTTTCACGTTTTTCAGATTTTTACATAGATCACCCGTACAACTTAAATTGACAAACACTTTCTTTGTGTATAACAATAACTTTATGTACTAAGGTGGTTTCATATTTTGATATAGATTATTAAAACTAACCGAGGGGCTTCTTACGAGACCCTAAACACCCCCCTAGCTTTTCATTTAGTATCAGTTTTTCACAAAACATCCCTAGTAATACTTGTAAATCAGCGTAAAATCAAAAGTTTGTTCTAAAAGTTTTTAAATTTCTATACTTACCCCTAGTTTTTATTCATTATTATTGTCCAGCTCGTCGTCCCATTCCTTCAGAGTGGTCGAACCTCCAAATCCGCCTGAAAACAAAAAAGTTATTAAGAAAAACGGTATTAGGAAAGTTGATGTAAGGGCTGTTTGCGTACATTGCGCAAACACTTTAATACTGAAAATCTTGTTACTATTCTCGTTCTTTTTGTTTTATTGGTAGTTTCAGCAAGGTTTTCCTATTTTTCACGTTTTTCAGATTTTTACATAGATCACCCGTACAACTTAAATTGACAAACACTTTCTTTGTGTATAACAATAACTTTATGTACTAAGGTGGTTTCATATTTTGATATAGATTATTAAAACTAACCGAGGGGCTTCTTACGAGACCCTAAACACCCCCCTAGCTTTTCATTTAGTTTCAGTTTTTCACAAAACATCCCTAGTAATACTTGTAAATCAGCGTAAAATCAAAAGTTTGTTCTAAAAGTTTTTAAATTTCTATACTTACCCCTAGTTTTTATTCATTATTATTGTCCAGCTCGTCGTCCCATTCCTTCAGAGTGGTCGAACCTCCAAATCCGCCTGAAAACAAAAAAGTTATTAAGAAAAACGGTATTAGGAAAGTTGATGTAAGGGCTGTTTGCGTACATTGCGCAAACACTTTAATACTGAAAATCTTGTTACTATTCTCGTTCTTTTTGTTTTATTGGTAGTTTCAGCAAGGTTTTCCTATTTTTCACGTTTTTCAGATTTTTACATAGATCACCCGTACAACTTAAATTGACAAACACTTTCTTTGTGTATAACAATAACTTTATGTACTAAGGTGGTTTCATATTTTGATATAGATTATTAAAACTAACCGAGGGGCTTCTTACGAGACCCTAAACACCCCCCTAGCTTTTCATTTAGTTTCAGTTTTTCACAAAACATCCCTAGTAATACTTGTAAATCAGCGTAAAATCAAAAGTTTGTTCTAAAAGTTTTTAAATTTCTATACTTACCCCTAGTTTTTATTCATTATTATTGTCCAGCTCGTCGTCCCATTCCTTCAGAGTGGTCGAACCTCCAAATCCGCCTGAAAACAAAAAAGTTATTAATAAAAACGGTATTAGGAAAGTTGATGTAAGGGCTGTTTGCGTACATTGCGCAAACACTTTAATACTGAAAATCTTGTTACTATTCTCGTTCTTTTTGTTTTATTGGTAGTTTCAGCAAGGTTTTCCTATTTTTCACGTTTTTCAGATTTTTACATAGATCACCCGTACAACTTAAATTGACAAACACTTTCTTTGTGTATAACAATAACTTTATGTACTAAGGTGGTTTCATATTTTGATATAGATTATTAAAACTAACCGAGGGGCTTCTTACGAGACCCTAAACACCCCCCTAGCTTTTCATTTAGTTTCAGTTTTTCACAAAACATCCCTAGTAATACTTGTAAATCAGCGTAAAATCAAAAGTTTGTTCTAAAAGTTTTTAAATTTCTATACTTACCCCTAGTTTTTATTCATTATTATTGTCCAGCTCGTCGTCCCATTCCTTCAGAGTGGTCGAACCTCCAAATCCGCCTGAAAACAAAAAAGTTATTAAGAAAAACGGTATTAGGAAAGTTGATGTAAGGGCTGTTTGCGTACATTGCGCAAACACTTTAATACTGAAAATCTTGTTACTATTCTCGTTCTTTTTGTTTTATTGGTAGTTTCAGCAAGGTTTTCCTATTTTTCACGTTTTTCAGATTTTTACATAGATCACCCGTACAACTTAAATTGACAAACACTTTCTTTGTGTATAACAATAACTTTATGTACTAAGGTGGTTTCATATTTTGATATAGATTATTAAAACTAACCGAGGGGCTTCTTACGAGACCCTAAACACCCCCCTAGCTTTTCATTTAGTTTCAGTTTTTCACAAAACATCCCTAGTAATACTTGTAAATCAGCGTAAAATCAAAAGTTTGTTCTAAAAGTTTTTAAATTTCTATACTTACCCCTAGTTTTTATTCATTATTATTGTCCAGCTCGTCGTCCCATTCCTTCAGAGTGGTCGAACCTCCAAATCCGCCTGAAAACAAAAAAGTTATTAAGAAAAACGGTATTAGGAAAGTTGATGTAAGGGCTGTTTGCGTACATTGCGCAAACACTTTAATACTGAAAATCTTGTTACTATTCTCGTTCTTTTTGTTTTATTGGTAGTTTCAGCAAGGTTTTCCTATTTTTCACGTTTTTCAGATTTTTACATAGATCACCCGTACAACTTAAATTGACAAACACTTTCTTTGTGTATAACAATAACTTTATGTACTAAGGTGGTTTCATATTTTGATATAGATTATTAAAACTAACCGAGGGGCTTCTTACGAGACCCTAAACACCCCCCTAGCTTTTCATTTAGTTTCAGTTTTTCACAAAACATCCCTAGTAATACTTGTAAATCAGCGTAAAATCAAAAGTTTGTTCTAAAAGTTTTTAAATTTCTATACTTACCCCTAGTTTTTATTCATTATTATTGTCCAGCTCGTCGTCCCATTCCTTCAGAGTGGTCGAACCTCCAAATCCGCCTGAAAACAAAAAAGTTATTAAGAAAAACGGTATTAGGAAAGTTGATGTAAGGGCTGTTTGCGTACATTGCGCAAACACTTTAATACTGAAAATCTTGTTACTATTCTCGTTCTTTTTGTTTTATTGGTAGTTTCAGCAAGGTTTTCCTATTTTTCACGTTTTTCAGATTTTTACATAGATCACCCGTACAACTTAAATTGACAAACACTTTCTTTGTGTATAACAATAACTTTATGTACTAAGGTGGTTTCATATTTTGATATAGATTATTAAAACTAACCGAGGGGCTTCTTACGAGACCCTAAACACCCCCCTAGCTTTTCATTTAGTTTCAGTTTTTCACAAAACATCCCTAGTAATACTTGTAAATCAGCGTAAAATCAAAAGTTTGTTCTAAAAGTTTTTAAATTTCTATACTTACCCCTAGTTTTTATTCATTATTATTGTCCAGCTCGTCGTCCCATTCCTTCAGAGTGGTCGAACCTCCAAATCCGCCTGAAAACAAAAAAGTTATTAAGAAAAACGGTATTAGGAAAGTTGATGTAAGGGCTGTTTGCGTACATTGCGCAAACACTTTAATACTGAAAATCTTGTTACTATTCTCGTTCTTTTTGTTTTATTGGTAGTTTCAGCAAGGTTTTCCTATTTTTCACGTTTTTCAGATTTTTACATAGATCACCCGTACAACTTAAATTGACAAACACTTTCTTTGTGTATAACAATAACTTTATGTACTAAGGTGGTTTCATATTTTGATATAGATTATTAAAACTAACCGAGGGGCTTCTTACGAGACCCTAAACACCCCCCTAGCTTTTCATTTAGTTTCAGTTTTTCACAAAACATCCCTAGTAATACTTGTAAATCAGCGTAAAATCAAAAGTTTGTTCTAAAAGTTTTTAAATTTCTATACTTACCCCTAGTTTTTATTCATTATTATTGTCCAGCTCGTCGTCCCATTCCTTCAGAGTGGTCGAACCTCCAAATCCGCCTGAAAACAAAAAAGTTATTAAGAAAAACGGTATTAGGAAAGTTGATGTAAGGGCTGTTTGCGTACATTGCGCAAACACTTTAATACTGAAAATCTTGTTACTATTCTCGTTCTTTTTGTTTTATTGGTAGTTTCAGCAAGGTTTTCCTATTTTTCACGTTTTTCAGATTTTTACATAGATCACCCGTACAACTTAAATTGACAAACACTTTCTTTGTGTATAACAATAACTTTATGTACTAAGGTGGTTTCATATTTTGATATAGATTATTAAAACTAACCGAGGGGCTTCTTACGAGACCCTAAACACCCCCCTAGCTTTTCATTTAGTTTCAGTTTTTCACAAAACATCCCTAGTAATACTTGTAAATCAGCGTAAAATCAAAAGTTTGTTCTAAAAGTTTTTAAATTTCTATACTTACCCCTAGTTTTTATTCATTATTATTGTCCAGCTCGTCGTCCCATTCCTTCAGAGTGGTCGAACCTCCAAATCCGCCTGAAAACAAAAAAGTTATTAAGAAAAACGGTATTAGGAAAGTTGATGTAAGGGCTGTTTGCGTACATTGCGCAAACACTTTAATACTGAAAATCTTGTTACTATTCTCGTTCTTTTTGTTTTATTGGTAGTTTCAGCAAGGTTTTCCTATTTTTCACGTTTTTCAGATTTTTACATAGATCACCCGTACAACTTAAATTGACAAACACTTTCTTTGTGTATAACAATAACTTTATGTACTAAGGTGGTTTCATATTTTGATATAGATTATTAAAACTAACCGAGGGGCTTCTTACGAGACCCTAAACACCCCCCTAGCTTTTCATTTAGTTTCAGTTTTTCACAAAACATCCCTAGTAATACTTGTAAATCAGCGTAAAATCAAAAGTTTGTTCTAAAAGTTTTTAAATTTCTATACTTACCCCTAGTTTTTATTCATTATTATTGTCCAGCTCGTCGTCCCATTCCTTCAGAGTGGTCGAACCTCCAAATCCGCCTGAAAACAAAAAAGTTATTAAGAAAAACGGTATTAGGAAAGTTGATGTAAGGGCTGTTTGCGTACATTGCGCAAACACTTTAATACTGAAAATCTTGTTACTATTCTCGTTCTTTTTGTTTTATTGGTAGTTTCAGCAATGTTTTCCTATTTTTCACGTTTTTCAGATTTTTACATAGATCACCCGTACAACTTAAATTGACAAACACTTTCTTTGTGTATAACAATAACTTTATGTACTAAGGTGGTTTCATATTTTGATATAGATTATTAAAACTAACCGAGGGGCTTCTTACGAGACCCTAAACACCCCCCTAGCTTTTCATTTAGTTTCAGTTTTTCACAAAACATCCCTAGTAATACTTGTAAATCAGCGTAAAATCAAAAGTTTGTTCTAAAAGTTTTTAAATTTCTATACTTACCCCTAGTTTTTATTCATTATTATTGTCCAGCTCGTCGTCCCATTCCTTCAGAGTGGTCGAACCTCCAAATCCGCCTGAAAACAAAAAAGTTATTAAGAAAAACGGTATTAGGAAAGTTGATGTAAGGGCTGTTTGCGTACATTGCGCAAACACTTTAATACTGAAAATCTTGTTACTATTCTCGTTCTTTTTGTTTTATTGGTAGTTTCAGCAAGGTTTTCCTATTTTTCACGTTTTTCAGATTTTTACATAGATCACCCGTACAACTTAAATTGACAAACACTTTCTTTGTGTATAACAATAACTTTATGTACTAAGGTGGTTTCATATTTTGATATAGATTATTAAAACTAACCGAGGGGCTTCTTACGAGACCCTAAACACCCCCCTAGCTTTTCATTTAGTTTCAGTTTTTCACAAAACATCCCTAGTAATACTTGTAAATCAGCGTAAAATCAAAAGTTTGTTCTAAAAGTTTTTAAATTTCTATACTTACCCCTAGTTTTTATTCATTATTATTGTCCAGCTCGTCGTCCCATTCCTTCAGAGTGGTCGAACCTCCAAATCCGCCTGAAAACAAAAAAGTTATTAAGAAAAACGGTATTAGGAAAGTTGATGTAAGGGCTGTTTGCGTACATTGCGCAAACACTTTAATACTGAAAATCTTGTTACTATTCTCGTTCTTTTTGTTTTATTGGTAGTTTCAGCAAGGTTTTCCTATTTTTCACGTTTTTCAGATTTTTACATAGATCACCCGTACAACTTAAATTGACAAACACTTTCTTTGTGTATAACAATAACTTTATGTACTAAGGTGGTTTCATATTTTGATATAGATTATTAAAACTAACCGAGGGGCTTCTTACGAGACCCTAAACACCCCCCTAGCTTTTCATTTAGTTTCAGTTTTTCACAAAACATCCCTAGTAATACTTGTAAATCAGCGTAAAATCAAAAGTTTGTTCTAAAAGTTTTTAAATTTCTATACTTACCCCTAGTTTTTATTCATTATTATTGTCCAGCTCGTCGTCCCATTCCTTCAGAGTGGTCGAACCTCCAAATCCGCCTGAAAACAAAAAAGTTATTAAGAAAAACGGTATTAGGAAAGTTGATGTAAGGGCTGTTTGCGTACATTGCGCAAACACTTTAATACTGAAAATCTTGTTACTATTCTCGTTCTTTTTGTTTTATTGGTAGTTTCAGCAAGGTTTTCCTATTTTTCACGTTTTTCAGATTTTTACATAGATCACCCGTACAACTTAAATTGACAAACACTTTCTTTGTGTATAACAATAACTTTATGTACTAAGGTGGTTTCATATTTTGATATAGATTATTAAAACTAACCGAGGGGCTTCTTACGAGACCCTAAACACCCCCCTAGCTTTTCATTTAGTTTCAGTTTTTCACAAAACATCCCTAGTAATACTTGTAAATCAGCGTAAAATCAAAAGTTTGTTCTAAAAGTTTTTAAATTTCTATACTTACCCCTAGTTTTTATTCATTATTATTGTCCAGCTCGTCGTCCCATTCCTTCAGAGTGGTCGAACCTCCAAATCCGCCTGAAAACAAAAAAGTTATTAAGAAAAACGGTATTAGGAAAGTTGATGTAAGGGCTGTTTGCGTACATTGCGCAAACACTTTAATACTGAAAATCTTGTTACTATTCTCGTTCTTTTTGTTTTATTGGTAGTTTCAGCAAGGTTTTCCTATTTTTCACGTTTTTCAGATTTTTACATAGATCACCCGTACAACTTAAATTGACAAACACTTTCTTTGTGTATAACAATAACTTTATGTACTAAGGTGGTTTCATATTTTGATATAGATTATTAAAACTAACCGAGGGGCTTCTTACGAGACCCTAAACACCCCCCTAGCTTTTCATTTAGTTTCAGTTTTTCACAAAACATCCCTAGTAATACTTGTAAATCAGCGTAAAATCAAAAGTTTGTTCTAAAAGTTTTTAAATTTCTATACTTACCCCTAGTTTTTATTCATTATTATTGTCCAGCTCGTCGTCCCATTCCTTCAGAGTGGTCGAACCTCCAAATCCGCCTGAAAACAAAAAAGTTATTAAGAAAAACGGTATTAGGAAAGTTGATGTAAGGGCTGTTTGCGTACATTGCGCAAACACTTTAATACTGAAAATCTTGTTACTATTCTCGTTCTTTTTGTTTTATTGGTAGTTTCAGCAAGGTTTTCCTATTTTTCACGTTTTTCAGATTTTTACATAGATCACCCGTACAACTTAAATTGACAAACACTTTCTTTGTGTATAACAATAACTTTATGTACTAAGGTGGTTTCATATTTTGATATAGATTATTAAAACTAACCGAGGGGCTTCTTACGAGACCCTAAACACCCCCCTAGCTTTTCATTTAGTTTCAGTTTTTCACAAAACATCCCTAGTAATACTTGTAAATCAGCGTAAAATCAAAAGTTTGTTCTAAAAGTTTTTAAATTTCTATACTTACCCCTAGTTTTTATTCATTATTATTGTCCAGCTCGTCGTCCCATTCCTTCAGAGTGGTCGAACCTCCAAATCCGCCTGAAAACAAAAAAGTTATTAAGAAAAACGGTATTAGGAAAGTTGATGTAAGGGCTGTTTGCGTACATTGCGCAAACACTTTAATACTGAAAATCTTGTTACTATTCTCGTTCTTTTTGTTTTATTGGTAGTTTCAGCAAGGTTTTCCTATTTTTCACGTTTTTCAGATTTTTACATAGATCACCCGTACAACTTAAATTGACAAACACTTTCTTTGTGTATAACAATAACTTTATGTACTAAGGTGGTTTCATATTTTGATATAGATTATTAAAACTAACCGAGGGGCTTCTTACGAGACCCTAAACACCCCCCTAGCTTTTCATTTAGTTTCAGTTTTTCACAAAACATCCCTAGTAATACTTGTAAATCAGCGTAAAATCAAAAGTTTGTTCTAAAAGTTTTTAAATTTCTATACTTACCCCTAGTTTTTATTCATTATTATTGTCCAGCTCGTCGTCCCATTCCTTCAGAGTGGTCGAACCTCCAAATCCGCCTGAAAACAAAAAAGTTATTAAGAAAAACGGTATTAGGAAAGTTGATGTAAGGGCTGTTTGCGTACATTGCGCAAACACTTTAATACTGAAAATCTTGTTACTATTCTCGTTCTTTTTGTTTTATTGGTAGTTTCAGCAAGGTTTTCCTATTTTTCACGTTTTTCAGATTTTTACATAGATCACCCGTACAACTTAAATTGACAAACACTTTCTTTGTGTATAACAATAACTTTATGTACTAAGGTGGTTTCATATTTTGATATAGATTATTAAAACTAACCGAGGGGCTTCTTACGAGACCCTAAACACCCCCATAGCTTTTCATTTAGTTTCAGTTTTTCACAAAACATCCCTAGTAATACTTGTAAATCAGCGTAAAATCAAAAGTTTGTTCTAAAAGTTTTTAAATTTCTATACTTACCCCTAGTTTTTATTCATTATTATTGTCCAGCTCGTCGTCCCATTCCTTCAGAGTGGTCGAACCTCCAAATCCGCCTGAAAACAAAAAAGTTATTAAGAAAAACGGTATTAGGAAAGTTGATGTAAGGGCTGTTTGCGTACATTGCGCAAACACTTTAATACTGAAAATCTTGTTACTATTCTCGTTCTTTTTGTTTTATTGGTAGTTTCAGCAAGGTTTTCCTATTTTTCACGTTTTTCAGATTTTTACATAGATCACCCGTACAACTTAAATTGACAAACACTTTCTTTGTGTATAACAATAACTTTATGTACTAAGGTGGTTTCATATTTTGATATAGATTATTAAAACTAACCGAGGGGCTTCTTACGAGACCCTAAACACCCCCCTAGCTTTTCATTTAGTTTCAGTTTTTCACAAAACATCCCTAGTAATACTTGTAAATCAGCGTAAAATCAAAAGTTTGTTCTAAAAGTTTTTAAATTTCTATACTTACCCCTAGTTTTTATTCATTATTATTGTCCAGCTCGTCGTCCCATTCCTTCAGAGTGGTCGAACCTCCAAATCCGCCTGAAAACAAAAAAGTTATTAAGAAAAACGGTATTAGGAAAGTTGATGTAAGGGCTGTTTGCGTACATTGCGCAAACACTTTAATACTGAAAATCTTGTTACTATTCTCGTTCTTTTTGTTTTATTGGTAGTTTCAGCAAGGTTTTCCTATTTTTCACGTTTTTCAGATTTTTACATAGATCACCCGTACAACTTAAATTGACAAACACTTTCTTTGTGTATAACAATAACTTTATGTACTAAGGTGGTTTCATATTTTGATATAGATTATTAAAACTAACCGAGGGGCTTCTTACGAGACCCTAAACACCCCCCTAGCTTTTCATTTAGTTTCAGTTTTTCACAAAACATCCCTAGTAATACTTGTAAATCAGCGTAAAATCAAAAGTTTGTTCTAAAAGTTTTTAAATTTCTATACTTACCCCTAGTTTTTATTCATTATTATTGTCCAGCTCGTCGTCCCATTCCTTCAGAGTGGTCGAACCTCCAAATCCGCCTGAAAACAAAAAAGTTATTAAGAAAAACGGTATTAGGAAAGTTGATGTAAGGGCTGTTTGCGTACATTGCGCAAACACTTTAATACTGAAAATCTTGTTACTATTCTCGTTCTTTTTGTTTTATTGGTAGTTTCAGCAAGGTTTTCCTATTTTTCACGTTTTTCAGATTTTTACATAGATCACCCGTACAACTTAAATTGACAAACACTTTCTTTGTGTATAACAATAACTTTATGTACTAAGGTGGTTTCATATTTTGATATAGATTATTAAAACTAACCGAGGGGCTTCTTACGAGACCCTAAACACCCCCCTAGCTTTTCATTTAGTTTCAGTTTTTCACAAAACATCCCTAGTAATACTTGTAAATCAGCGTAAAATCAAAAGTTTGTTCTAAAAGTTTTTAAATTTCTATACTTACCCCTAGTTTTTATTCATTATTATTGTCCAGCTCGTCGTCCCATTCCTTCAGAGTGGTCGAACCTCCAAATCCGCCTGAAAACAAAAAAGTTATTAAGAAAAACGGTATTAGGAAAGTTGATGTAAGGGCTGTTTGCGTACATTGCGCAAACACTTTAATACTGAAAATCTTGTTACTATTCTCGTTCTTTTTGTTTTATTGGTAGTTTCAGCAAGGTTTTCCTATTTTTCACGTTTTTCAGATTTTTACATAGATCACCCGTACAACTTAAATTGACAAACACTTTCTTTGTGTATAACAATAACTTTATGTACTAAGGTGGTTTCATATTTTGATATAGATTATTAAAACTAACCGAGGGGCTTCTTACGAGACCCTAAACACCCCCCTAGCTTTTCATTTAGTTTCAGTTTTTCACAAAACATCCCTAGTAATACTTGTAAATCAGCGTAAAATCAAAAGTTTGTTCTAAAAGTTTTTAAATTTCTATACTTACCCCTAGTTTTTATTCATTATTATTGTCCAGCTCGTCGTCCCATTCCTTCAGAGTGGTCGAACCTCCAAATCCGCCTGAAAACAAAAAAGTTATTAAGAAAAACGGTATTAGGAAAGTTGATGTAAGGGCTGTTTGCGTACATTGCGCAAACACTTTAATACTGAAAATCTTGTTACTATTCTCGTTCTTTTTGTTTTATTGGTAGTTTCAGCAAGGTTTTCCTATTTTTCACGTTTTTCAGATTTTTACATAGATCACCCGTACAACTTAAATTGACAAACACTTTCTTTGTGTATAACAATAACTTTATGTACTAAGGTGGTTTCATATTTTGATATAGATTATTAAAACTAACCGAGGGGCTTCTTACGAGACCCTAAACACCCCCATAGCTTTTCATTTAGTTTCAGTTTTTCACAAAACATCCCTAGTAATACTTGTAAATCAGCGTAAAATCAAAAGTTTGTTCTAAAAGTTTTTAAATTTCTATACTTACCCCTAGTTTTTATTCATTATTATTGTCCAGCTCGTCGTCCCATTCCTTCAGAGTGGTCGAACCTCCAAATCCGCCTGAAAACAAAAAAGTTATTAAGAAAAACGGTATTAGGAAAGTTGATGTAAGGGCTGTTTGCGTACATTGCGCAAACACTTTAATACTGAAAATCTTGTTACTATTCTCGTTCTTTTTGTTTTATTGGTAGTTTCAGCAAGGTTTTCCTATTTTTCACGTTTTTCAGATTTTTACATAGATCACCCGTACAACTTAAATTGACAAACACTTTCTTTGTGTATAACAATAACTTTATGTACTAAGGTGGTTTCATATTTTGATATAGATTATTAAAACTAACCGAGGGGCTTCTTACGAGACCCTAAACACCCCCATAGCTTTTCATTTAGTTTCAGTTTTTCACAAAACATCCCTAGTAATACTTGTAAATCAGCGTAAAATCAAAAGTTTGTTCTAAAAGTTTTTAAATTTCTATACTTACCCCTAGTTTTTATTCATTATTATTGTCCAGCTCGTCGTCCCATTCCTTCAGAGTGGTCGAACCTCCAAATCCGCCTGAAAACAAAAAAGTTATTAAGAAAAACGGTATTAGGAAAGTTGATGTAAGGGCTGTTTGCATACATTGCGCAAACACTTTAATACTGAAAATCTTGTTACTATTCTCGTTCTTTTTGTTTTATTGGTAGTTTCAGCAAGGTTTTCCTATTTTTCACGTTTTTCAGATTTTTACATAGATCACCCGTACAACTTAAATTGACAAACACTTTCTTTGTGTATAACAATAACTTTATGTACTAAGGTGGTTTCATATTTTGATATAGATTATTAAAACTAACCGAGGGGCTTCTTACGAGACCCTAAACACCCCCCTAGCTTTTCATTTAGTTTCAGTTTTTCACAAAACATCCCTAGTAATACTTGTAAATCAGCGTAAAATCAAAAGTTTGTTCTAAAAGTTTTTAAATTTCTATACTTACCCCTAGTTTTTATTCATTATTATTGTCCAGCTCGTCGTCCCATTCCTTCAGAGTGGTCGAACCTCCAAATCCGCCTGAAAACAAAAAAGTTATTAAGAAAAACGGTATTAGGAAAGTTGATGTAAGGGCTGTTTGCGTACATTGCGCAAACACTTTAATACTGAAAATCTTGTTACTATTCTCGTTCTTTTTGTTTTATTGGTAGTTTCAGCAAGGTTTTCCTATTTTTCACGTTTTTCAGATTTTTACATAGATCACCCGTACAACTTAAATTGACAAACACTTTCTTTGTGTATAACAATAACTTTATGTACTAAGGTGGTTTCATATTTTGATATAGATTATTAAAACTAACCGAGGGGCTTCTTACGAGACCCTAAACACCCCCCTAGCTTTTCATTTAGTTTCAGTTTTTCACAAAACATCCCTAGTAATACTTGTAAATCAGCGTAAAATCAAAAGTTTGTTCTAAAAGTTTTTAAATTTCTATACTTACCCCTAGTTTTTATTCATTATTATTGTCCAGCTCGTCGTCCCATTCCTTCAGAGTGGTCGAACCTCCAAATCCGCCTGAAAACAAAAAAGTTATTAAGAAAAACGGTATTAGGAAAGTTGATGTAAGGGCTGTTTGCGTACATTGCGCAAACACTTTAATACTGAAAATCTTGTTACTATTCTCGTTCTTTTTGTTTTATTGGTAGTTTCAGCAAGGTTTTCCTATTTTTCACGTTTTTCAGATTTTTACATAGATCACCCGTACAACTTAAATTGACAAACACTTTCTTTGTGTATAACAATAACTTTATGTACTAAGGTGGTTTCATATTTTGATATAGATTATTAAAACTAACCGAGGGGCTTCTTACGAGACCCTAAACACCCCCCTAGCTTTTCATTTAGTTTCAGTTTTTCACAAAACATCCCTAGTAATACTTGTAAATCAGCGTAAAATCAAAAGTTTGTTCTAAAAGTTTTTAAATTTCTATACTTACCCCTAGTTTTTATTCATTATTATTGTCCAGCTCGTCGTCCCATTCCTTCAGAGTGGTCGAACCTCCAAATCCGCCTGAAAACAAAAAAGTTATTAAGAAAAACGGTATTAGGAAAGTTGATGTAAGGGCTGTTTGCGTACATTGCGCAAACACTTTAATACTGAAAATCTTGTTACTATTCTCGTTCTTTTTGTTTTATTGGTAGTTTCAGCAAGGTTTTCCTATTTTTCACGTTTTTCAGATTTTTACATAGATCACCCGTACAACTTAAATTGACAAACACTTTCTTTGTGTATAACAATAACTTTATGTACTAAGGTGGTTTCATATTTTGATATAGATTATTAAAACTAACCGAGGGGCTTCTTACGAGACCCTAAACACCCCCCTAGCTTTTCATTTAGTTTCAGTTTTTCACAAAACATCCCTAGTAATACTTGTAAATCAGCGTAAAATCAAAAGTTTGTTCTAAAAGTTTTTAAATTTCTATACTTACCCCTAGTTTTTATTCATTATTATTGTCCAGCTCGTCGTCCCATTCCTTCAGAGTGGTCGAACCTCCAAATCCGCCTGAAAACAAAAAAGTTATTAAGAAAAACGGTATTAGGAAAGTTGATGTAAGGGCTGTTTGCGTACATTGCGCAAACACTTTAATACTGAAAATCTTGTTACTATTCTCGTTCTTTTTGTTTTATTGGTAGTTTCAGCAAGGTTTTCCTATTTTTCACGTTTTTCAGATTTTTACATAGATCACCCGTACAACTTAAATTGACAAACACTTTCTTTGTGTATAACAATAACTTTATGTACTAAGGTGGTTTCATATTTTGATATAGATTATTAAAACTAACCGAGGGGCTTCTTACGAGACCCTAAACACCCCCCTAGCTTTTCATTTAGTTTCAGTTTTTCACAAAACATCCCTAGTAATACTTGTAAATCAGCGTAAAATCAAAAGTTTGTTCTAAAAGTTTTTAAATTTCTATACTTACCCCTAGTTTTTATTCATTATTATTGTCCAGCTCGTCGTCCCATTCCTTCAGAGTGGTCGAACCTCCAAATCCGCCTGAAAACAAAAAAGTTATTAAGAAAAACGGTATTAGGAAAGTTGATGTAAGGGCTGTTTGCGTACATTGCGCAAACACTTTAATACTGAAAATCTTGTTACTATTCTCGTTCTTTTTGTTTTATTGGTAGCTTCAGCAAGGTTTTCCTATTTTTCACGTTTTTCAGATTTTTACATAGATCACCCGTACAACTTAAATTGACAAACACTTTCTTTGTGTATAACAATAACTTTATGTACTAAGGTGGTTTCATATTTTGATATAGATTATTAAAACTAACCGAGGGGCTTCTTACGAGACCCTAAACACCCCCCTAGCTTTTCATTTAGTTTCAGTTTTTCACAAAACATCCCTAGTAATACTTGTAAATCAGCGTAAAATCAAAAGTTTGTTCTAAAAGTTTTTAAATTTCTATACTTACCCCTAGTTTTTATTCATTATTATTGTCCAGCTCGTCGTCCCATTCCTTCAGAGTGGTCGAACCTCCAAATCCGCCTGAAAACAAAAAAGTTATTAAGAAAAACGGTATTAGGAAAGTTGATGTAAGGGCTGTTTGCGTACATTGCGCAAACACTTTAATACTGAAAATCTTGTTACTATTCTCGTTCTTTTTGTTTTATTGGTAGTTTCAGCAAGGTTTTCCTATTTTTCACGTTTTTCAGATTTTTACATAGATCACCCGTACAACTTAAATTGACAAACACTTTCTTTGTGTATAACAATAACTTTATGTACTAAGGTGGTTTCATATTTTGATATAGATTATTAAAACTAACCGAGGGGCTTCTTACGAGACCCTAAACACCCCCCTAGCTTTTCATTTAGTTTCAGTTTTTCACAAAACATCCCTAGTAATACTTGTAAATCAGCGTAAAATCAAAAGTTTGTTCTAAAAGTTTTTAAATTTCTATACTTACCCCTAGTTTTTATTCATTATTATTGTCCAGCTCGTCGTCCCATTCCTTCAGAGTGGTCGAACCTCCAAATCCGCCTGAAAACAAAAAAGTTATTAAGAAAAACGGTATTAGGAAAGTTGATGTAAGGGCTGTTTGCGTACATTGCGCAAACACTTTAATACTGAAAATCTTGTTACTATTCTCGTTCTTTTTGTTTTATTGGTAGTTTCAGCAAGGTTTTCCTATTTTTCACGTTTTTCAGATTTTTACATAGATCACCCGTACAACTTAAATTGACAAACACTTTCTTTGTGTATAACAATAACTTTATGTACTAAGGTGGTTTCATATTTTGATATAGATTATTAAAACTAACCGAGGGGCTTCTTACGAGACCCTAAACACCCCCCTAGCTTTTCATTTAGTTTCAGTTTTTCACAAAACATCCCTAGTAATACTTGTAAATCAGCGTAAAATCAAAAGTTTGTTCTAAAAGTTTTTAAATTTCTATACTTACCCCTAGTTTTTATTCATTATTATTGTCCAGCTCGTCGTCCCATTCCTTCAGAGTGGTCGAACCTCCAAATCCGCCTGAAAACAAAAAAGTTATTAAGAAAAACGGTATTAGGAAAGTTGATGTAAGGGCTGTTTGCGTACATTGCGCAAACACTTTAATACTGAAAATCTTGTTACTATTCTCGTTCTTTTTGTTTTATTGGTAGTTTCAGCAAGGTTTTCCTATTTTTCACGTTTTTCAGATTTTTACATAGATCACCCGTACAACTTAAATTGACAAACACTTTCTTTGTGTATAACAATAACTTTATGTACTAAGGTGGTTTCATATTTTGATATAGATTATTAAAACTAACCGAGGGGCTTCTTACGAGACCCTAAACACCCCCCTAGCTTTTCATTTAGTTTCAGTTTTTCACAAAACATCCCTAGTAATACTTGTAAATCAGCGTAAAATCAAAAGTTTGTTCTAAAAGTTTTTAAATTTCTATACTTACCCCTAGTTTTTATTCATTATTATTGTCCAGCTCGTCGTCCCATTCCTTCAGAGTGGTCGAACCTCCAAATCCGCCTGAAAACAAAAAAGTTATTAAGAAAAACGGTATTAGGAAAGTTGATGTAAGGGCTGTTTGCGTACATTGCGCAAACACTTTAATACTGAAAATCTTGTTACTATTCTCGTTCTTTTTGTTTTATTGGTAGTTTCAGCAAGGTTTTCCTATTTTTCACGTTTTTCAGATTTTTACATAGATCACCCGTACAACTTAAATTGACAAACACTTTCTTTGTGTATAACAATAACTTTATGTACTAAGGTGGTTTCATATTTTGATATAGATTATTAAAACTAACCGAGGGGCTTCTTACGAGACCCTAAACACCCCCCTAGCTTTTCATTTAGTTTCAGTTTTTCACAAAACATCCCTAGTAATACTTGTAAATCAGCGTAAAATCAAAAGTTTGTTCTAAAAGTTTTTAAATTTCTATACTTACCCCTAGTTTTTATTCATTATTATTGTCCAGCTCGTCGTCCCATTCCTTCAGAGTGGTCGAACCTCCAAATCCGCCTGAAAACAAAAAAGTTATTAAGAAAAACGGTATTAGGAAAGTTGATGTAAGGGCTGTTTGCGTACATTGCGCAAACACTTTAATACTGAAAATCTTGTTACTATTCTCGTTCTTTTTGTTTTATTGGTAGTTTCAGCAAGGTTTTCCTATTTTTCACGTTTTTCAGATTTTTACATAGATCACCCGTACAACTTAAATTGACAAACACTTTCTTTGTGTATAACAATAACTTTATGTACTAAGGTGGTTTCATATTTTGATATAGATTATTAAAACTAACCGAGGGGCTTCTTACGAGACCCTAAACACCCCCCTAGCTTTTCATTTAGTTTCAGTTTTTCACAAAACATCCCTAGTAATACTTGTAAATCAGCGTAAAATCAAAAGTTTGTTCTAAAAGTTTTTAAATTTCTATACTTACCCCTAGTTTTTATTCATTATTATTGTCCAGCTCGTCGTCCCATTCCTTCAGAGTGGTCGAACCTCCAAATCCGCCTGAAAACAAAAAAGTTATTAAGAAAAACGGTATTAGGAAAGTTGATGTAAGGGCTGTTTGCGTACATTGCGCAAACACTTTAATACTGAAAATCTTGTTACTATTCTCGTTCTTTTTGTTTTATTGGTAGCTTCAGCAAGGTTTTCCTATTTTTCACGTTTTTCAGATTTTTACATAGATCACCCGTACAACTTAAATTGACAAACACTTTCTTTGTGTATAACAATAACTTTATGTACTAAGGTGGTTTCATATTTTGATATAGATTATTAAAACTAACCGAGGGGCTTCTTACGAGACCCTAAACACCCCCCTAGCTTTTCATTTAGTTTCAGTTTTTCACAAAACATCCCTAGTAATACTTGTAAATCAGCGTAAAATCAAAAGTTTGTTCTAAAAGTTTTTAAATTTCTATACTTACCCCTAGTTTTTATTCATTATTATTGTCCAGCTCGTCGTCCCATTCCTTCAGAGTGGTCGAACCTCCAAATCCGCCTGAAAACAAAAAAGTTATTAAGAAAAACGGTATTAGGAAAGTTGATGTAAGGGCTGTTTGCGTACATTGCGCAAACACTTTAATACTGAAAATCTTGTTACTATTCTCGTTCTTTTTGTTTTATTGGTAGTTTCAGCAAGGTTTTCCTATTTTTCACGTTTTTCAGATTTTTACATAGATCACCCGTACAACTTAAATTGACAAACACTTTCTTTGTGTATAACAATAACTTTATGTACTAAGGTGGTTTCATATTTTGATATAGATTATTAAAACTAACCGAGGGGCTTCTTACGAGACCCTAAACACCCCCCTAGCTTTTCATTTAGTTTCAGTTTTTCACAAAACATCCCTAGTAATACTTGTAAATCAGCGTAAAATCAAAAGTTTGTTCTAAAAGTTTTTAAATTTCTATACTTACCCCTAGTTTTTATTCATTATTATTGTCCAGCTCGTCGTCCCATTCCTTCAGAGTGGTCGAACCTCCAAATCCGCCTGAAAACAAAAAAGTTATTAAGAAAAACGGTATTAGGAAAGTTGATGTAAGGGCTGTTTGCGTACATTGCGCAAACACTTTAATACTGAAAATCTTGTTACTATTCTCGTTCTTTTTGTTTTATTGGTAGTTTCAGCAAGGTTTTCCTATTTTTCACGTTTTTCAGATTTTTACATAGATCACCCGTACAACTTAAATTGACAAACACTTTCTTTGTGTATAACAATAACTTTATGTACTAAGGTGGTTTCATATTTTGATATAGATTATTAAAACTAACCGAGGGGCTTCTTACGAGACCCTAAACACCCCCCTAGCTTTTCATTTAGTTTCAGTTTTTCACAAAACATCCCTAGTAATACTTGTAAATCAGCGTAAAATCAAAAGTTTGTTCTAAAAGTTTTTAAATTTCTATACTTACCCCTAGTTTTTATTCATTATTATTGTCCAGCTCGTCGTCCCATTCCTTCAGAGTGGTCGAACCTCCAAATCCGCCTGAAAACAAAAAAGTTATTAAGAAAAACGGTATTAGGAAAGTTGATGTAAGGGCTGTTTGCGTACATTGCGCAAACACTTTAATACTGAAAATCTTGTTACTATTCTCGTTCTTTTTGTTTTATTGGTAGTTTCAGCAAGGTTTTCCTATTTTTCACGTTTTTCAGATTTTTACATAGATCACCCGTACAACTTAAATTGACAAACACTTTCTTTGTGTATAACAATAACTTTATGTACTAAGGTGGTTTCATATTTTGATATAGATTATTAAAACTAACCGAGGGGCTTCTTACGAGACCCTAAACACCCCCCTAGCTTTTCATTTAGTTTCAGTTTTTCACAAAACATCCCTAGTAATACTTGTAAATCAGCGTAAAATCAAAAGTTTGTTCTAAAAGTTTTTAAATTTCTATACTTACCCCTAGTTTTTATTCATTATTATTGTCCAGCTCGTCGTCCCATTCCTTCAGAGTGGTCGAACCTCCAAATCCGCCTGAAAACAAAAAAGTTATTAAGAAAAACGGTATTAGGAAAGTTGATGTAAGGGCTGTTTGCGTACATTGCGCAAACACTTTAATACTGAAAATCTTGTTACTATTCTCGTTCTTTTTGTTTTATTGGTAGTTTCAGCAAGGTTTTCCTATTTTTCACGTTTTTCAGATTTTTACATAGATCACCCGTACAACTTAAATTGACAAACACTTTCTTTGTGTATAACAATAACTTTATGTACTAAGGTGGTTTCATATTTTGATATAGATTATTAAAACTAACCGAGGGGCTTCTTACGAGACCCTAAACACCCCCCTAGCTTTTCATTTAGTTTCAGTTTTTCACAAAACATCCCTAGTAATACTTGTAAATCAGCGTAAAATCAAAAGTTTGTTCTAAAAGTTTTTAAATTTCTATACTTACCCCTAGTTTTTATTCATTATTATTGTCCAGCTCGTCGTCCCATTCCTTCAGAGTGGTCGAACCTCCAAATCCGCCTGAAAACAAAAAAGTTATTAAGAAAAACGGTATTAGGAAAGTTGATGTAAGGGCTGTTTGCGTACATTGCGCAAACACTTTAATACTGAAAATCTTGTTACTATTCTCGTTCTTTTTGTTTTATTGGTAGTTTCAGCAAGGTTTTCCTATTTTTCACGTTTTTCAGATTTTTACATAGATCACCCGTACAACTTAAATTGACAAACACTTTCTTTGTGTATAACAATAACTTTATGTACTAAGGTGGTTTCATATTTTGATATAGATTATTAAAACTAACCGAGGGGCTTCTTACGAGACCCTAAACACCCCCCTAGCTTTTCATTTAGTTTCAGTTTTTCACAAAACATCCCTAGTAATACTTGTAAATCAGCGTAAAATCAAAAGTTTGTTCTAAAAGTTTTTAAATTTCTATACTTACCCCTAGTTTTTATTCATTATTATTGTCCAGCTCGTCGTCCCATTCCTTCAGAGTGGTCGAACCTCCAAATCCGCCTGAAAACAAAAAAGTTATTAAGAAAAACGGTATTAGGAAAGTTGATGTAAGGGCTGTTTGCGTACATTGCGCAAACACTTTAATACTGAAAATCTTGTTACTATTCTCGTTCTTTTTGTTTTATTGGTAGTTTCAGCAAGGTTTTCCTATTTTTCACGTTTTTCAGATTTTTACATAGATCACCCGTACAACTTAAATTGACAAACACTTTCTTTGTGTATAACAATAACTTTATGTACTAAGGTGGTTTCATATTTTGATATAGATTATTAAAACTAACCGAGGGGCTTCTTACGAGACCCTAAACACCCCCCTAGCTTTTCATTTAGTTTCAGTTTTTCACAAAACATCCCTAGTAATACTTGTAAATCAGCGTAAAATCAAAAGTTTGTTCTAAAAGTTTTTAAATTTCTATACTTACCCCTAGTTTTTATTCATTATTATTGTCCAGCTCGTCGTCCCATTCCTTCAGAGTGGTCGAACCTCCAAATCCGCCTGAAAACAAAAAAGTTATTAAGAAAAACGGTATTAGGAAAGTTGATGTAAGGGCTGTTTGCGTACATTTCGCAAACACTTTAATACTGAAAATCTTGTTACTATTCTCGTTCTTTTTGTTTTATTGGTAGTTTCAGCAAGGTTTTCCTATTTTTCACGTTTTTCAGATTTTTACATAGATCACCCGTACAACTTAAATTGACAAACACTTTCTTTGTGTATAACAATAACTTTATGTACTAAGGTGGTTTCATATTTTGATATAGATTATTAAAACTAACCGAGGGGCTTCTTACGAGACCCTAAACACCCCCCTAGCTTTTCATTTAGTTTCAGTTTTTCACAAAACATCCCTAGTAATACTTGTAAATCAGCGTAAAATCAAAAGTTTGTTCTAAAAGTTTTTAAATTTCTATACTTACCCCTAGTTTTTATTCATTATTATTGTCCAGCTCGTCGTCCCATTCCTTCAGAGTGGTCGAACCTCCAAATCCGCCTGAAAACAAAAAAGTTATTAAGAAAAACGGTATTAGGAAAGTTGATGTAAGGGCTGTTTGCGTACATTGCGCAAACACTTTAATACTGAAAATCTTGTTACTATTCTCGTTCTTTTTGTTTTATTGGTAGTTTCAGCAAGGTTTTCCTATTTTTCACGTTTTTCAGATTTTTACATAGATCACCCGTACAACTTAAATTGACAAACACTTTCTTTGTGTATAACAATAACTTTATGTACTAAGGTGGTTTCATATTTTGATATAGATTATTAAAACTAACCGAGGGGCTTCTTACGAGACCCTAAACACCCCCCTAGCTTTTCATTTAGTTTCAGTTTTTCACAAAACATCCCTAGTAATACTTGTAAATCAGCGTAAAATCAAAAGTTTGTTCTAAAAGTTTTTAAATTTCTATACTTACCCCTAGTTTTTATTCATTATTATTGTCCAGCTCGTCGTCCCATTCCTTCAGAGTGGTCGAACCTCCAAATCCGCCTGAAAACAAAAAAGTTATTAAGAAAAACGGTATTAGGAAAGTTGATGTAAGGGCTGTTTGCGTACATTTCGCAAACACTTTAATACTGAAAATCTTGTTACTATTCTCGTTCTTTTTGTTTTATTGGTAGTTTCAGCAAGGTTTTCCTATTTTTCACGTTTTTCAGATTTTTACATAGATCACCCGTACAACTTAAATTGACAAACACTTTCTTTGTGTATAACAATAACTTTATGTACTAAGGTGGTTTCATATTTTGATATAGATTATTAAAACTAACCGAGGGGCTTCTTACGAGACCCTAAACACCCCCCTAGCTTTTCATTTAGTTTCAGTTTTTCACAAAACATCCCTAGTAATACTTGTAAATCAGCGTAAAATCAAAAGTTTGTTCTAAAAGTTTTTAAATTTCTATACTTACCCCTAGTTTTTATTCATTATTATTGTCCAGCTCGTCGTCCCATTCCTTCAGAGTGGTCGAACCTCCAAATCCGCCTGAAAACAAAAAAGTTATTAAGAAAAACGGTATTAGGAAAGTTGATGTAAGGGCTGTTTGCGTACATTGCGCAAACACTTTAATACTGAAAATCTTGTTACTATTCTCGTTCTTTTTGTTTTATTGGTAGTTTCAGCAAGGTTTTCCTATTTTTCACGTTTTTCAGATTTTTACATAGATCACCCGTACAACTTAAATTGACAAACACTTTCTTTGTGTATAACAATAACTTTATGTACTAAGGTGGTTTCATATTTTGATATAGATTATTAAAACTAACCGAGGGGCTTCTTACGAGACCCTAAACACCCCCCTAGCTTTTCATTTAGTTTCAGTTTTTCACAAAACATCCCTAGTAATACTTGTAAATCAGCGTAAAATCAAAAGTTTGTTCTAAAAGTTTTTAAATTTCTATACTTACCCCTAGTTTTTATTCATTATTATTGTCCAGCTCGTCGTCCCATTCCTTCAGAGTGGTCGAACCTCCAAATCCGCCTGAAAACAAAAAAGTTATTAAGAAAAACGGTATTAGGAAAGTTGATGTAAGGGCTGTTTGCGTACATTGCGCAAACACTTTAATACTGAAAATCTTGTTACTATTCTCGTTCTTTTTGTTTTATTGGTAGTTTCAGCAAGGTTTTCCTATTTTTCACGTTTTTCAGATTTTTACATAGATCACCCGTACAACTTAAATTGACAAACACTTTCTTTGTGTATAACAATAACTTTATGTACTAAGGTGGTTTCATATTTTGATATAGATTATTAAAACTAACCGAGGGGCTTCTTACGAGACCCTAAACACCCCCCTAGCTTTTCATTTAGTTTCAGTTTTTCACAAAACATCCCTAGTAATACTTGTAAATCAGCGTAAAATCAAAAGTTTGTTCTAAAAGTTTTTAAATTTCTATACTTACCCCTAGTTTTTATTCATTATTATTGTCCAGCTCGTCGTCCCATTCCTTCAGAGTGGTCGAACCTCCAAATCCGCCTGAAAACAAAAAAGTTATTAAGAAAAACGGTATTAGGAAAGTTGATGTAAGGGCTGTTTGCGTACATTGCGCAAACACTTTAATACTGAAAATCTTGTTACTATTCTCGTTCTTTTTGTTTTATTGGTAGTTTCAGCAAGGTTTTCCTATTTTTCACGTTTTTCAGATTTTTACATAGATCACCCGTACAACTTAAATTGACAAACACTTTCTTTGTGTATAACAATAACTTTATGTACTAAGGTGGTTTCATATTTTGATATAGATTATTAAAACTAACCGAGGGGCTTCTTACGAGACCCTAAACACCCCCCTAGCTTTTCATTTAGTTTCAGTTTTTCACAAAACATCCCTAGTAATACTTGTAAATCAGCGTAAAATCAAAAGTTTGTTCTAAAAGTTTTTAAATTTCTATACTTACCCCTAGTTTTTATTCATTATTATTGTCCAGCTCGTCGTCCCATTCCTTCAGAGTGGTCGAACCTCCAAATCCGCCTGAAAACAAAAAAGTTATTAAGAAAAACGGTATTAGGAAAGTTGATGTAAGGGCTGTTTGCGTACATTGCGCAAACACTTTAATACTGAAAATCTTGTTACTATTCTCGTTCTTTTTGTTTTATTGGTAGTTTCAGCAAGGTTTTCCTATTTTTCACGTTTTTCAGATTTTTACATAGATCACCCGTACAACTTAAATTGACAAACACTTTCTTTGTGTATAACAATAACTTTATGTACTAAGGTGGTTTCATATTTTGATATAGATTATTAAAACTAACCGAGGGGCTTCTTACGAGACCCTAAACACCCCCCTAGCTTTTCATTTAGTTTCAGTTTTTCACAAAACATCCCTAGTAATACTTGTAAATCAGCGTAAAATCAAAAGTTTGTTCTAAAAGTTTTTAAATTTCTATACTTACCCCTAGTTTTTATTCATTATTATTGTCCAGCTCGTCGTCCCATTCCTTCAGAGTGGTCGAACCTCCAAATCCGCCTGAAAACAAAAAAGTTATTAAGAAAAACGGTATTAGGAAAGTTGATGTAAGGGCTGTTTGCGTACATTGCGCAAACACTTTAATACTGAAAATCTTGTTACTATTCTCGTTCTTTTTGTTTTATTGGTAGTTTCAGCAAGGTTTTCCTATTTTTCACGTTTTTCAGATTTTTACATAGATCACCCGTACAACTTAAATTGACAAACACTTTCTTTGTGTATAACAATAACTTTATGTACTAAGGTGGTTTCATATTTTGATATAGATTATTAAAACTAACCGAGGGGCTTCTTACGAGACCCTAAACACCCCCCTAGCTTTTCATTTAGTTTCAGTTTTTCACAAAACATCCCTAGTAATACTTGTAAATCAGCGTAAAATCAAAAGTTTGTTCTAAAAGTTTTTAAATTTCTATACTTACCCCTAGTTTTTATTCATTATTATTGTCCAGCTCGTCGTCCCATTCCTTCAGAGTGGTCGAACCTCCAAATCCGCCTGAAAACAAAAAAGTTATTAAGAAAAACGGTATTAGGAAAGTTGATGTAAGGGCTGTTTGCGTACATTTCGCAAACACTTTAATACTGAAAATCTTGTTACTATTCTCGTTCTTTTTGTTTTATTGGTAGTTTCAGCAAGGTTTTCCTATTTTTCACGTTTTTCAGATTTTTACATAGATCACCCGTACAACTTAAATTGACAAACACTTTCTTTGTGTATAACAATAACTTTATGTACTAAGGTGGTTTCATATTTTGATATAGATTATTAAAACTAACCGAGGGGCTTCTTACGAGACCCTAAACACCCCCCTAGCTTTTCATTTAGTTTCAGTTTTTCACAAAACATCCCTAGTAATACTTGTAAATCAGCGTAAAATCAAAAGTTTGTTCTAAAAGTTTTTAAATTTCTATACTTACCCCTAGTTTTTATTCATTATTATTGTCCAGCTCGTCGTCCCATTCCTTCAGAGTGGTCGAACCTCCAAATCCGCCTGAAAACAAAAAAGTTATTAAGAAAAACGGTATTAGGAAAGTTGATGTAAGGGCTGTTTGCGTACATTGCGCAAACACTTTAATACTGAAAATCTTGTTACTATTCTCGTTCTTTTTGTTTTATTGGTAGTTTCAGCAAGGTTTTCCTATTTTTCACGTTTTTCAGATTTTTACATAGATCACCCGTACAACTTAAATTGACAAACACTTTCTTTGTGTATAACAATAACTTTATGTACTAAGGTGGTTTCATATTTTGATATAGATTATTAAAACTAACCGAGGGGCTTCTTACGAGACCCTAAACACCCCCCTAGCTTTTCATTTAGTTTCAGTTTTTCACAAAACATCCCTAGTAATACTTGTAAATCAGCGTAAAATCAAAAGTTTGTTCTAAAAGTTTTTAAATTTCTATACTTACCCCTAGTTTTTATTCATTATTATTGTCCAGCTCGTCGTCCCATTCCTTCAGAGTGGTCGAACCTCCAAATCCGCCTGAAAACAAAAAAGTTATTAAGAAAAACGGTATTAGGAAAGTTGATGTAAGGGCTGTTTGCGTACATTGCGCAAACACTTTAATACTGAAAATCTTGTTACTATTCTCGTTCTTTTTGTTTTATTGGTAGTTTCAGCAAGGTTTTCCTATTTTTCACGTTTTTCAGATTTTTACATAGATCACCCGTACAACTTAAATTGACAAACACTTTCTTTGTGTATAACAATAACTTTATGTACTAAGGTGGTTTCATATTTTGATATAGATTATTAAAACTAACCGAGGGGCTTCTTACGAGACCCTAAACACCCCCCTAGCTTTTCATTTAGTTTCAGTTTTTCACAAAACATCCCTAGTAATACTTGTAAATCAGCGTAAAATCAAAAGTTTGTTCTAAAAGTTTTTAAATTTCTATACTTACCCCTAGTTTTTATTCATTATTATTGTCCAGCTCGTCGTCCCATTCCTTCAGAGTGGTTGAACCTCCAAATCCGCCTGAAAACAAAAAAGTTATTAAGAAAAACGGTATTAGGAAAGTTGATGTAAGGGCTGTTTGCGTACATTGCGCAAACACTTTAATACTGAAAATCTTGTTACTATTCTCGTTCTTTTTGTTTTATTGGTAGTTTCAGCAAGGTTTTCCTATTTTTCACGTTTTTCAGATTTTTACATAGATCACCCGTACAACTTAAATTGACAAACACTTTCTTTGTGTATAACAATAACTTTATGTACTAAGGTGGTTTCATATTTTGATATAGATTAATAAAACTAACCGAGGGGCTTCTTACGAGACCCTAAACACCCCCCTAGCTTTTCATTTAGTTTCAGTTTTTCACAAAACATCCCTAGTAATACTTGTAAATCAGCGTAAAATCAAAAGTTTGTTCTAAAAGTTTTTAAATTTCTATACTTACCCCTAGTTTTTATTCATTATTATTGTCCAGCTCGTCGTCCCATTCCTTCAGAGTGGTCGAACCTCCAAATCCGCCTGAAAACAAAAAAGTTATTAAGAAAAACGGTATTAGGAAAGTTGATGTAAGGGCTGTTTGCGTACATTGCGCAAACACTTTAATACTGAAAATCTTGTTACTATTCTCGTTCTTTTTGTTTTATTGGTAGTTTCAGCAAGGTTTTCCTATTTTTCACGTTTTTCAGATTTTTACATAGATCACCCGTACAACTTAAATTGACAAACACTTTCTTTGTGTATAACAATAACTTTATGTACTAAGGTGGTTTCATATTTTGATATAGATTATTAAAACTAACCGAGGGGCTTCTTACGAGACCCTAAACACCCCCCTAGCTTTTCATTTAGTTTCAGTTTTTCACAAAACATCCCTAGTAATACTTGTAAATCAGCGTAAAATCAAAAGTTTGTTCTAAAAGTTTTTAAATTTCTATACTTACCCCTAGTTTTTATTCATTATTATTGTCCAGCTCGTCGTCCCATTCCTTCAGAGTGGTCGAACCTCCAAATCCGCCTGAAAACAAAAAAGTTATTAAGAAAAACGGTATTAGGAAAGTTGATGTAAGGGCTGTTTGCGTACATTGCGCAAACACTTTAATACTGAAAATCTTGTTACTATTCTCGTTCTTTTTGTTTTATTGGTAGTTTCAGCAAGGTTTTCCTATTTTTCACGTTTTTCAGATTTTTACATAGATCACCCGTACAACTTAAATTGACAAACACTTTCTTTGTGTATAACAATAACTTTATGTACTAAGGTGGTTTCATATTTTGATATAGATTATTAAAACTAACCGAGGGGCTTCTTACGAGACCCTAAACACCCCCCTAGCTTTTCATTTAGTTTCAGTTTTTCACAAAACATCCCTAGTAATACTTGTAAATCAGCGTAAAATCAAAAGTTTGTTCTAAAAGTTTTTAAATTTCTATACTTACCCCTAGTTTTTATTCATTATTATTGTCCAGCTCGTCGTCCCATTCCTTCAGAGTGGTCGAACCTCCAAATCCGCCTGAAAACAAAAAAGTTATTAAGAAAAACGGTATTAGGAAAGTTGATGTAAGGGCTGTTTGCGTACATTGCGCAAACACTTTAATACTGAAAATCTTGTTACTATTCTCGTTCTTTTTGTTTTATTGGTAGTTTCAGCAAGGTTTTCCTATTTTTCACGTTTTTCAGATTTTTACATAGATCACCCGTACAACTTAAATTGACAAACACTTTCTTTGTGTATAACAATAACTTTATGTACTAAGGTGGTTTCATATTTTGATATAGATTATTAAAACTAACCGAGGGGCTTCTTACGAGACCCTAAACACCCCCCTAGCTTTTCATTTAGTTTCAGTTTTTCACAAAACATCCCTAGTAATACTTGTAAATCAGCGTAAAATCAAAAGTTTGTTCTAAAAGTTTTTAAATTTCTATACTTACCCCTAGTTTTTATTCATTATTATTGTCCAGCTCGTCGTCCCATTCCTTCAGAGTGGTCGAACCTCCAAATCCGCCTGAAAACAAAAAAGTTATTAAGAAAAACGGTATTAGGAAAGTTGATGTAAGGGCTGTTTGCGTACATTGCGCAAACACTTTAATACTGAAAATCTTGTTACTATTCTCGTTCTTTTTGTTTTATTGGTAGTTTCAGCAAGGTTTTCCTATTTTTCACGTTTTTCAGATTTTTACATAGATCACCCGTACAACTTAAATTGACAAACACTTTCTTTGTGTATAACAATAACTTTATGTACTAAGGTGGTTTCATATTTTGATATAGATTATTAAAACTAACCGAGGGGCTTCTTACGAGACCCTAAACACCCCCCTAGCTTTTCATTTAGTTTCAGTTTTTCACAAAACATCCCTAGTAATACTTGTAAATCAGCGTAAAATCAAAAGTTTGTTCTAAAAGTTTTTAAATTTCTATACTTACCCCTAGTTTTTATTCATTATTATTGTCCAGCTCGTCGTCCCATTCCTTCAGAGTGGTCGAACCTCCAAATCCGCCTGAAAACAAAAAAGTTATTAAGAAAAACGGTATTAGGAAAGTTGATGTAAGGGCTGTTTGCGTACATTGCGCAAACACTTTAATACTGAAAATCTTGTTACTATTCTCGTTCTTTTTGTTTTATTGGTAGTTTCAGCAAGGTTTTCCTATTTTTCACGTTTTTCAGATTTTTACATAGATCACCCGTACAACTTAAATTGACAAACACTTTCTTTGTGTATAACAATAACTTTATGTACTAAGGTGGTTTCATATTTTGATATAGATTATTAAAACTAACCGAGGGGCTTCTTACGAGACCCTAAACACCCCCCTAGCTTTTCATTTAGTTTCAGTTTTTCACAAAACATCCCTAGTAATACTTGTAAATCAGCGTAAAATCAAAAGTTTGTTCTAAAAGTTTTTAAATTTCTATACTTACCCCTAGTTTTTATTCATTATTATTGTCCAGCTCGTCGTCCCATTCCTTCAGAGTGGTCGAACCTCCAAATCCGCCTGAAAACAAAAAAGTTATTAAGAAAAACGGTATTAGGAAAGTTGATGTAAGGGCTGTTTGCGTACATTGCGCAAACACTTTAATACTGAAAATCTTGTTACTATTCTCGTTCTTTTTGTTTTATTGGTAGTTTCAGCAAGGTTTTCCTATTTTTCACGTTTTTCAGATTTTTACATAGATCACCCGTACAACTTAAATTGACAAACACTTTCTTTGTGTATAACAATAACTTTATGTACTAAGGTGGTTTCATATTTTGATATAGATTATTAAAACTAACCGAGGGGCTTCTTACGAGACCCTAAACACCCCCCTAGCTTTTCATTTAGTTTCAGTTTTTCACAAAACATCCCTAGTAATACTTGTAAATCAGCGTAAAATCAAAAGTTTGTTCTAAAAGTTTTTAAATTTCTATACTTACCCCTAGTTTTTATTCATTATTATTGTCCAGCTCGTCGTCCCATTCCTTCAGAGTGGTCGAACCTCCAAATCCGCCTGAAAACAAAAAAGTTATTAAGAAAAACGGTATTAGGAAAGTTGATGTAAGGGCTGTTTGCGTACATTGCGCAAACACTTTAATACTGAAAATCTTGTTACTATTCTCGTTCTTTTTGTTTTATTGGTAGTTTCAGCAAGGTTTTCCTATTTTTCACGTTTTTCAGATTTTTACATAGATCACCCGTACAACTTAAATTGACAAACACTTTCTTTGTGTATAACAATAACTTTATGTACTAAGGTGGTTTCATATTTTGATATAGATTATTAAAACTAACCGAGGGGCTTCTTACGAGACCCTAAACACCCCCCTAGCTTTTCATTTAGTTTCAGTTTTTCACAAAACATCCCTAGTAATACTTGTAAATCAGCGTAAAATCAAAAGTTTGTTCTAAAAGTTTTTAAATTTCTATACTTACCCCTAGTTTTTATTCATTATTATTGTCCAGCTCGTCGTCCCATTCCTTCAGAGTGGTCGAACCTCCAAATCCGCCTGAAAACAAAAAAGTTATTAAGAAAAACGGTATTAGGAAAGTTGATGTAAGGGCTGTTTGCGTACATTTCGCAAACACTTTAATACTGAAAATCTTGTTACTATTCTCGTTCTTTTTGTTTTATTGGTAGTTTCAGCAAGGTTTTCCTATTTTTCACGTTTTTCAGATTTTTACATAGATCACCCGTACAACTTAAATTGACAAACACTTTCTTTGTGTATAACAATAACTTTATGTACTAAGGTGGTTTCATATTTTGATATAGATTATTAAAACTAACCGAGGGGCTTCTTACGAGACCCTAAACACCCCCCTAGCTTTTCATTTAGTTTCAGTTTTTCACAAAACATCCCTAGTAATACTTGTAAATCAGCGTAAAATCAAAAGTTTGTTCTAAAAGTTTTTAAATTTCTATACTTACCCCTAGTTTTTATTCATTATTATTGTCCAGCTCGTCGTCCCATTCCTTCAGAGTGGTCGAACCTCCAAATCCGCCTGAAAACAAAAAAGTTATTAAGAAAAACGGTATTAGGAAAGTTGATGTAAGGGCTGTTTGCGTACATTGCGCAAACACTTTAATACTGAAAATCTTGTTACTATTCTCGTTCTTTTTGTTTTATTGGTAGTTTCAGCAAGGTTTTCCTATTTTTCACGTTTTTCAGATTTTTACATAGATCACCCGTACAACTTAAATTGACAAACACTTTCTTTGTGTATAACAATAACTTTATGTACTAAGGTGGTTTCATATTTTGATATAGATTATTAAAACTAACCGAGGGGCTTCTTACGAGACCCTAAACACCCCCCTAGCTTTTCATTAAGTTTCAGTTTTTCACAAAACATCCCTAGTAATACTTGTAAATCAGCGTAAAATCAAAAGTTTGTTCTAAAAGTTTTTAAATTTCTATACTTACCCCTAGTTTTTATTCATTATTATTGTCCAGCTCGTCGTCCCATTCCTTCAGAGTGGTCGAACCTCCAAATCCGCCTGAAAACAAAAAAGTTATTAAGAAAAACGGTATTAGGAAAGTTGATGTAAGGGCTGTTTGCGTACATTGCGCAAACACTTTAATACTGAAAATCTTGTTACTATTCTCGTTCTTTTTGTTTTATTGGTAGTTTCAGCAAGGTTTTCCTATTTTTCACGTTTTTCAGATTTTTACATAGATCACCCGTACAACTTAAATTGACAAACACTTTCTTTGTGTATAACAATAACTTTATGTACTAAGGTGGTTTCATATTTTGATATAGATTATTAAAACTAACCGAGGGGCTTCTTACGAGACCCTAAACACCCCCCTAGCTTTTCATTTAGTTTCAGTTTTTCACAAAACATCCCTAGTAATACTTGTAAATCAGCGTAAAATCAAAAGTTTGTTCTAAAAGTTTTTAAATTTCTATACTTACCCCTAGTTTTTATTCATTATTATTGTCCAGCTCGTCGTCCCATTCCTTCAGAGTGGTCGAACCTCCAAATCCGCCTGAAAACAAAAAAGTTATTAAGAAAAACGGTATTAGGAAAGTTGATGTAAGGGCTGTTTGCGTACATTGCGCAAACACTTTAATACTGAAAATCTTGTTACTATTCTCGTTCTTTTTGTTTTATTGGTAGTTTCAGCAAGGTTTTCCTATTTTTCACGTTTTTCAGATTTTTACATAGATCACCCGTACAACTTAAATTGACAAACACTTTCTTTGTGTATAACAATAACTTTATGTACTAAGGTGGTTTCATATTTTGATATAGATTATTAAAACTAACCGAGGGGCTTCTTACGAGACCCTAAACACCCCCCTAGCTTTTCATTTAGTTTCAGTTTTTCACAAAACATCCCTAGTAATACTTGTAAATCAGCGTAAAATCAAAAGTTTGTTCTAAAAGTTTTTAAATTTCTATACTTACCCCTAGTTTTTATTCATTATTATTGTCCAGCTCGTCGTCCCATTCCTTCAGAGTGGTCGAACCTCCAAATCCGCCTGAAAACAAAAAAGTTATTAAGAAAAACGGTATTAGGAAAGTTGATGTAAGGGCTGTTTGCGTACATTGCGCAAACACTTTAATACTGAAAATCTTGTTACTATTCTCGTTCTTTTTGTTTTATTGGTAGTTTCAGCAAGGTTTTCCTATTTTTCACGTTTTTCAGATTTTTACATAGATCACCCGTACAACTTAAATTGACAAACACTTTCTTTGTGTATAACAATAACTTTATGTACTAAGGTGGTTTCATATTTTGATATAGATTATTAAAACTAACCGAGGGGCTTCTTACAAGACCCTAAACACCCCCCTAGCTTTTCATTTAGTTTCAGTTTTTCACAAAACATCCCTAGTAATACTTGTAAATCAGCGTAAAATCAAAAGTTTGTTCTAAAAGTTTTTAAATTTCTATACTTACCCCTAGTTTTTATTCATTATTATTGTCCAGCTCGTCGTCCCATTCCTTCAGAGTGGTCGAACCTCCAAATCCGCCTGAAAACAAAAAAGTTATTAAGAAAAACGGTATTAGGAAAGTTGATGTAAGGGCTGTTTGCGTACATTGCGCAAACACTTTAATACTGAAAATCTTGTTACTATTCTCGTTCTTTTTGTTTTATTGGTAGTTTCAGCAAGGTTTTCCTATTTTTCACGTTTTTCAGATTTTTACATAGATCACCCGTACAACTTAAATTGACAAACACTTTCTTTGTGTATAACAATAACTTTATGTACTAAGGTGGTTTCATATTTTGATATAGATTATTAAAACTAACCGAGGGGCTTCTTACGAGACCCTAAACACCCCCCTAGCTTTTCATTTAGTTTCAGTTTTTCACAAAACATCCCTAGTAATACTTGTAAATCAGCGTAAAATCAAAAGTTTGTTCTAAAAGTTTTTAAATTTCTATACTTACCCCTAGTTTTTATTCATTATTATTGTCCAGCTCGTCGTCCCATTCCTTCAGAGTGGTCGAACCTCCAAATCCGCCTGAAAACAAAAAAGTTATTAAGAAAAACGGTATTAGGAAAGTTGATGTAAGGGCTGTTTGCGTACATTGCGCAAACACTTTAATACTGAAAATCTTGTTACTATTCTCGTTCTTTTTGTTTTATTGGTAGTTTCAGCAAGGTTTTCCTATTTTTCACGTTTTTCAGATTTTTACATAGATCACCCGTACAACTTAAATTGACAAACACTTTCTTTGTGTATAACAATAACTTTATGTACTAAGGTGGTTTCATATTTTGATATAGATTATTAAAACTAACCGAGGGGCTTCTTACGAGACCCTAAACACCCCCCTAGCTTTTCATTTAGTTTCAGTTTTTCACAAAACATCCCTAGTAATACTTGTAAATCAGCGTAAAATCAAAAGTTTGTTCTAAAAGTTTTTAAATTTCTATACTTACCCCTAGTTTTTATTCATTATTATTGTCCAGCTCGTCGTCCCATTCCTTCAGAGTGGTCGAACCTCCAAATCCGCCTGAAAACAAAAAAGTTATTAAGAAAAACGGTATTAGGAAAGTTGATGTAAGGGCTGTTTGCGTACATTGCGCAAACACTTTAATACTGAAAATCTTGTTACTATTCTCGTTCTTTTTGTTTTATTGGTAGTTTCAGCAAGGTTTTCCTATTTTTCACGTTTTTCAGATTTTTACATAGATCACCCGTACAACTTAAATTGACAAACACTTTCTTTGTGTATAACAATAACTTTATGTACTAAGGTGGTTTCATATTTTGATATAGATTATTAAAACTAACCGAGGGGCTTCTTACGAGACCCTAAACACCCCCCTAGCTTTTCATTTAGTTTCAGTTTTTCACAAAACATCCCTAGTAATACTTGTAAATCAGCGTAAAATCAAAAGTTTGTTCTAAAAGTTTTTAAATTTCTATACTTACCCCTAGTTTTTATTCATTATTATTGTCCAGCTCGTCGTCCCATTCCTTCAGAGTGGTCGAACCTCCAAATCCGCCTGAAAACAAAAAAGTTATTAAGAAAAACGGTATTAGGAAAGTTGATGTAAGGGCTGTTTGCGTACATTGCGCAAACACTTTAATACTGAAAATCTTGTTACTATTCTCGTTCTTTTTGTTTTATTGGTAGTTTCAGCAAGGTTTTCCTATTTTTCACGTTTTTCAGATTTTTACATAGATCACCCGTACAACTTAAATTGACAAACACTTTCTTTGTGTATAACAATAACTTTATGTACTAAGGTGGTTTCATATTTTGATATAGATTATTAAAACTAACCGAGGGGCTTCTTACGAGACCCTAAACACCCCCCTAGCTTTTCATTTAGTTTCAGTTTTTCACAAAACATCCCTAGTAATACTTGTAAATCAGCGTAAAATCAAAAGTTTGTTCTAAAAGTTTTTAAATTTCTATACTTACCCCTAGTTTTTATTCATTATTATTGTCCAGCTCGTCGTCCCATTCCTTCAGAGTGGTCGAACCTCCAAATCCGCCTGAAAACAAAAAAGTTATTAAGAAAAACGGTATTAGGAAAGTTGATGTAAGGGCTGTTTGCGTACATTGCGCAAACACTTTAATACTGAAAATCTTGTTACTATTCTCGTTCTTTTTGTTTTATTGGTAGTTTCAGCAAGGTTTTCCTATTTTTCACGTTTTTCAGATTTTTACATAGATCACCCGTACAACTTAAATTGACAAACACTTTCTTTGTGTATAACAATAACTTTATGTACTAAGGTGGTTTCATATTTTGATATAGATTATTAAAACTAACCGAGGGGCTTCTTACGAGACCCTAAACACCCCCCTAGCTTTTCATTTAGTTTCAGTTTTTCACAAAACATCCCTAGTAATACTTGTAAATCAGCGTAAAATCAAAAGTTTGTTCTAAAAGTTTTTAAATTTCTATACTTACCCCTAGTTTTTATTCATTATTATTGTCCAGCTCGTCGTCCCATTCCTTCAGAGTGGTCGAACCTCCAAATCCGCCTGAAAACAAAAAAGTTATTAAGAAAAACGGTATTAGGAAAGTTGATGTAAGGGCTGTTTGCGTACATTGCGCAAACACTTTAATACTGAAAATCTTGTTACTATTCTCGTTCTTTTTGTTTTATTGGTAGTTTCAGCAAGGTTTTCCTATTTTTCACGTTTTTCAGATTTTTACATAGATCACCCGTACAACTTAAATTGACAAACACTTTCTTTGTGTATAACAATAACTTTATGTACTAAGGTGGTTTCATATTTTGATATAGATTATTAAAACTAACCGAGGGGCTTCTTACGAGACCCTAAACACCCCCCTAGCTTTTCATTTAGTTTCAGTTTTTCACAAAACATCCCTAGTAATACTTGTAAATCAGCGTAAAATCAAAAGTTTGTTCTAAAAGTTTTTAAATTTCTATACTTACCCCTAGTTTTTATTCATTATTATTGTCCAGCTCGTCGTCCCATTCCTTCAGAGTGGTCGAACCTCCAAATCCGCCTGAAAACAAAAAAGTTATTAAGAAAAACGGTATTAGGAAAGTTGATGTAAGGGCTGTTTGCGTACATTGCGCAAACACTTTAATACTGAAAATCTTGTTACTATTCTCGTTCTTTTTGTTTTATTGGTAGTTTCAGCAAGGTTTTCCTATTTTTCACGTTTTTCAGATTTTTACATAGATCACCCGTACAACTTAAATTGACAAACACTTTCTTTGTGTATAACAATAACTTTATGTACTAAGGTGGTTTCATATTTTGATATAGATTATTAAAACTAACCGAGGGGCTTCTTACGAGACCCTAAACACCCCCCTAGCTTTTCATTTAGTTTCAGTTTTTCACAAAACATCCCTAGTAATACTTGTAAATCAGCGTAAAATCAAAAGTTTGTTCTAAAAGTTTTTAAATTTCTATACTTACCCCTAGTTTTTATTCATTATTATTGTCCAGCTCGTCGTCCCATTCCTTCAGAGTGGTCGAACCTCCAAATCCGCCTGAAAACAAAAAAGTTATTAAGAAAAACGGTATTAGGAAAGTTGATGTAAGGGCTGTTTGCGTACATTGCGCAAACACTTTAATACTGAAAATCTTGTTACTATTCTCGTTCTTTTTGTTTTATTGGTAGTTTCAGCAAGGTTTTCCTATTTTTCACGTTTTTCAGATTTTTACATAGATCACCCGTACAACTTAAATTGACAAACACTTTCTTTGTGTATAACAATAACTTTATGTACTAAGGTGGTTTCATATTTTGATATAGATTATTAAAACTAACCGAGGGGCTTCTTACGAGACCCTAAACACCCCCCTAGCTTTTCATTTAGTTTCAGTTTTTCACAAAACATCCCTAGTAATACTTGTAAATCAGCGTAAAATCAAAAGTTTGTTCTAAAAGTTTTTAAATTTCTATACTTACCCCTAGTTTTTATTCATTATTATTGTCCAGCTCGTCGTCCCATTCCTTCAGAGTGGTCGAACCTCCAAATCCGCCTGAAAACAAAAAAGTTATTAAGAAAAACGGTATTAGGAAAGTTGATGTAAGGGCTGTTTGCGTACATTGCGCAAACACTTTAATACTGAAAATCTTGTTACTATTCTCGTTCTTTTTGTTTTATTGGTAGTTTCAGCAAGGTTTTCCTATTTTTCACGTTTTTCAGATTTTTACATAGATCACCCGTACAACTTAAATTGACAAACACTTTCTTTGTGTATAACAATAACTTTATGTACTAAGGTGGTTTCATATTTTGATATAGATTATTAAAACTAACCGAGGGGCTTCTTACGAGACCCTAAACACCCCCCTAGCTTTTCATTTAGTTTCAGTTTTTCACAAAACATCCCTAGTAATACTTGTAAATCAGCGTAAAATCAAAAGTTTGTTCTAAAGTTTTTAAATTTCTATACTTACCCCTAGTTTTTATTCATTATTATTGTCCAGCTCGTCGTCCCATTCCTTCAGAGTGGTCGAACCTCCAAATCCGCCTGAAAACAAAAAAGTTATTAAGAAAAACGGTATTAGGAAAGTTGATGTAAGGGCTGTTTGCGTACATTGCGCAAACACTTTAATACTGAAAATCTTGTTACTATTCTCGTTCTTTTTGTTTTATTGGTAGTTTCAGCAAGGTTTTCCTATTTTTCACGTTTTTCAGATTTTTACATAGATCACCCGTACAACTTAAATTGACAAACACTTTCTTTGTGTATAACAATAACTTTATGTACTAAGGTGGTTTCATATTTTGATATAGATTATTAAAACTAACCGAGGGGCTTCTTACGAGACCCTAAACACCCCCCTAGCTTTTCATTTAGTTTCAGTTTTTCACAAAACATCCCTAGTAATACTTGTAAATCAGCGTAAAATCAAAAGTTTGTTCTAAAAGTTTTTAAATTTCTATACTTACCCCTAGTTTTTATTCATTATTATTGTCCAGCTCGTCGTCCCATTCCTTCAGAGTGGTCGAACCTCCAAATCCGCCTGAAAACAAAAAAGTTATTAAGAAAAACGGTATTAGGAAAGTTGATGTAAGGGCTGTTTGCGTACATTGCGCAAACACTTTAATACTGAAAATCTTGTTACTATTCTCGTTCTTTTTGTTTTATTGGTAGTTTCAGCAAGGTTTTCCTATTTTTCACGTTTTTCAGATTTTTACATAGATCACCCGTACAACTTAAATTGACAAACACTTTCTTTGTGTATAACAATAACTTTATGTACTAAGGTGGTTTCATATTTTGATATAGATTATTAAAACTAACCGAGGGGCTTCTTACGAGACCCTAAACACCCCCCTAGCTTTTCATTTAGTTTCAGTTTTTCACAAAACATCCCTAGTAATACTTGTAAATCAGCGTAAAATCAAAAGTTTGTTCTAAAAGTTTTTAAATTTCTATACTTACCCCTAGTTTTTATTCATTATTATTGTCCAGCTCGTCGTCCCATTCCTTCAGAGTGGTCGAACCTCCAAATCCGCCTGAAAACAAAAAAGTTATTAAGAAAAACGGTATTAGGAAAGTTGATGTAAGGGCTGTTTGCGTACATTGCGCAAACACTTTAATACTGAAAATCTTGTTACTATTCTCGTTCTTTTTGTTTTATTGGTAGTTTCAGCAAGGTTTTCCTATTTTTCACGTTTTTCAGATTTTTACATAGATCACCCGTACAACTTAAATTGACAAACACTTTCTTTGTGTATAACAATAACTTTATGTACTAAGGTGGTTTCATATTTTGATATAGATTATTAAAACTAACCGAGGGGCTTCTTACGAGACCCTAAACACCCCCCTAGCTTTTCATTTAGTTTCAGTTTTTCACAAAACATCCCTAGTAATACTTGTAAATCAGCGTAAAATCAAAAGTTTGTTCTAAAAGTTTTTAAATTTCTATACTTACCCCTAGTTTTTATTCATTATTATTGTCCAGCTCGTCGTCCCATTCCTTCAGAGTGGTCGAACCTCCAAATCCGCCTGAAAACAAAAAAGTTATTAAGAAAAACGGTATTAGGAAAGTTGATGTAAGGGCTGTTTGCGTACATTGCGCAAACACTTTAATACTGAAAATCTTGTTACTATTCTCGTTCTTTTTGTTTTATTGGTAGTTTCAGCAAGGTTTTCCTATTTTTCACGTTTTTCAGATTTTTACATAGATCACCCGTACAACTTAAATTGACAAACACTTTCTTTGTGTATAACAATAACTTTATGTACTAAGGTGGTTTCATATTTTGATATAGATTATTAAAACTAACCGAGGGGCTTCTTACGAGACCCTAAACACCCCCCTAGCTTTTCATTTAGTTTCAGTTTTTCACAAAACATCCCTAGTAATACTTGTAAATCAGCGTAAAATCAAAAGTTTGTTCTAAAAGTTTTTAAATTTCTATACTTACCCCTAGTTTTTATTCATTATTATTGTCCAGCTCGTCGTCCCATTCCTTCAGAGTGGTCGAACCTCCAAATCCGCCTGAAAACAAAAAAGTTATTAAGAAAAACGGTATTAGGAAAGTTGATGTAAGGGCTGTTTGCGTACATTGCGCAAACACTTTAATACTGGAAATCTTGTTACTATTCTCGTTCTTTTTGTTTTATTGGTAGTTTCAGCAAGGTTTTCCTATTTTTCACGTTTTTCAGATTTTTACATAGATCACCCGTACAACTTAAATTGACAAACACTTTCTTTGTGTATAACAATAACTTTATGTACTAAGGTGGTTTCATATTTTGATATAGATTATTAAAACTAACCGAGGGGCTTCTTACGAGACCCTAAACACCCCCCTAGCTTTTCATTTAGTTTCAGTTTTTCACAAAACATCCCTAGTAATACTTGTAAATCAGCGTAAAATCAAAAGTTTGTTCTAAAAGTTTTTAAATTTCTATACTTACCCCTAGTTTTTATTCATTATTATTGTCCAGCTCGTCGTCCCATTCCTTCAGAGTGGTCGAACCTCCAAATCCGCCTGAAAACAAAAAAGTTATTAAGAAAAACGGTATTAGGAAAGTTGATGTAAGGGCTGTTTGCGTACATTGCGCAAACACTTTAATACTGAAAATCTTGTTACTATTCTCGTTCTTTTTGTTTTATTGGTAGTTTCAGCAAGGTTTTCCTATTTTTCACGTTTTTCAGATTTTTACATAGATCACCCGTACAACTTAAATTGACAAACACTTTCTTTGTGTATAACAATAACTTTATGTACTAAGGTGGTTTCATATTTTGATATAGATTATTAAAACTAACCGAGGGGCTTCTTACGAGACCCTAAACACCCCCCTAGCTTTTCATTTAGTTTCAGTTTTTCACAAAACATCCCTAGTAATACTTGTAAATCAGCGTAAAATCAAAAGTTTGTTCTAAAAGTTTTTAAATTTCTATACTTACCCCTAGTTTTTATTCATTATTATTGTCCAGCTCGTCGTCCCATTCCTTCAGAGTGGTCGAACCTCCAAATCCGCCTGAAAACAAAAAAGTTATTAAGAAAAACGGTATTAGGAAAGTTGATGTAAGGGCTGTTTGCGTACATTGCGCAAACACTTTAATACTGAAAATCTTGTTACTATTCTCGTTCTTTTTGTTTTATTGGTAGTTTCAGCAAGGTTTTCCTATTTTTCACGTTTTTCAGATTTTTACATAGATCACCCGTACAACTTAAATTGACAAACACTTTCTTTGTGTATAACAATAACTTTATGTACTAAGGTGGTTTCATATTTTGATATAGATTATTAAAACTAACCGAGGGGCTTCTTACGAGACCCTAAACACCCCCCTAGCTTTTCATTTAGTTTCAGTTTTTCACAAAACATCCCTAGTAATACTTGTAAATCAGCGTAAAATCAAAAGTTTGTTCTAAAAGTTTTTAAATTTCTATACTTACCCCTAGTTTTTATTCATTATTATTGTCCAGCTCGTCGTCCCATTCCTTCAGAGTGGTCGAACCTCCAAATCCGCCTGAAAACAAAAAAGTTATTAAGAAAAACGGTATTAGGAAAGTTGATGTAAGGGCTGTTTGCGTACATTGCGCAAACACTTTAATACTGAAAATCTTGTTACTATTCTCGTTCTTTTTGTTTTATTGGTAGTTTCAGCAAGGTTTTCCTATTTTTCACGTTTTTCAGATTTTTACATAGATTACCCGTACAACTTAAATTGACAAACACTTTCTTTGTGTATAACAATAACTTTATGTACTAAGGTGGTTTCATATTTTGATATAGATTATTAAAACTAACCGAGGGGCTTCTTACGAGACCCTAAACACCCCCCTAGCTTTTCATTTAGTTTCAGTTTTTCACAAAACATCCCTAGTAATACTTGTAAATCAGCGTAAAATCAAAAGTTTGTTCTAAAAGTTTTTAAATTTCTATACTTACCCCTAGTTTTTATTCATTATTATTGTCCAGCTCGTCGTCCCATTCCTTCAGAGTGGTCGAACCTCCAAATCCGCCTGAAAACAAAAAAGTTATTAAGAAAAACGGTATTAGGAAAGTTGATGCAAGGGCTGTTTGCGTACATTGCGCAAACACTTTAATACTGAAAATCTTGTTACTATTCTCGTTCTTTTTGTTTTATTGGTAGTTTCAGCAAGGTTTTCCTATTTTTCACGTTTTTCAGATTTTTACATAGATCACCCGTACAACTTAAATTGACAAACACTTTCTTTGTGTATAACAATAACTTTATGTACTAAGGTGGTTTCATATTTTGATATAGATTATTAAAACTAACCGAGGGGCTTCTTACGAGACCCTAAACACCCCCCTAGCTTTTCATTTAGTTTCAGTTTTTCACAAAACATCCCTAGTAATACTTGTAAATCAGCGTAAAATCAAAAGTTTGTTCTAAAAGTTTTTAAATTTCTATACTTACCCCTAGTTTTTATTCATTATTATTGTCCAGCTCGTCGTCCCATTCCTTCAGAGTGGTCGAACCTCCAAATCCGCCTGAAAACAAAAAAGTTATTAAGAAAAACGGTATTAGGAAAGTTGATGTAAGGGCTGTTTGCGTACATTGCGCAAACACTTTAATACTGAAAATCTTGTTACTATTCTCGTTCTTTTTGTTTTATTGGTAGTTTCAGCAAGGTTTTCCTATTTTTCACGTTTTTCAGATTTTTACATAGATCACCCGTACAACTTAAATTGACAAACACTTTCTTTGTGTATAACAATAACTTTATGTACTAAGGTGGTTTCATATTTTGATATAGATTATTAAAACTAACCGAGGGGCTTCTTACGAGACCCTAAACACCCCCCTAGCTTTTCATTTAGTTTCAGTTTTTCACAAAACATCCCTAGTAATACTTGTAAATCAGCGTAAAATCAAAAGTTTGTTCTAAAAGTTTTTAAATTTCTATACTTACCCCTAGTTTTTATTCATTATTATTGTCCAGCTCGTCGTCCCATTCCTTCAGAGTGGTCGAACCTCCAAATCCGCCTGAAAACAAAAAAGTTATTAAGAAAAACGGTATTAGGAAAGTTGATGTAAGGGCTGTTTGCGTACATTGCGCAAACACTTTAATACTGAAAATCTTGTTACTATTCTCGTTCTTTTTGTTTTATTGGTAGTTTCAGCAAGGTTTTCCTATTTTTCACGTTTTTCAGATTTTTACATAGATCACCCGTACAACTTAAATTGACAAACACTTTCTTTGTGTATAACAATAACTTTATGTACTAAGGTGGTTTCATATTTTGATATAGATTATTAAAACTAACCGAGGGGCTTCTTACGAGACCCTAAACACCCCCCTAGCTTTTCATTTAGTTTCAGTTTTTCACAAAACATCCCTAGTAATACTTGTAAATCAGCGTAAAATCAAAAGTTTGTTCTAAAAGTTTTTAAATTTCTATACTTACCCCTAGTTTTTATTCATTATTATTGTCCAGCTCGTCGTCCCATTCCTTCAGAGTGGTCGAACCTCCAAATCCGCCTGAAAACAAAAAAGTTATTAAGAAAAACGGTATTAGGAAAGTTGATGTAAGGGCTGTTTGCGTACATTGCGCAAACACTTTAATACTGAAAATCTTGTTACTATTCTCGTTCTTTTTGTTTTATTGGTAGTTTCAGCAAGGTTTTCCTATTTTTCACGTTTTTCAGATTTTTACATAGATTACCCGTACAACTTAAATTGACAAACACTTTCTTTGTGTATAACAATAACTTTATGTACTAAGGTGGTTTCATATTTTGATATAGATTATTAAAACTAACCGAGGGGCTTCTTACGAGACCCTAAACACCCCCCTAGCTTTTCATTTAGTTTCAGTTTTTCACAAAACATCCCTAGTAATACTTGTAAATCAGCGTAAAATCAAAAGTTTGTTCTAAAAGTTTTTAAATTTCTATACTTACCCCTAGTTTTTATTCATTATTATTGTCCAGCTCGTCGTCCCATTCCTTCAGAGTGGTCGAACCTCCAAATCCGCCTGAAAACAAAAAAGTTATTAAGAAAAACGGTATTAGGAAAGTTGATGCAAGGGCTGTTTGCGTACATTGCGCAAACACTTTAATACTGAAAATCTTGTTACTATTCTCGTTCTTTTTGTTTTATTGGTAGTTTCAGCAAGGTTTTCCTATTTTTCACGTTTTTCAGATTTTTACATAGATCACCCGTACAACTTAAATTGACAAACACTTTCTTTGTGTATAACAATAACTTTATGTACTAAGGTGGTTTCATATTTTGATATAGATTATTAAAACTAACCGAGGGGCTTCTTACGAGACCCTAAACACCCCCCTAGCTTTTCATTTAGTTTCAGTTTTTCACAAAACATCCCTAGTAATACTTGTAAATCAGCGTAAAATCAAAAGTTTGTTCTAAAAGTTTTTAAATTTCTATACTTACCCCTAGTTTTTATTCATTATTATTGTCCAGCTCGTCGTCCCATTCCTTCAGAGTGGTCGAACCTCCAAATCCGCCTGAAAACAAAAAAGTTATTAAGAAAAACGGTATTAGGAAAGTTGATGTAAGGGCTGTTTGCGTACATTGCGCAAACACTTTAATACTGAAAATCTTGTTACTATTCTCGTTCTTTTTGTTTTATTGGTAGTTTCAGCAAGGTTTTCCTATTTTTCACGTTTTTCAGATTTTTACATAGATCACCCGTACAACTTAAATTGACAAACACTTTCTTTGTGTATAACAATAACTTTATGTACTAAGGTGGTTTCATATTTTGATATAGATTATTAAAACTAACCGAGGGGCTTCTTACGAGACCCTAAACACCCCCCTAGCTTTTCATTTAGTTTCAGTTTTTCACAAAACATCCCTAGTAATACTTGTAAATCAGCGTAAAATCAAAAGTTTGTTCTAAAAGTTTTTAAATTTCTATACTTACCCCTAGTTTTTATTCATTATTATTGTCCAGCTCGTCGTCCCATTCCTTCAGAGTGGTCGAACCTCCAAATCCGCCTGAAAACAAAAAAGTTATTAAGAAAAACGGTATTAGGAAAGTTGATGTAAGGGCTGTTTGCGTACATTGCGCAAACACTTTAATACTGAAAATCTTGTTACTATTCTCGTTCTTTTTGTTTTATTGGTAGTTTCAGCAAGGTTTTCCTATTTTTCACGTTTTTCAGATTTTTACATAGATCACCCGTACAACTTAAATTGACAAACACTTTCTTTGTGTATAACAATAACTTTATGTACTAAGGTGGTTTCATATTTTGATATAGATTATTAAAACTAACCGAGGGGCTTCTTACGAGACCCTAAACACCCCCCTAGCTTTTCATTTAGTTTCAGTTTTTCACAAAACATCCCTAGTAATACTTGTAAATCAGCGTAAAATAAAAAGTTTGTTCTAAAAGTTTTTAAATTTCTATACTTACCCCTAGTTTTTATTCATTATTATTGTCCAGCTCGTCGTCCCATTCCTTCAGAGTGGTCGAACCTCCAAATCCGCCTGAAAACAAAAAAGTTATTAAGAAAAACGGTATTAGGAAAGTTGATGTAAGGGCTGTTTGCGTACATTGCGCAAACACTTTAATACTGAAAATCTTGTTACTATTCTCGTTCTTTTTGTTTTATTGGTAGTTTCAGCAAGGTTTTCCTATTTTTCACGTTTTTCAGATTTTTACATAGATCACCCGTACAACTTAAATTGACAAACACTTTCTTTGTGTATAACAATAACTTTATGTACTAAGGTGGTTTCATATTTTGATATAGATTATTAAAACTAACCGAGGGGCTTCTTACGAGACCCTAAACACCCCCCTAGCTTTTCATTTAGTTTCAGTTTTTCACAAAACATCCCTAGTAATACTTGTAAATCAGCGTAAAATCAAAAGTTTGTTCTAAAAGTTTTTAAATTTCTATACTTACCCCTAGTTTTTATTCATTATTATTGTCCAGCTCGTCGTCCCATTCCTTCAGAGTGGTCGAACCTCCAAATCCGCCTGAAAACAAAAAAGTTATTAAGAAAAACGGTATTAGGAAAGTTGATGTAAGGGCTGTTTGCGTACATTGCGCAAACACTTTAATACTGAAAATCTTGTTACTATTCTCGTTCTTTTTGTTTTATTGGTAGTTTCAGCAAGGTTTTCCTATTTTTCACGTTTTTCAGATTTTTACATAGATCACCCGTACAACTTAAATTGACAAACACTTTCTTTGTGTATAACAATAACTTTATGTACTAAGGTGGTTTCATATTTTGATATAGATTATTAAAACTAACCGAGGGGCTTCTTACGAGACCCTAAACACCCCCCTAGCTTTTCATTTAGTTTCAGTTTTTCACAAAACATCCCTAGTAATACTTGTAAATCAGCGTAAAATCAAAAGTTTGTTCTAAAAGTTTTTAAATTTCTATACTTACCCCTAGTTTTTATTCATTATTATTGTCCAGCTCGTCGTCCCATTCCTTCAGAGTGGTCGAACCTCCAAATCCGCCTGAAAACAAAAAAGTTATTAAGAAAAACGGTATTAGGAAAGTTGATGTAAGGGCTGTTTGCGTACATTGCGCAAACACTTTAATACTGAAAATCTTGTTACTATTCTCGTTCTTTTTGTTTTATTGGTAGTTTCAGCAAGGTTTTCCTATTTTTCACGTTTTTCAGATTTTTACATAGATCACCCGTACAACTTAAATTGACAAACACTTTCTTTGTGTATAACAATAACTTTATGTACTAAGGTGGTTTCATATTTTGATATAGATTATTAAAACTAACCGAGGGGCTTCTTACGAGACCCTAAACACCCCCCTAGCTTTTCATTTAGTTTCAGTTTTTCACAAAACATCCCTAGTAATACTTGTAAATCAGCGTAAAATCAAAAGTTTGTTCTAAAAGTTTTTAAATTTCTATACTTACCCCTAGTTTTTATTCATTATTATTGTCCAGCTCGTCGTCCCATTCCTTCAGAGTGGTCGAACCTCCAAATCCGCCTGAAAACAAAAAAGTTATTAAGAAAAACGGTATTAGGAAAGTTGATGTAAGGGCTGTTTGCGTACATTGCGCAAACACTTTAATACTGAAAATCTTGTTACTATTCTCGTTCTTTTTGTTTTATTGGTAGTTTCAGCAAGGTTTTCCTATTTTTCACGTTTTTCAGATTTTTACATAGATCACCCGTACAACTTAAATTGACAAACACTTTCTTTGTGTATAACAATAACTTTATGTACTAAGGTGGTTTCATATTTTGATATAGATTATTAAAACTAACCGAGGGGCTTCTTACGAGACCCTAAACACCCCCCTAGCTTTTCATTTAGTTTCAGTTTTTCACAAAACATCCCTAGTAATACTTGTAAATCAGCGTAAAATCAAAAGTTTGTTCTAAAAGTTTTTAAATTTCTATACTTACCCCTAGTTTTTATTCATTATTATTGTCCAGCTCGTCGTCCCATTCCTTCAGAGTGGTCGAACCTCCAAATCCGCCTGAAAACAAAAAAGTTATTAAGAAAAACGGTATTAGGAAAGTTGATGTAAGGGCTGTTTGCGTACATTGCGCAAACACTTTAATACTGAAAATCTTGTTACTATTCTCGTTCTTTTTGTTTTATTGGTAGTTTCAGCAAGGTATTCCTATTTTTCACGTTTTTCAGATTTTTACATAGATCACCCGTACAACTTAAATTGACAAACACTTTCTTTGTGTATAACAATAACTTTATGTACTAAGGTGGTTTCATATTTTGATATAGATTATTAAAACTAACCGAGGGGCTTCTTACGAGACCCTAAACACCCCCCTAGCTTTTCATTTAGTTTCAGTTTTTCACAAAACATCCCTAGTAATACTTGTAAATCAGCGTAAAATCAAAAGTTTGTTCTAAAAGTTTTAAGTTTTTAAATTTCTATACTTACCCCTAGTTTTTATTCATTATTATTGTCCAGCTCGTCGTCCCATTCCTTCAGAGTGGTCGAACCTCCAAATCCGCCTGAAAACAAAAAAGTTATTAAGAAAAACGGTATTAGGAAAGTTGATGTAAGGGCTGTTTGCGTACATTGCGCAAACACTTTAATACTGAAAATCTTGTTACTATTCTCGTTCTTTTTGTTTTATTGGTAGTTTCAGCAAGGTTTTCCTATTTTTCACGTTTTTCAGATTTTTACATAGATCACCCGTACAACTTAAATTGACAAACACTTTCTTTGTGTATAACAATAACTTTATGTACTAAGGTGGTTTCATATTTTGATATAGATTATTAAACTAACCGAGGGGCTTCTTACGAGACCCTAAACACCCCCCTAGCTTTCATTTAGTTTCAGTTTTTCACAAAACATCCCTAGTAATACTTGTAAATCAGCGTAAAATCAAAAGTTTGTTCTAAAAGTTTTTAAATTTCTATACTTACCCCTAGTTTTTATTCATTATTATTGTCCAGCTCGTCGTCCCATTCCTTCAGAGTGGTCGAACCTCCAAATCCGCCTGAAAACAAAAAAGTTATTAAGAAAAACGGTATTAGGAAAGTTGATGTAAGGGCTGTTTGCGTACATTGCGCAAACACTTTAATACTGAAAATCTTGTTACTATTCTCGTTCTTTTGTTTTATTGGTAGTTTCAGCAAGGTTTTCCTATTTTTCACGTTTTTCAGATTTTTACATAGATCACCCGTACAACTTAAATTGACAAACACTTTCTTTGTGTATAACAATAACTTTATGTACTAAGGTGGTTTCATATTTTGATATAGATTATTAAAACTAACCGAGGGGCTTCTTACGAGACCCTAAACACCCCCCTAGCTTTTCATTTAGTTTCAGTTTTTCACAAAACATCCCTAGTAATACTTGTAAATCAGCGTAAAATCAAAAGTTTGTTCTAAAAGTTTTTAAATTTCTATACTTACCCCTAGTTTTTATTCATTATTATTGTCCAGCTCGTCGTCCCATTCCTTCAGAGTGGTCGAACCTCCAAATCCGCCTGAAAACAAAAAAGTTATTAAGAAAAACGGTATTAGGAAAGTTGATGTAAGGGCTGTTTGCGTACATTGCGCAAACACTTTAATACTGAAAATCTTGTTACTATTCTCGTTCTTTTGTTTTATTGGTAGTTTCAGCAAGGTTTTCCTATTTTTCACGTTTTTCAGATTTTTACATAGATCACCCGTACAACTTAAATTGACAAACACTTTCTTTGTGTATAACAATAACTTTATGTACTAAGGTGGTTTCATATTTTGATATAGATTATTAAAACTAACCGAGGGGCTTCTTACGAGACCCTAAACACCCCCCTAGCTTTTCATTTAGTTTCAGTTTTTCACAAAACATCCCTAGTAATACTTGTAAATCAGCGTAAAATCAAAAGTTTGTTCTAAAAGTTTTTAAATTTCTATACTTACCCCTAGTTTTTATTCATTATTATTGTCCAGCTCGTCGTCCCATTCCTTCAGAGTGGTCGAACCTCCAAATCCGCCTGAAAACAAAAAAGTTATTAAGAAAAACGGTATTAGGAAAGTTGATGTAAGGGCTGTTTGCGTACATTGCGCAAACACTTTAATACTGAAAATCTTGTTACTATTCTCGTTCTTTTTGTTTTATTGGTAGTTTCAGCAAGGTTTTCCTATTTTTCACGTTTTTCAGATTTTTACATAGATCACCCGTACAACTTAAATTGACAAACACTTTCTTTGTGTATAACAATAACTTTATGTACTAAGGTGGTTTCATATTTTGATATAGATTATTAAAACTAACCGAGGGCTTCTTACGAGACCCTAAACACCCCCCTAGCTTTTCATTTAGTTTCAGTTTTTCACAAAACATCCCTAGTAATACTTGTAAATCAGCGTAAAATCAAAAGTTTGTTCTAAAAGTTTTTAAATTTCTATACTTACCCTAGTTTTTATTCATTATTATTGTCCAGCTCGTCGTCCCATTCCTTCAGAGTGGTCGAACCTCCAAATCCGCCTGAAAACAAAAAAGTTATTAAGAAAAACGGTATTAGGAAAGTTGATGTAAGGGCTGTTTGCGTACATTGCGCAAACACTTTAATACTGAAAATCTTGTTACTATTCTCGTTCTTTTTGTTTTATTGGTAGTTTCAGCAAGGTTTTCCTATTTTTCACGTTTTTCAGATTTTTACATAGATCACCCGTACAACTTAAATTGACAAACACTTTCTTTGTGTATAACAATAACTTTATGTACTAAGGTGGTTTCATATTTTGATATAGATTATTAAAACTAACCGAGGGGCTTCTTACGAGACCCTAAACACCCCCCTAGCTTTTCATTTAGTTTCAGTTTTTCACAAAACATCCCTAGTAATACTTGTAAATCAGCGTAAAATCAAAAGTTTGTTCTAAAAGTTTTTAAATTTCTATACTTACCCCTAGTTTTTATTCATTATTATTGTCCAGCTCGTCGTCCCATTCCTTCAGAGTGGTCGAACCTCCAAATCCGCCTGAAAACAAAAAAGTTATTAAGAAAAACGGTATTAGGAAAGTTGATGTAAGGGCTGTTTGCGTACATTGCGCAAACACTTTAATACTGAAAATCTTGTTACTATTCTCGTTCTTTTTGTTTTATTGGTAGTTTCAGCAAGGTTTTCCTATTTTTCACGTTTTTCAGATTTTTACATAGATCACCCGTACAACTTAAATTGACAAACACTTTCTTTGTGTATAACAATAACTTTATGTACTAAGGTGGTTTCATATTTTGATATAGATTATTAAAACTAACCGAGGGGCTTCTTACGAGACCCTAAACACCCCCCTAGCTTTTCATTTAGTTTCAGTTTTTCACAAAACATCCCTAGTAATACTTGTAAATCAGCGTAAAATCAAAAGTTTGTTCTAAAAGTTTTTAAATTTCTATACTTACCCCTAGTTTTTATTCATTATTATTGTCCAGCTCGTCGTCCCATTCCTTCAGAGTGGTCGAACCTCCAAATCCGCCTGAAAACAAAAAAGTTATTAAGAAAAACGGTATTAGGAAAGTTGATGTAAGGGCTGTTTGCGTACATTGCGCAAACACTTTAATACTGAAAATCTTGTTACTATTCTCGTTCTTTTTGTTTTATTGGTAGTTTCAGCAAGGTTTTCCTATTTTTCACGTTTTTCAGATTTTTACATAGATCACCCGTACAACTTAAATTGACAAACACTTTCTTTGTGTATAACAATAACTTTATGTACTAAGGTGGTTTCATATTTTGATATAGATTATTAAAACTAACCGAGGGGCTTCTTACGAGACCCTAAACACCCCCCTAGCTTTTCATTTAGTTTCAGTTTTTCACAAAACATCCCTAGTAATACTTGTAAATCAGCGTAAAATCAAAAGTTTGTTCTAAAAGTTTTTAAATTTCTATACTTACCCCTAGTTTTTATTCATTATTATTGTCCAGCTCGTCGTCCCATTCCTTCAGAGTGGTCGAACCTCCAAATCCGCCTGAAAACAAAAAAGTTATTAAGAAAAACGGTATTAGGAAAGTTGATGTAAGGGCTGTTTGCGTACATTGCGCAAACACTTTAATACTGAAAATCTTGTTACTATTCTCGTTCTTTTTGTTTTATTGGTAGTTTCAGCAAGGTTTTCCTATTTTTCACGTTTTTCAGATTTTTACATAGATCACCCGTACAACTTAAATTGACAAACACTCTCTTTGTGTATAACAATAACTTTATGTACTAAGGTGGTTTCATATTTTGATATAGATTATTAAAACTAACCGAGGAGCTTCTTACGAGACCCTAAACACCCCCCTAGCTTTTCATTTAGTTTCAGTTTTTCACAAAACATCCCTAGTAATACTTGTAAATCAGCGTAAAATCAAAAGTTTGTTCTAAAAGTTTTTAAATTTCTATACTTACCCCTAGTTTTTATTCATTATTATTGTCCAGCTCGTCGTCCCATTCCTTCAGAGTGGTCGAACCTCCAAATCCGCCTGAAAACAAAAAAGTTATTAAGAAAAACGGTATTAGGAAAGTTGATGTAAGGGCTGTTTGCGTACATTGCGCAAACACTTTAATACTGAAAATCTTGTTACTATTCTCGTTCTTTTTGTTTTATTGGTAGTTTCAGCAAGGTTTTCCTATTTTTCACGTTTTTCAGATTTTTACATAGATCACCCGTACAACTTAAATTGACAAACACTTTCTTTGTGTATAACAATAACTTTATGTACTAAGGTGGTTTCATATTTTGATATAGATTATTAAAACTAACCGAGGGGCTTCTTACGAGACCCTAAACACCCCCCTAGCTTTTCATTTAGTTTCAGTTTTTCACAAAACATCCCTAGTAATACTTGTAAATCAGCGTAAAATCAAAAGTTTGTTCTAAAAGTTTTTAAATTTCTATACTTACCCCTAGTTTTTATTCATTATTATTGTCCAGCTCGTCGTCCCATTCCTTCAGAGTGGTCGAACCTCCAAATCCGCCTGAAAACAAAAAAGTTATTAAGAAAAACGGTATTAGGAAAGTTGATGTAAGGGCTGTTTGCGTACATTGCGCAAACACTTTAATACTGAAAATCTTGTTACTATTCTCGTTCTTTTTGTTTTATTGGTAGTTTCAGCAAGGTTTTCCTATTTTTCACGTTTTTCAGATTTTTACATAGATCACCCGTACAACTTAAATTGACAAACACTTTCTTTGTGTATAACAATAACTTTATGTACTAAGGTGGTTTCATATTTTGATATAGATTATTAAAACTAACCGAGGGGCTTCTTACGAGACCCTAAACACCCCCCTAGCTTTTCATTTAGTTTCAGTTTTTCACAAAACATCCCTAGTAATACTTGTAAATCAGCGTAAAATCAAAAGTTTGTTCTAAAAGTTTTTAAATTTCTATACTTACCCCTAGTTTTTATTCATTATTATTGTCCAGCTCGTCGTCCCATTCCTTCAGAGTGGTCGAACCTCCAAATCCGCCTGAAAACAAAAAAGTTATTAAGAAAAACGGTATTAGGAAAGTTGATGTAAGGGCTGTTTGCGTACATTGCGCAAACACTTTAATACTGAAAATCTTGTTACTATTCTCGTTCTTTTTGTTTTATTGGTAGTTTCAGCAAGGTTTTCCTATTTTTCACGTTTTTCAGATTTTTACATAGATCACCCGTACAACTTAAATTGACAAACACTTTCTTTGTGTATAACAATAACTTTATGTACTAAGGTGGTTTCATATTTTGATATAGATTATTAAAACTAACCGAGGGGCTTCTTACGAGACCCTAAACACCCCCCTAGCTTTTCATTTAGTTTCAGTTTTTCACAAAACATCCCTAGTAATACTTGTAAATCAGCGTAAAATCAAAAGTTTGTTCTAAAAGTTTTTAAATTTCTATACTTACCCCTAGTTTTTATTCATTATTATTGTCCAGCTCGTCGTCCCATTCCTTCAGAGTGGTCGAACCTCCAAATCCGCCTGAAAACAAAAAAGTTATTAAGAAAAACGGTATTAGGAAAGTTGATGTAAGGGCTGTTTGCGTACATTGCGCAAACACTTTAATACTGAAAATCTTGTTACTATTCTCGTTCTTTTTGTTTTATTGGTAGTTTCAGCAAGGTTTTCCTATTTTTCACGTTTTTCAGATTTTTACATAGATCACCCGTACAACTTAAATTGACAAACACTTTCTTTGTGTATAACAATAACTTTATGTACTAAGGTGGTTTCATATTTTGATATAGATTATTAAAACTAACCGAGGGGCTTCTTACGAGACCCTAAACACCCCCCTAGCTTTTCATTTAGTTTCAGTTTTTCACAAAACATCCCTAGTAATACTTGTAAATCAGCGTAAAATCAAAAGTTTGTTCTAAAAGTTTTTAAATTTCTATACTTACCCCTAGTTTTTATTCATTATTATTGTCCAGCTCGTCGTCCCATTCCTTCAGAGTGGTCGAACCTCCAAATCCGCCTGAAAACAAAAAAGTTATTAAGAAAAACGGTATTAGGAAAGTTGATGTAAGGGCTGTTTGCGTACATTGCGCAAACACTTTAATACTGAAAATCTTGTTACTATTCTCGTTCTTTTTGTTTTATTGGTAGTTTCAGCAAGGTTTTCCTATTTTTCACGTTTTTCAGATTTTTACATAGATCACCCGTACAACTTAAATTGACAAACACTTTCTTTGTGTATAACAATAACTTTATGTACTAAGGTGGTTTCATATTTTGATATAGATTATTAAAACTAACCGAGGGGCTTCTTACGAGACCCTAAACACCCCCCTAGCTTTTCATTTAGTTTCAGTTTTTCACAAAACATCCCTAGTAATACTTGTAAATCAGCGTAAAATCAAAAGTTTGTTCTAAAAGTTTTTAAATTTCTATACTTACCCCTAGTTTTTATTCATTATTATTGTCCAGCTCGTCGTCCCATTCCTTCAGAGTGGTCGAACCTCCAAATCCGCCTGAAAACAAAAAAGTTATTAAGAAAAACGGTATTAGGAAAGTTGATGTAAGGGCTGTTTGCGTACATTGCGCAAACACTTTAATACTGAAAATCTTGTTACTATTCTCGTTCTTTTTGTTTTATTGGTAGTTTCAGCAAGGTTTTCCTATTTTTCACGTTTTTCAGATTTTTACATAGATCACCCGTACAACTTAAATTGACAAACACTTTCTTTGTGTATAACAATAACTTTATGTACTAAGGTGGTTTCATATTTTGATATAGATTATTAAAACTAACCGAGGGGCTTCTTACGAGACCCTAAACACCCCCCTAGCTTTTCATTTAGTTTCAGTTTTTCACAAAACATCCCTAGTAATACTTGTAAATCAGCGTAAAATCAAAAGTTTGTTCTAAAAGTTTTTAAATTTCTATACTTACCCCTAGTTTTTATTCATTATTATTGTCCAGCTCGTCGTCCCATTCCTTCAGAGTGGTCGAACCTCCAAATCCGCCTGAAAACAAAAAAGTTATTAAGAAAAACGGTATTAGGAAAGTTGATGTAAGGGCTGTTTGCGTACATTGCGCAAACACTTTAATACTGAAAATCTTGTTACTATTCTCGTTCTTTTTGTTTTATTGGTAGTTTCAGCAAGGTTTTCCTATTTTTCACGTTTTTCAGATTTTTACATAGATCACCCGTACAACTTAAATTGACAAACACTTTCTTTGTGTATAACAATAACTTTATGTACTAAGGTGGTTTCATATTTTGATATAGATTATTAAAACTAACCGAGGGGCTTCTTACGAGACCCTAAACACCCCCCTAGCTTTTCATTTAGTTTCAGTTTTTCACAAAACATCCCTAGTAATACTTGTAAATCAGCGTAAAATCAAAAGTTTGTTCTAAAAGTTTTTAAATTTCTATACTTACCCCTAGTTTTTATTCATTATTATTGTCCAGCTCGTCGTCCCATTCCTTCAGAGTGGTCGAACCTCCAAATCCGCCTGAAAACAAAAAAGTTATTAAGAAAAACGGTATTAGGAAAGTTGATGTAAGGGCTGTTTGCGTACATTGCGCAAACACTTTAATACTGAAAATCTTGTTACTATTCTCGTTCTTTTTGTTTTATTGGTAGTTTCAGCAAGGTTTTCCTATTTTTCACGTTTTTCAGATTTTTACATAGATCACCCGTACAACTTAAATTGACAAACACTTTCTTTGTGTATAACAATAACTTTATGTACTAAGGTGGTTTCATATTTTGATATAGATTATTAAAACTAACCGAGGGGCTTCTTACGAGACCCTAAACACCCCCCTAGCTTTTCATTTAGTTTCAGTTTTTCACAAAACATCCCTAGTAATACTTGTAAATCAGCGTAAAATCAAAAGTTTGTTCTAAAAGTTTTTAAATTTCTATACTTACCCCTAGTTTTTATTCATTATTATTGTCCAGCTCGTCGTCCCATTCCTTCAGAGTGGTCGAACCTCCAAATCCGCCTGAAAACAAAAAAGTTATTAAGAAAAACGGTATTAGGAAAGTTGATGTAAGGGCTGTTTGCGTACATTGCGCAAACACTTTAATACTGAAAATCTTGTTACTATTCTCGTTCTTTTTGTTTTATTGGTAGTTTCAGCAAGGTTTTCCTATTTTTCACGTTTTTCAGATTTTTACATAGATCACCCGTACAACTTAAATTGACAAACACTTTCTTTGTGTATAACAATAACTTTATGTACTAAGGTGGTTTCATATTTTGATATAGATTATTAAAACTAACCGAGGGGCTTCTTACGAGACCCTAAACACCCCCCTAGCTTTTCATTTAGTTTCAGTTTTTCACAAAACATCCCTAGTAATACTTGTAAATCAGCGTAAAATCAAAAGTTTGTTCTAAAAGTTTTTAAATTTCTATACTTACCCCTAGTTTTTATTCATTATTATTGTCCAGCTCGTCGTCCCATTCCTTCAGAGTGGTCGAACCTCCAAATCCGCCTGAAAACAAAAAAGTTATTAAGAAAAACGGTATTAGGAAAGTTGATGTAAGGGCTGTTTGCGTACATTGCGCAAACACTTTAATACTGAAAATCTTGTTACTATTCTCGTTCTTTTTGTTTTATTGGTAGTTTCAGCAAGGTTTTCCTATTTTTCACGTTTTTCAGATTTTTACATAGATCACCCGTACAACTTAAATTGACAAACACTTTCTTTGTGTATAACAATAACTTTATGTACTAAGGTGGTTTCATATTTTGATATAGATTATTAAAACTAACCGAGGGGCTTCTTACGAGACCCTAAACACCCCCCTAGCTTTTCATTTAGTTTCAGTTTTTCACAAAACATCCCTAGTAATACTTGTAAATCAGCGTAAAATCAAAAGTTTGTTCTAAAAGTTTTTAAATTTCTATACTTACCCCTAGTTTTTATTCATTATTATTGTCCAGCTCGTCGTCCCATTCCTTCAGAGTGGTCGAACCTCCAAATCCGCCTGAAAACAAAAAAGTTATTAAGAAAAACGGTATTAGGAAAGTTGATGTAAGGGCTGTTTGCGTACATTGCGCAAACACTTTAATACTGAAAATCTTGTTACTATTCTCGTTCTTTTTGTTTTATTGGTAGTTTCAGCAAGGTTTTCCTATTTTTCACGTTTTTCAGATTTTTACATAGATCACCCGTACAACTTAAATTGACAAACACTTTCTTTGTGTATAACAATAACTTTATGTACTAAGGTGGTTTCATATTTTGATATAGATTATTAAAACTAACCGAGGGGCTTCTTACGAGACCCTAAACACCCCCCTAGCTTTTCATTTAGTTTCAGTTTTTCACAAAACATCCCTAGTAATACTTGTAAATCAGCGTAAAATCAAAAGTTTGTTCTAAAAGTTTTTAAATTTCTATACTTACCCCTAGTTTTTATTCATTATTATTGTCCAGCTCGTCGTCCCATTCCTTCAGAGTGGTCGAACCTCCAAATCCGCCTGAAAACAAAAAAGTTATTAAGAAAAACGGTATTAGGAAAGTTGATGTAAGGGCTGTTTGCGTACATTGCGCAAACACTTTAATACTGAAAATCTTGTTACTATTCTCGTTCTTTTTGTTTTATTGGTAGTTTCAGCAAGGTTTTCCTATTTTTCACGTTTTTCAGATTTTTACATAGATCACCCGTACAACTTAAATTGACAAACACTTTCTTTGTGTATAACAATAACTTTATGTACTAAGGTGGTTTCATATTTTGATATAGATTATTAAAACTAACCGAGGGGCTTCTTACGAGACCCTAAACACCCCCCTAGCTTTTCATTTAGTTTCAGTTTTTCACAAAACATCCCTAGTAATACTTGTAAATCAGCGTAAAATCAAAAGTTTGTTCTAAAAGTTTTTAAATTTCTATACTTACCCCTAGTTTTTATTCATTATTATTGTCCAGCTCGTCGTCCCATTCCTTCAGAGTGGTCGAACCTCCAAATCCGCCTGAAAACAAAAAAGTTATTAAGAAAAACGGTATTAGGAAAGTTGATGTAAGGGCTGTTTGCGTACATTGCGCAAACACTTTAATACTGAAAATCTTGTTACTATTCTCGTTCTTTTTGTTTTATTGGTAGTTTCAGCAAGGTTTTCCTATTTTTCACGTTTTTCAGATTTTTACATAGATCACCCGTACAACTTAAATTGACAAACACTTTCTTTGTGTATAACAATAACTTTATGTACTAAGGTGGTTTCATATTTTGATATAGATTATTAAAACTAACCGAGGGGCTTCTTACGAGACCCTAAACACCCCCCTAGCTTTTCATTTAGTTTCAGTTTTTCACAAAACATCCCTAGTAATACTTGTAAATCAGCGTAAAATCAAAAGTTTGTTCTAAAAGTTTTTAAATTTCTATACTTACCCCTAGTTTTTATTCATTATTATTGTCCAGCTCGTCGTCCCATTCCTTCAGAGTGGTCGAACCTCCAAATCCGCCTGAAAACAAAAAAGTTATTAAGAAAAACGGTATTAGGAAAGTTGATGTAAGGGCTGTTTGCGTACATTGCGCAAACACTTTAATACTGAAAATCTTGTTACTATTCTCGTTCTTTTTGTTTTATTGGTAGTTTCAGCAAGGTTTTCCTATTTTTCACGTTTTTCAGATTTTTACATAGATCACCCGTACAACTTAAATTGACAAACACTTTCTTTGTGTATAACAATAACTTTATGTACTAAGGTGGTTTCATATTTTGATATAGATTATTAAAACTAACCGAGGGGCTTCTTACGAGACCCTAAACACCCCCCTAGCTTTTCATTTAGTTTCAGTTTTTCACAAAACATCCCTAGTAATACTTGTAAATCAGCGTAAAATCAAAAGTTTGTTCTAAAAGTTTTTAAATTTCTATACTTACCCCTAGTTTTTATTCATTATTATTGTCCAGCTCGTCGTCCCATTCCTTCAGAGTGGTCGAACCTCCAAATCCGCCTGAAAACAAAAAAGTTATTAAGAAAAACGGTATTAGGAAAGTTGATGTAAGGGCTGTTTGCGTACATTGCGCAAACACTTTAATACTGAAAATCTTGTTACTATTCTCGTTCTTTTTGTTTTATTGGTAGTTTCAGCAAGGTTTTCCTATTTTTCACGTTTTTCAGATTTTTACATAGATCACCCGTACAACTTAAATTGACAAACACTTTCTTTGTGTATAACAATAACTTTATGTACTAAGGTGGTTTCATATTTTGATATAGATTATTAAAACTAACCGAGGGGCTTCTTACGAGACCCTAAACACCCCCCTAGCTTTTCATTTAGTTTCAGTTTTTCACAAAACATCCCTAGTAATACTTGTAAATCAGCGTAAAATCAAAAGTTTGTTCTAAAAGTTTTTAAATTTCTATACTTACCCCTAGTTTTTATTCATTATTATTGTCCAGCTCGTCGTCCCATTCCTTCAGAGTGGTCGAACCTCCAAATCCGCCTGAAAACAAAAAAGTTATTAAGAAAAACGGTATTAGGAAAGTTGATGTAAGGGCTGTTTGCGTACATTGCGCAAACACTTTAATACTGAAAATCTTGTTACTATTCTCGTTCTTTTTGTTTTATTGGTAGTTTCAGCAAGGTTTTCCTATTTTTCACGTTTTTCAGATTTTTACATAGATCACCCGTACAACTTAAATTGACAAACACTTTCTTTGTGTATAACAATAACTTTATGTACTAAGGTGGTTTCATATTTTGATATAGATTATTAAAACTAACCGAGGGGCTTCTTACGAGACCCTAAACACCCCCCTAGCTTTTCATTTAGTTTCAGTTTTTCACAAAACATCCCTAGTAATACTTGTAAATCAGCGTAAAATCAAAAGTTTGTTCTAAAAGTTTTTAAATTTCTATACTTACCCCTAGTTTTTATTCATTATTATTGTCCAGCTCGTCGTCCCATTCCTTCAGAGTGGTCGAACCTCCAAATCCGCCTGAAAACAAAAAAGTTATTAAGAAAAACGGTATTAGGAAAGTTGATGTAAGGGCTGTTTGCGTACATTGCGCAAACACTTTAATACTGAAAATCTTGTTACTATTCTCGTTCTTTTTGTTTTATTGGTAGTTTCAGCAAGGTTTTCCTATTTTTCACGTTTTTCAGATTTTTACATAGATCACCCGTACAACTTAAATTGACAAACACTTTCTTTGTGTATAACAATAACTTTATGTACTAAGGTGGTTTCATATTTTGATATAGATTATTAAAACTAACCGAGGGGCTTCTTACGAGACCCTAAACACCCCCCTAGCTTTTCATTTAGTTTCAGTTTTTCACAAAACATCCCTAGTAATACTTGTAAATCAGCGTAAAATCAAAAGTTTGTTCTAAAAGTTTTTAAATTTCTATACTTACCCCTAGTTTTTATTCATTATTATTGTCCAGCTCGTCGTCCCATTCCTTCAGAGTGGTCGAACCTCCAAATCCGCCTGAAAACAAAAAAGTTATTAAGAAAAACGGTATTAGGAAAGTTGATGTAAGGGCTGTTTGCGTACATTGCGCAAACACTTTAATACTGAAAATCTTGTTACTATTCTCGTTCTTTTTGTTTTATTGGTAGTTTCAGCAAGGTTTTCCTATTTTTCACGTTTTTCAGATTTTTACATAGATCACCCGTACAACTTAAATTGACAAACACTTTCTTTGTGTATAACAATAACTTTATGTACTAAGGTGGTTTCATATTTTGATATAGATTATTAAAACTAACCGAGGGGCTTCTTACGAGACCCTAAACACCCCCCTAGCTTTTCATTTAGTTTCAGTTTTTCACAAAACATCCCTAGTAATACTTGTAAATCAGCGTAAAATCAAAAGTTTGTTCTAAAAGTTTTTAAATTTCTATACTTACCCCTAGTTTTTATTCATTATTATTGTCCAGCTCGTCGTCCCATTCCTTCAGAGTGGTCGAACCTCCAAATCCGCCTGAAAACAAAAAAGTTATTAAGAAAAACGGTATTAGGAAAGTTGATGTAAGGGCTGTTTGCGTACATTGCGCAAACACTTTAATACTGAAAATCTTGTTACTATTCTCGTTCTTTTTGTTTTATTGGTAGTTTCAGCAAGGTTTTCCTATTTTTCACGTTTTTCAGATTTTTACATAGATCACCCGTACAACTTAAATTGACAAACACTTTCTTTGTGTATAACAATAACTTTATGTACTAAGGTGGTTTCATATTTTGATATAGATTATTAAAACTAACCGAGGGGCTTCTTACGAGACCCTAAACACCCCCCTAGCTTTTCATTTAGTTTCAGTTTTTCACAAAACATCCCTAGTAATACTTGTAAATCAGCGTAAAATCAAAAGTTTGTTCTAAAAGTTTTTAAATTTCTATACTTACCCCTAGTTTTTATTCATTATTATTGTCCAGCTCGTCGTCCCATTCCTTCAGAGTGGTCGAACCTCCAAATCCGCCTGAAAACAAAAAAGTTATTAAGAAAAACGGTATTAGGAAAGTTGATGTAAGGGCTGTTTGCGTACATTGCGCAAACACTTTAATACTGAAAATCTTGTTACTATTCTCGTTCTTTTTGTTTTATTGGTAGTTTCAGCAAGGTTTTCCTATTTTTCACGTTTTTCAGATTTTTACATAGATCACCCGTACAACTTAAATTGACAAACACTTTCTTTGTGTATAACAATAACTTTATGTACTAAGGTGGTTTCATATTTTGATATAGATTATTAAAACTAACCGAGGGGCTTCTTACGAGACCCTAAACACCCCCCTAGCTTTTCATTTAGTTTCAGTTTTTCACAAAACATCCCTAGTAATACTTGTAAATCAGCGTAAAATCAAAAGTTTGTTCTAAAAGTTTTTAAATTTCTATACTTACCCCTAGTTTTTATTCATTATTATTGTCCAGCTCGTCGTCCCATTCCTTCAGAGTGGTCGAACCTCCAAATCCGCCTGAAAACAAAAAAGTTATTAAGAAAAACGGTATTAGGAAAGTTGATGTAAGGGCTGTTTGCGTACATTGCGCAAACACTTTAATACTGAAAATCTTGTTACTATTCTCGTTCTTTTTGTTTTATTGGTAGTTTCAGCAAGGTTTTCCTATTTTTCACGTTTTTCAGATTTTTACATAGATCACCCGTACAACTTAAATTGACAAACACTTTCTTTGTGTATAACAATAACTTTATGTACTAAGGTGGTTTCATATTTTGATATAGATTATTAAAACTAACCGAGGGGCTTCTTACGAGACCCTAAACACCCCCCTAGCTTTTCATTTAGTTTCAGTTTTTCACAAAACATCCCTAGTAATACTTGTAAATCAGCGTAAAATCAAAAGTTTGTTCTAAAAGTTTTTAAATTTCTATACTTACCCCTAGTTTTTATTCATTATTATTGTCCAGCTCGTCGTCCCATTCCTTCAGAGTGGTCGAACCTCCAAATCCGCCTGAAAACAAAAAAGTTATTAAGAAAAACGGTATTAGGAAAGTTGATGTAAGGGCTGTTTGCGTACATTGCGCAAACACTTTAATACTGAAAATCTTGTTACTATTCTCGTTCTTTTTGTTTTATTGGTAGTTTCAGCAAGGTTTTCCTATTTTTCACGTTTTTCAGATTTTTACATAGATCACCCGTACAACTTAAATTGACAAACACTTTCTTTGTGTATAACAATAACTTTATGTACTAAGGTGGTTTCATATTTTGATATAGATTATTAAAACTAACCGAGGGGCTTCTTACGAGACCCTAAACACCCCCCTAGCTTTTCATTTAGTTTCAGTTTTTCACAAAACATCCCTAGTAATACTTGTAAATCAGCGTAAAATCAAAAGTTTGTTCTAAAAGTTTTTAAATTTCTATACTTACCCCTAGTTTTTATTCATTATTATTGTCCAGCTCGTCGTCCCATTCCTTCAGAGTGGTCGAACCTCCAAATCCGCCTGAAAACAAAAAAGTTATTAAGAAAAACGGTATTAGGAAAGTTGATGTAAGGGCTGTTTGCGTACATTGCGCAAACACTTTAATACTGAAAATCTTGTTACTATTCTCGTTCTTTTTGTTTTATTGGTAGTTTCAGCAAGGTTTTCCTATTTTTCACGTTTTTCAGATTTTTACATAGATCACCCGTACAACTTAAATTGACAAACACTTTCTTTGTGTATAACAATAACTTTATGTACTAAGGTGGTTTCATATTTTGATATAGATTATTAAAACTAACCGAGGGGCTTCTTACGAGACCCTAAACACCCCCCTAGCTTTTCATTTAGTTTCAGTTTTTCACAAAACATCCCTAGTAATACTTGTAAATCAGCGTAAAATCAAAAGTTTGTTCTAAAAGTTTTTAAATTTCTATACTTACCCCTAGTTTTTATTCATTATTATTGTCCAGCTCGTCGTCCCATTCCTTCAGAGTGGTCGAACCTCCAAATCCGCCTGAAAACAAAAAAGTTATTAAGAAAAACGGTATTAGGAAAGTTGATGTAAGGGCTGTTTGCGTACATTGCGCAAACACTTTAATACTGAAAATCTTGTTACTATTCTCGTTATTTTTGTTTTATTGGTAGTTTCAGCAAGGTTTTCCTATTTTTCACGTTTTTCAGATTTTTACATAGATCACCCGTACAACTTAAATTGACAAACACTTTCTTTGTGTATAACAATAACTTTATGTACTAAGGTGGTTTCATATTTTGATATAGATTATTAAAACTAACCGAGGGGCTTCTTACGAGACCCTAAACACCCCCCTAGCTTTTCATTTAGTTTCAGTTTTTCACAAAACATCCCTAGTAATACTTGTAAATCAGCGTAAAATCAAAAGTTTGTTCTAAAAGTTTTTAAATTTCTATACTTACCCCTAGTTTTTATTCATTATTATTGTCCAGCTCGTCGTCCCATTCCTTCAGAGTGGTCGAACCTCCAAATCCGCCTGAAAACAAAAAAGTTATTAAGAAAAACGGTATTAGGAAAGTTGATGTAAGGGCTGTTTGCGTACATTGCGCAAACACTTTAATACTGAAAATCTTGTTACTATTCTCGTTCTTTTTGTTTTATTGGTAGTTTCAGCAAGGTTTTCCTATTTTTCACGTTTTTCAGATTTTTACATAGATCACCCGTACAACTTAAATTGACAAACACTTTCTTTGTGTATAACAATAACTTTATGTACTAAGGTGGTTTCATATTTTGATATAGATTATTAAAACTAACCGAGGGGCTTCTTACGAGACCCTAAACACCACCCTAGCTTTTCATTTAGTTTCAGTTTTTCACAAAACATCCCTAGTAATACTTGTAAATCAGCGTAAAATCAAAAGTTTGTTCTAAAAGTTTTTAAATTTCTATACTTACCCCTAGTTTTTATTCATTATTATTGTCCAGCTCGTCGTCCCATTCCTTCAGAGTGGTCGAACCTCCAAATCCGCCTGAAAACAAAAAAGTTATTAAGAAAAACGGTATTAGGAAAGTTGATGTAAGGGCTGTTTGCGTACATTGCGCAAACACTTTAATACTGAAAATCTTGTTACTATTCTCGTTCTTTTTGTTTTATTGGTAGTTTCAGCAAGGTTTTCCTATTTTTCACGTTTTTCAGATTTTTACATAGATCACCCGTACAACTTAAATTGACAAACACTTTCTTTGTGTATAACAATAACTTTATGTACTAAGGTGGTTTCATATTTTGATATAGATTATTAAAACTAACCGAGGGGCTTCTTACGAGACCCTAAACACCCCCCTAGCTTTTCATTTAGTTTCAGTTTTTCACAAAACATCCCTAGTAATACTTGTAAATCAGCGTAAAATCAAAAGTTTGTTCTAAAAGTTTTTAAATTTCTATACTTACCCCTAGTTTTTATTCATTATTATTGTCCAGCTCGTCGTCCCATTCCTTCAGAGTGGTCGAACCTCCAAATCCGCCTGAAAACAAAAAAGTTATTAAGAAAAACGGTATTAGGAAAGTTGATGTAAGGGCTGTTTGCGTACATTGCGCAAACACTTTAATACTGAAAATCTTGTTACTATTCTCGTTCTTTTTGTTTTATTGGTAGTTTCAGCAAGGTTTTCCTATTTTTCACGTTTTTCAGATTTTTACATAGATCACCCGTACAACTTAAATTGACAAACACTTTCTTTGTGTATAACAATAACTTTATGTACTAAGGTGGTTTCATATTTTGATATAGATTATTAAAACTAACCGAGGGGCTTCTTACGAGACCCTAAACACCACCCTAGCTTTTCATTTAGTTTCAGTTTTTCACAAAACATCCCTAGTAATACTTGTAAATCAGCGTAAAATCAAAAGTTTGTTCTAAAAGTTTTTAAATTTCTATACTTACCCCTAGTTTTTATTCATTATTATTGTCCAGCTCGTCGTCCCATTCCTTCAGAGTGGTCGAACCTCCAAATCCGCCTGAAAACAAAAAAGTTATTAAGAAAAACGGTATTAGGAAAGTTGATGTAAGGGCTGTTTGCGTACATTGCGCAAACACTTTAATACTGAAAATCTTGTTACTATTCTCGTTCTTTTTGTTTTATTGGTAGTTTCAGCAAGGTTTTCCTATTTTTCACGTTTTTCAGATTTTTACATAGATCACCCGTACAACTTAAATTGACAAACACTTTCTTTGTGTATAACAATAACTTTATGTACTAAGGTGGTTTCATATTTTGATATAGATTATTAAAACTAACCGAGGGGCTTCTTACGAGACCCTAAACACCCCCCTAGCTTTTCATTTAGTTTCAGTTTTTCACAAAACATCCCTAGTAATACTTGTAAATCAGCGTAAAATCAAAAGTTTGTTCTAAAAGTTTTTAAATTTCTATACTTACCCCTAGTTTTTATTCATTATTATTGTCCAGCTCGTCGTCCCATTCCTTCAGAGTGGTCGAACCTCCAAATCCGCCTGAAAACAAAAAAGTTATTAAGAAAAACGGTATTAGGAAAGTTGATGTAAGGGCTGTTTGCGTACATTGCGCAAACACTTTAATACTGAAAATCTTGTTACTATTCTCGTTCTTTTTGTTTTATTGGTAGTTTCAGCAAGGTTTTCCTATTTTTCACGTTTTTCAGATTTTTACATAGATCACCCGTACAACTTAAATTGACAAACACTTTCTTTGTGTATAACAATAACTTTATGTACTAAGGTGGTTTCATATTTTGATATAGATTATTAAAACTAACCGAGGGGCTTCTTACGAGACCCTAAACACCCCCCTAGCTTTTCATTTAGTTTCAGTTTTTCACAAAACATCCCTAGTAATACTTGTAAATCAGCGTAAAATCAAAAGTTTGTTCTAAAAGTTTTTAAATTTCTATACTTACCCCTAGTTTTTATTCATTATTATTGTCCAGCTCGTCGTCCCATTCCTTCAGAGTGGTCGAACCTCCAAATCCGCCTGAAAACAAAAAAGTTATTAAGAAAAACGGTATTAGGAAAGTTGATGTAAGGGCTGTTTGCGTACATTGCGCAAACACTTTAATACTGAAAATCTTGTTACTATTCTCGTTCTTTTTGTTTTATTGGTAGTTTCAGCAAGGTTTTCCTATTTTTCACGTTTTTCAGATTTTTACATAGATCACCCGTACAACTTAAATTGACAAACACTTTCTTTGTGTATAACAATAACTTTATGTACTAAGGTGGTTTCATATTTTGATATAGATTATTAAAACTAACCGAGGGGCTTCTTACGAGACCCTAAACACCCCCCTAGCTTTTCATTTAGTTTCAGTTTTTCACAAAACATCCCTAGTAATACTTGTAAATCAGCGTAAAATCAAAAGTTTGTTCTAAAAGTTTTTAAATTTCTATACTTACCCCTAGTTTTTATTCATTATTATTGTCCAGCTCGTCGTCCCATTCCTTCAGAGTGGTCGAACCTCCAAATCCGCCTGAAAACAAAAAAGTTATTAAGAAAAACGGTATTAGGAAAGTTGATGTAAGGGCTGTTTGCGTACATTGCGCAAACACTTTAATACTGAAAATCTTGTTACTATTCTCGTTCTTTTTGTTTTATTGGTAGTTTCAGCAAGGTTTTCCTATTTTTCACGTTTTTCAGATTTTTACATAGATCACCCGTACAACTTAAATTGACAAACACTTTCTTTGTGTATAACAATAACTTTATGTACTAAGGTGGTTTCATATTTTGATATAGATTATTAAAACTAACCGAGGGGCTTCTTACGAGACCCTAAACACCCCCCTAGCTTTTCATTTAGTTTCAGTTTTTCACAAAACATCCCTAGTAATACTTGTAAATCAGCGTAAAATCAAAAGTTTGTTCTAAAAGTTTTTAAATTTCTATACTTACCCCTAGTTTTTATTCATTATTATTGTCCAGCTCGTCGTCCCATTCCTTCAGAGTGGTCGAACCTCCAAATCCGCCTGAAAACAAAAAAGTTATTAAGAAAAACGGTATTAGGAAAGTTGATGTAAGGGCTGTTTGCGTACATTGCGCAAACACTTTAATACTGAAAATCTTGTTACTATTCTCGTTCTTTTTGTTTTATTGGTAGTTTCAGCAAGGTTTTCCTATTTTTCACGTTTTTCAGATTTTTACATAGATCACCCGTACAACTTAAATTGACAAACACTTTCTTTGTGTATAACAATAACTTTATGTACTAAGGTGGTTTCATATTTTGATATAGATTATTAAAACTAACCGAGGGGCTTCTTACGAGACCCTAAACACCCCCCTAGCTTTTCATTTAGTTTCAGTTTTTCACAAAACATCCCTAGTAATACTTGTAAATCAGCGTAAAATCAAAAGTTTGTTCTAAAAGTTTTTAAATTTCTATACTTACCCCTAGTTTTTATTCATTATTATTGTCCAGCTCGTCGTCCCATTCCTTCAGAGTGGTCGAACCTCCAAATCCGCCTGAAAACAAAAAAGTTATTAAGAAAAACGGTATTAGGAAAGTTGATGTAAGGGCTGTTTGCGTACATTGCGCAAACACTTTAATACTGAAAATCTTGTTACTATTCTCGTTCTTTTTGTTTTATTGGTAGTTTCAGCAAGGTTTTCCTATTTTTCACGTTTTTCAGATTTTTACATAGATCACCCGTACAACTTAAATTGACAAACACTTTCTTTGTGTATAACAATAACTTTATGTACTAAGGTGGTTTCATATTTTGATATAGATTATTAAAACTAACCGAGGGGCTTCTTACGAGACCCTAAACACCCCCCTAGCTTTTCATTTAGTTTCAGTTTTTCACAAAACATCCCTAGTAATACTTGTAAATCAGCGTAAAATCAAAAGTTTGTTCTAAAAGTTTTTAAATTTCTATACTTACCCCTAGTTTTTATTCATTATTATTGTCCAGCTCGTCGTCCCATTCCTTCAGAGTGGTCGAACCTCCAAATCCGCCTGAAAACAAAAAAGTTATTAAGAAAAACGGTATTAGGAAAGTTGATGTAAGGGCTGTTTGCGTACATTGCGCAAACACTTTAATACTGAAAATCTTGTTACTATTCTCGTTCTTTTTGTTTTATTGGTAGTTTCAGCAAGGTTTTCCTATTTTTCACGTTTTTCAGATTTTTACATAGATCACCCGTACAACTTAAATTGACAAACACTTTCTTTGTGTATAACAATAACTTTATGTACTAAGGTGGTTTCATATTTTGATATAGATTATTAAAACTAACCGAGGGGCTTCTTACGAGACCCTAAACACCCCCCTAGCTTTTCATTTAGTTTCAGTTTTTCACAAAACATCCCTAGTAATACTTGTAAATCAGCGTAAAATCAAAAGTTTGTTCTAAAAGTTTTTAAATTTCTATACTTACCCCTAGTTTTTATTCATTATTATTGTCCAGCTCGTCGTCCCATTCCTTCAGAGTGGTCGAACCTCCAAATCCGCCTGAAAACAAAAAAGTTATTAAGAAAAACGGTATTAGGAAAGTTGATGTAAGGGCTGTTTGCGTACATTGCGCAAACACTTTAATACTGAAAATCTTGTTACTATTCTCGTTCTTTTTGTTTTATTGGTAGTTTCAGCAAGGTTTTCCTATTTTTCACGTTTTTCAGATTTTTACATAGATCACCCGTACAACTTAAATTGACAAACACTTTCTTTGTGTATAACAATAACTTTATGTACTAAGGTGGTTTCATATTTTGATATAGATTATTAAAACTAACCGAGGGGCTTCTTACGAGACCCTAAACACCCCCCTAGCTTTTCATTTAGTTTCAGTTTTTCACAAAACATCCCTAGTAATACTTGTAAATCAGCGTAAAATCAAAAGTTTGTTCTAAAAGTTTTTAAATTTCTATACTTACCCCTAGTTTTTATTCATTATTATTGTCCAGCTCGTCGTCCCATTCCTTCAGAGTGGTCGAACCTCCAAATCCGCCTGAAAACAAAAAAGTTATTAAGAAAAACGGTATTAGGAAAGTTGATGTAAGGGCTGTTTGCGTACATTGCGCAAACACTTTAATACTGAAAATCTTGTTACTATTCTCGTTCTTTTTGTTTTATTGGTAGTTTCAGCAAGGTTTTCCTATTTTTCACGTTTTTCAGATTTTTACATAGATCACCCGTACAACTTAAATTGACAAACACTTTCTTTGTGTATAACAATAACTTTATGTACTAAGGTGGTTTCATATTTTGATATAGATTATTAAAACTAACCGAGGGGCTTCTTACGAGACCCTAAACACCCCCCTAGCTTTTCATTTAGTTTCAGTTTTTCACAAAACATCCCTAGTAATACTTGTAAATCAGCGTAAAATCAAAAGTTTGTTCTAAAAGTTTTTAAATTTCTATACTTACCCCTAGTTTTTATTCATTATTATTGTCCAGCTCGTCGTCCCATTCCTTCAGAGTGGTCGAACCTCCAAATCCGCCTGAAAACAAAAAAGTTATTAAGAAAAACGGTATTAGGAAAGTTGATGTAAGGGCTGTTTGCGTACATTGCGCAAACACTTTAATACTGAAAATCTTGTTACTATTCTCGTTCTTTTTGTTTTATTGGTAGTTTCAGCAAGGTTTTCCTATTTTTCACGTTTTTCAGATTTTTACATAGATCACCCGTACAACTTAAATTGACAAACACTTTCTTTGTGTATAACAATAACTTTATGTACTAAGGTGGTTTCATATTTTGATATAGATTATTAAAACTAACCGAGGGGCTTCTTACGAGACCCTAAACACCCCCCTAGCTTTTCATTTAGTTTCAGTTTTTCACAAAACATCCCTAGTAATACTTGTAAATCAGCGTAAAATCAAAAGTTTGTTCTAAAAGTTTTTAAATTTCTATACTTACCCCTAGTTTTTATTCATTATTATTGTCCAGCTCGTCGTCCCATTCCTTCAGAGTGGTCGAACCTCCAAATCCGCCTGAAAACAAAAAAGTTATTAAGAAAAACGGTATTAGGAAAGTTGATGTAAGGGCTGTTTGCGTACATTGCGCAAACACTTTAATACTGAAAATCTTGTTACTATTCTCGTTCTTTTTGTTTTATTGGTAGTTTCAGCAAGGTTTTCCTATTTTTCACGTTTTTCAGATTTTTACATAGATCACCCGTACAACTTAAATTGACAAACACTTTCTTTGTGTATAACAATAACTTTATGTACTAAGGTGGTTTCATATTTTGATATAGATTATTAAAACTAACCGAGGGGCTTCTTACGAGACCCTAAACACCCCCCTAGCTTTTCATTTAGTTTCAGTTTTTCACAAAACATCCCTAGTAATACTTGTAAATCAGCGTAAAATCAAAAGTTTGTTCTAAAAGTTTTTAAATTTCTATACTTACCCCTAGTTTTTATTCATTATTATTGTCCAGCTCGTCGTCCCATTCCTTCAGAGTGGTCGAACCTCCAAATCCGCCTGAAAACAAAAAAGTTATTAAGAAAAACGGTATTAGGAAAGTTGATGTAAGGGCTGTTTGCGTACATTGCGCAAACACTTTAATACTGAAAATCTTGTTACTATTCTCGTTCTTTTTGTTTTATTGGTAGTTTCAGCAAGGTTTTCCTATTTTTCACGTTTTTCAGATTTTTACATAGATCACCCGTACAACTTAAATTGACAAACACTTTCTTTGTGTATAACAATAACTTTATGTACTAAGGTGGTTTCATATTTTGATATAGATTATTAAAACTAACCGAGGGGCTTCTTACGAGACCCTAAACACCCCCCTAGCTTTTCATTTAGTTTCAGTTTTTCACAAAACATCCCTAGTAATACTTGTAAATCAGCGTAAAATCAAAAGTTTGTTCTAAAAGTTTTTAAATTTCTATACTTACCCCTAGTTTTTATTCATTATTATTGTCCAGCTCGTCGTCCCATTCCTTCAGAGTGGTCGAACCTCCAAATCCGCCTGAAAACAAAAAAGTTATTAAGAAAAACGGTATTAGGAAAGTTGATGTAAGGGCTGTTTGCGTACATTGCGCAAACACTTTAATACTGAAAATCTTGTTACTATTCTCGTTCTTTTTGTTTTATTGGTAGTTTCAGCAAGGTTTTCCTATTTTTCACGTTTTTCAGATTTTTACATAGATCACCCGTACAACTTAAATTGACAAACACTTTCTTTGTGTATAACAATAACTTTATGTACTAAGGTGGTTTCATATTTTGATATAGATTATTAAAACTAACCGAGGGGCTTCTTACGAGACCCTAAACACCCCCCTAGCTTTTCATTTAGTTTCAGTTTTTCACAAAACATCCCTAGTAATACTTGTAAATCAGCGTAAAATCAAAAGTTTGTTCTAAAAGTTTTTAAATTTCTATACTTACCCCTAGTTTTTATTCATTATTATTGTCCAGCTCGTCGTCCCATTCCTTCAGAGTGGTCGAACCTCCAAATCCGCCTGAAAACAAAAAAGTTATTAAGAAAAACGGTATTAGGAAAGTTGATGTAAGGGCTGTTTGCGTACATTGCGCAAACACTTTAATACTGAAAATCTTGTTACTATTCTCGTTCTTTTTGTTTTATTGGTAGTTTCAGCAAGGTTTTCCTATTTTTCACGTTTTTCAGATTTTTACATAGATCACCCGTACAACTTAAATTGACAAACACTTTCTTTGTGTATAACAATAACTTTATGTACTAAGGTGGTTTCATATTTTGATATAGATTATTAAAACTAACCGAGGGGCTTCTTACGAGACCCTAAACACCCCCCTAGCTTTTCATTTAGTTTCAGTTTTTCACAAAACATCCCTAGTAATACTTGTAAATCAGCGTAAAATCAAAAGTTTGTTCTAAAAGTTTTTAAATTTCTATACTTACCCCTAGTTTTTATTCATTATTATTGTCCAGCTCGTCGTCCCATTCCTTCAGAGTGGTCGAACCTCCAAATCCGCCTGAAAACAAAAAAGTTATTAAGAAAAACGGTATTAGGAAAGTTGATGTAAGGGCTGTTTGCGTACATTGCGCAAACACTTTAATACTGAAAATCTTGTTACTATTCTCGTTCTTTTTGTTTTATTGGTAGTTTCAGCAAGGTTTTCCTATTTTTCACGTTTTTCAGATTTTTACATAGATCACCCGTACAACTTAAATTGACAAACACTTTCTTTGTGTATAACAATAACTTTATGTACTAAGGTGGTTTCATATTTTGATATAGATTATTAAAACTAACCGAGGGGCTTCTTACGAGACCCTAAACACCCCCCTAGCTTTTCATTTAGTTTCAGTTTTTCACAAAACATCCCTAGTAATACTTGTAAATCAGCGTAAAATCAAAAGTTTGTTCTAAAAGTTTTTAAATTTCTATACTTACCCCTAGTTTTTATTCATTATTATTGTCCAGCTCGTCGTCCCATTCCTTCAGAGTGGTCGAACCTCCAAATCCGCCTGAAAACAAAAAAGTTATTAAGAAAAACGGTATTAGGAAAGTTGATGTAAGGGCTGTTTGCGTACATTGCGCAAACACTTTAATACTGAAAATCTTGTTACTATTCTCGTTCTTTTTGTTTTATTGGTAGTTTCAGCAAGGTTTTCCTATTTTTCACGTTTTTCAGATTTTTACATAGATCACCCGTACAACTTAAATTGACAAACACTTTCTTTGTGTATAACAATAACTTTATGTACTAAGGTGGTTTCATATTTTGATATAGATTATTAAAACTAACCGAGGGGCTTCTTACGAGACCCTAAACACCCCCCTAGCTTTTCATTTAGTTTCAGTTTTTCACAAAACATCCCTAGTAATACTTGTAAATCAGCGTAAAATCAAAAGTTTGTTCTAAAAGTTTTTAAATTTCTATACTTACCCCTAGTTTTTATTCATTATTATTGTCCAGCTCGTCGTCCCATTCCTTCAGAGTGGTCGAACCTCCAAATCCGCCTGAAAACAAAAAAGTTATTAAGAAAAACGGTATTAGGAAAGTTGATGTAAGGGCTGTTTGCGTACATTGCGCAAACACTTTAATACTGAAAATCTTGTTACTATTCTCGTTCTTTTTGTTTTATTGGTAGTTTCAGCAAGGTTTTCCTATTTTTCACGTTTTTCAGATTTTTACATAGATCACCCGTACAACTTAAATTGACAAACACTTTCTTTGTGTATAACAATAACTTTATGTACTAAGGTGGTTTCATATTTTGATATAGATTATTAAAACTAACCGAGGGGCTTCTTACGAGACCCTAAACACCCCCCTAGCTTTTCATTTAGTTTCAGTTTTTCACAAAACATCCCTAGTAATACTTGTAAATCAGCGTAAAATCAAAAGTTTGTTCTAAAAGTTTTTAAATTTCTATACTTACCCCTAGTTTTTATTCATTATTATTGTCCAGCTCGTCGTCCCATTCCTTCAGAGTGGTCGAACCTCCAAATCCGCCTGAAAACAAAAAAGTTATTAAGAAAAACGGTATTAGGAAAGTTGATGTAAGGGCTGTTTGCGTACATTGCGCAAACACTTTAATACTGAAAATCTTGTTACTATTCTCGTTCTTTTTGTTTTATTGGTAGTTTCAGCAAGGTTTTCCTATTTTTCACGTTTTTCAGATTTTTACATAGATCACCCGTACAACTTAAATTGACAAACACTTTCTTTGTGTATAACAATAACTTTATGTACTAAGGTGGTTTCATATTTTGATATAGATTATTAAAACTAACCGAGGGGCTTCTTACGAGACCCTAAACACCCCCCTAGCTTTTCATTTAGTTTCAGTTTTTCACAAAACATCCCTAGTAATACTTGTAAATCAGCGTAAAATCAAAAGTTTGTTCTAAAAGTTTTTAAATTTCTATACTTACCCCTAGTTTTTATTCATTATTATTGTCCAGCTCGTCGTCCCATTCCTTCAGAGTGGTCGAACCTCCAAATCCGCCTGAAAACAAAAAAGTTATTAAGAAAAACGGTATTAGGAAAGTTGATGTAAGGGCTGTTTGCGTACATTGCGCAAACACTTTAATACTGAAAATCTTGTTACTATTCTCGTTCTTTTTGTTTTATTGGTAGTTTCAGCAAGGTTTTCCTATTTTTCACGTTTTTCAGATTTTTACATAGATCACCCGTACAACTTAAATTGACAAACACTTTCTTTGTGTATAACAATAACTTTATGTACTAAGGTGGTTTCATATTTTGATATAGATTATTAAAACTAACCGAGGGGCTTCTTACGAGACCCTAAACACCCCCCTAGCTTTTCATTTAGTTTCAGTTTTTCACAAAACATCCCTAGTAATACTTGTAAATCAGCGTAAAATCAAAAGTTTGTTCTAAAAGTTTTTAAATTTCTATACTTACCCCTAGTTTTTATTCATTATTATTGTCCAGCTCGTCGTCCCATTCCTTCAGAGTGGTCGAACCTCCAAATCCGCCTGAAAACAAAAAAGTTATTAAGAAAAACGGTATTAGGAAAGTTGATGTAAGGGCTGTTTGCGTACATTGCGCAAACACTTTAATACTGAAAATCTTGTTACTATTCTCGTTCTTTTTGTTTTATTGGTAGTTTCAGCAAGGTTTTCCTATTTTTCACGTTTTTCAGATTTTTACATAGATCACCCGTACAACTTAAATTGACAAACACTTTCTTTGTGTATAACAATAACTTTATGTACTAAGGTGGTTTCATATTTTGATATAGATTATTAAAACTAACCGAGGGGCTTCTTACGAGACCCTAAACACCCCCCTAGCTTTTCATTTAGTTTCAGTTTTTCACAAAACATCCCTAGTAATACTTGTAAATCAGCGTAAAATCAAAAGTTTGTTCTAAAAGTTTTTAAATTTCTATACTTACCCCTAGTTTTTATTCATTATTATTGTCCAGCTCGTCGTCCCATTCCTTCAGAGTGGTCGAACCTCCAAATCCGCCTGAAAACAAAAAAGTTATTAAGAAAAACGGTATTAGGAAAGTTGATGTAAGGGCTGTTTGCGTACATTGCGCAAACACTTTAATACTGAAAATCTTGTTACTATTCTCGTTCTTTTTGTTTTATTGGTAGTTTCAGCAAGGTTTTCCTATTTTTCACGTTTTTCAGATTTTTACATAGATCACCCGTACAACTTAAATTGACAAACACTTTCTTTGTGTATAACAATAACTTTATGTACTAAGGTGGTTTCATATTTTGATATAGATTATTAAAACTAACCGAGGGGCTTCTTACGAGACCCTAAACACCCCCCTAGCTTTTCATTTAGTTTCAGTTTTTCACAAAACATCCCTAGTAATACTTGTAAATCAGCGTAAAATCAAAAGTTTGTTCTAAAAGTTTTTAAATTTCTATACTTACCCCTAGTTTTTATTCATTATTATTGTCCAGCTCGTCGTCCCATTCCTTCAGAGTGGTCGAACCTCCAAATCCGCCTGAAAACAAAAAAGTTATTAAGAAAAACGGTATTAGGAAAGTTGATGTAAGGGCTGTTTGCGTACATTGCGCAAACACTTTAATACTGAAAATCTTGTTACTATTCTCGTTCTTTTTGTTTTATTGGTAGTTTCAGCAAGGTTTTCCTATTTTTCACGTTTTTCAGATTTTTACATAGATCACCCGTACAACTTAAATTGACAAACACTTTCTTTGTGTATAACAATAACTTTATGTACTAAGGTGGTTTCATATTTTGATATAGATTATTAAAACTAACCGAGGGGCTTCTTACGAGACCCTAAACACCCCCCTAGCTTTTCATTTAGTTTCAGTTTTTCACAAAACATCCCTAGTAATACTTGTAAATCAGCGTAAAATCAAAAGTTTGTTCTAAAAGTTTTTAAATTTCTATACTTACCCCTAGTTTTTATTCATTATTATTGTCCAGCTCGTCGTCCCATTCCTTCAGAGTGGTCGAACCTCCAAATCCGCCTGAAAACAAAAAAGTTATTAAGAAAAACGGTATTAGGAAAGTTGATGTAAGGGCTGTTTGCGTACATTGCGCAAACACTTTAATACTGAAAATCTTGTTACTATTCTCGTTCTTTTTGTTTTATTGGTAGTTTCAGCAAGGTTTTCCTATTTTTCACGTTTTTCAGATTTTTACATAGATCACCCGTACAACTTAAATTGACAAACACTTTCTTTGTGTATAACAATAACTTTATGTACTAAGGTGGTTTCATATTTTGATATAGATTATTAAAACTAACCGAGGGGCTTCTTACGAGACCCTAAACACCCCCCTAGCTTTTCATTTAGTTTCAGTTTTTCACAAAACATCCCTAGTAATACTTGTAAATCAGCGTAAAATCAAAAGTTTGTTCTAAAAGTTTTTAAATTTCTATACTTACCCCTAGTTTTTATTCATTATTATTGTCCAGCTCGTCGTCCCATTCCTTCAGAGTGGTCGAACCTCCAAATCCGCCTGAAAACAAAAAAGTTATTAAGAAAAACGGTATTAGGAAAGTTGATGTAAGGGCTGTTTGCGTACATTGCGCAAACACTTTAATACTGAAAATCTTGTTACTATTCTCGTTCTTTTTGTTTTATTGGTAGTTTCAGCAAGGTTTTCCTATTTTTCACGTTTTTCAGATTTTTACATAGATCACCCGTACAACTTAAATTGACAAACACTTTCTTTGTGTATAACAATAACTTTATGTACTAAGGTGGTTTCATATTTTGATATAGATTATTAAAACTAACCGAGGGGCTTCTTACGAGACCCTAAACACCCCCCTAGCTTTTCATTTAGTTTCAGTTTTTCACAAAACATCCCTAGTAATACTTGTAAATCAGCGTAAAATCAAAAGTTTGTTCTAAAAGTTTTTAAATTTCTATACTTACCCCTAGTTTTTATTCATTATTATTGTCCAGCTCGTCGTCCCATTCCTTCAGAGTGGTCGAACCTCCAAATCCGCCTGAAAACAAAAAAGTTATTAAGAAAAACGGTATTAGGAAAGTTGATGTAAGGGCTGTTTGCGTACATTGCGCAAACACTTTAATACTGAAAATCTTGTTACTATTCTCGTTCTTTTTGTTTTATTGGTAGTTTCAGCAAGGTTTTCCTATTTTTCACGTTTTTCAGATTTTTACATAGATCACCCGTACAACTTAAATTGACAAACACTTTCTTTGTGTATAACAATAACTTTATGTACTAAGGTGGTTTCATATTTTGATATAGATTATTAAAACTAACCGAGGGGCTTCTTACGAGACCCTAAACACCCCCCTAGCTTTTCATTTAGTTTCAGTTTTTCACAAAACATCCCTAGTAATACTTGTAAATCAGCGTAAAATCAAAAGTTTGTTCTAAAAGTTTTTAAATTTCTATACTTACCCCTAGTTTTTATTCATTATTATTGTCCAGCTCGTCGTCCCATTCCTTCAGAGTGGTCGAACCTCCAAATCCGCCTGAAAACAAAAAAGTTATTAAGAAAAACGGTATTAGGAAAGTTGATGTAAGGGCTGTTTGCGTACATTGCGCAAACACTTTAATACTGAAAATCTTGTTACTATTCTCGTTCTTTTTGTTTTATTGGTAGTTTCAGCAAGGTTTTCCTATTTTTCACGTTTTTCAGATTTTTACATAGATCACCCGTACAACTTAAATTGACAAACACTTTCTTTGTGTATAACAATAACTTTATGTACTAAGGTGGTTTCATATTTTGATATAGATTATTAAAACTAACCGAGGGGCTTCTTACGAGACCCTAAACACCCCCCTAGCTTTTCATTTAGTTTCAGTTTTTCACAAAACATCCCTAGTAATACTTGTAAATCAGCGTAAAATCAAAAGTTTGTTCTAAAAGTTTTTAAATTTCTATACTTACCCCTAGTTTTTATTCATTATTATTGTCCAGCTCGTCGTCCCATTCCTTCAGAGTGGTCGAACCTCCAAATCCGCCTGAAAACAAAAAAGTTATTAAGAAAAACGGTATTAGGAAAGTTGATGTAAGGGCTGTTTGCGTACATTGCGCAAACACTTTAATACTGAAAATCTTGTTACTATTCTCGTTCTTTTTGTTTTATTGGTAGTTTCAGCAAGGTTTTCCTATTTTTCACGTTTTTCAGATTTTTACATAGATCACCCGTACAACTTAAATTGACAAACACTTTCTTTGTGTATAACAATAACTTTATGTACTAAGGTGGTTTCATATTTTGATATAGATTATTAAAACTAACCGAGGGGCTTCTTACGAGACCCTAAACACCCCCCTAGCTTTTCATTTAGTTTCAGTTTTTCACAAAACATCCCTAGTAATACTTGTAAATCAGCGTAAAATCAAAAGTTTGTTCTAAAAGTTTTTAAATTTCTATACTTACCCCTAGTTTTTATTCATTATTATTATCCAGCTCGTCGTCCCATTCCTTCAGAGTGGTCGAACCTCCAAATCCGCCTGAAAACAAAAAAGTTATTAAGAAAAACGGTATTAGGAAAGTTGATGTAAGGGCTGTTTGCGTACATTGCGCAAACACTTTAATACTGAAAATCTTGTTACTATTCTCGTTCTTTTTGTTTTATTGGTAGTTTCAGCAAGGTTTTCCTATTTTTCACGTTTTTCAGATTTTTACATAGATCACCCGTACAACTTAAATTGACAAACACTTTCTTTGTGTATAACAATAACTTTATGTACTAAGGTGGTTTCATATTTTGATATAGATTATTAAAACTAACCGAGGGGCTTCTTACGAGACCCTAAACACCCCCCTAGCTTTTCATTTAGTTTCAGTTTTTCACAAAACATCCCTAGTAATACTTGTAAATCAGCGTAAAATCAAAAGTTTGTTCTAAAAGTTTTTAAATTTCTATACTTACCCCTAGTTTTTATTCATTATTATTGTCCAGCTCGTCGTCCCATTCCTTCAGAGTGGTCGAACCTCCAAATCCGCCTGAAAACAAAAAAGTTATTAAGAAAAACGGTATTAGGAAAGTTGATGTAAGGGCTGTTTGCGTACATTGCGCAAACACTTTAATACTGAAAATCTTGTTACTATTCTCGTTCTTTTTGTTTTATTGGTAGTTTCAGCAAGGTTTTCCTATTTTTCACGTTTTTCAGATTTTTACATAGATCACCCGTACAACTTAAATTGACAAACACTTTCTTTGTGTATAACAATAACTTTATGTACTAAGGTGGTTTCATATTTTGATATAGATTATTAAAACTAACCGAGGGGCTTCTTACGAGACCCTAAACACCCCCCTAGCTTTTCATTTAGTTTCAGTTTTTCACAAAACATCCCTAGTAATACTTGTAAATCAGCGTAAAATCAAAAGTTTGTTCTAAAAGTTTTTAAATTTCTATACTTACCCCTAGTTTTTATTCATTATTATTGTCCAGCTCGTCGTCCCATTCCTTCAGAGTGGTCGAACCTCCAAATCCGCCTGAAAACAAAAAAGTTATTAAGAAAAACGGTATTAGGAAAGTTGATGTAAGGGCTGTTTGCGTACATTGCGCAAACACTTTAATACTGAAAATCTTGTTACTATTCTCGTTCTTTTTGTTTTATTGGTAGTTTCAGCAAGGTTTTCCTATTTTTCACGTTTTTCAGATTTTTACATAGATCACCCGTACAACTTAAATTGACAAACACTTTCTTTGTGTATAACAATAACTTTATGTACTAAGGTGGTTTCATATTTTGATATAGATTATTAAAACTAACCGAGGGGCTTCTTACGAGACCCTAAACACCCCCCTAGCTTTTCATTTAGTTTCAGTTTTTCACAAAACATCCCTAGTAATACTTGTAAATCAGCGTAAAATCAAAAGTTTGTTCTAAAAGTTTTTAAATTTCTATACTTACCCCTAGTTTTTATTCATTATTATTGTCCAGCTCGTCGTCCCATTCCTTCAGAGTGGTCGAACCTCCAAATCCGCCTGAAAACAAAAAAGTTATTAAGAAAAACGGTATTAGGAAAGTTGATGTAAGGGCTGTTTGCGTACATTGCGCAAACACTTTAATACTGAAAATCTTGTTACTATTCTCGTTCTTTTTGTTTTATTGGTAGTTTCAGCAAGGTTTTCCTATTTTTCACGTTTTTCAGATTTTTACATAGATCACCCGTACAACTTAAATTGACAAACACTTTCTTTGTGTATAACAATAACTTTATGTACTAAGGTGGTTTCATATTTTGATATAGATTATTAAAACTAACCGAGGGGCTTCTTACGAGACCCTAAACACCCCCCTAGCTTTTCATTTAGTTTCAGTTTTTCACAAAACATCCCTAGTAATACTTGTAAATCAGCGTAAAATCAAAAGTTTGTTCTAAAAGTTTTTAAATTTCTATACTTACCCCTAGTTTTTATTCATTATTATTGTCCAGCTCGTCGTCCCATTCCTTCAGAGTGGTCGAACCTCCAAATCCGCCTGAAAACAAAAAAGTTATTAAGAAAAACGGTATTAGGAAAGTTGATGTAAGGGCTGTTTGCGTACATTGCGCAAACACTTTAATACTGAAAATCTTGTTACTATTCTCGTTCTTTTTGTTTTATTGGTAGTTTCAGCAAGGTTTTCCTATTTTTCACGTTTTTCAGATTTTTACATAGATCACCCGTACAACTTAAATTGACAAACACTTTCTTTGTGTATAACAATAACTTTATGTACTAAGGTGGTTTCATATTTTGATATAGATTATTAAAACTAACCGAGGGGCTTCTTACGAGACCCTAAACACCCCCCTAGCTTTTCATTTAGTTTCAGTTTTTCACAAAACATCCCTAGTAATACTTGTAAATCAGCGTAAAATCAAAAGTTTGTTCTAAAAGTTTTTAAATTTCTATACTTACCCCTAGTTTTTATTCATTATTATTGTCCAGCTCGTCGTCCCATTCCTTCAGAGTGGTCGAACCTCCAAATCCGCCTGAAAACAAAAAAGTTATTAAGAAAAACGGTATTAGGAAAGTTGATGTAAGGGCTGTTTGCGTACATTGCGCAAACACTTTAATACTGAAAATCTTGTTACTATTCTCGTTCTTTTTGTTTTATTGGTAGTTTCAGCAAGGTTTTCCTATTTTTCACGTTTTTCAGATTTTTACATAGATCACCCGTACAACTTAAATTGACAAACACTTTCTTTGTGTATAACAATAACTTTATGTACTAAGGTGGTTTCATATTTTGATATAGATTATTAAAACTAACCGAGGGGCTTCTTACGAGACCCTAAACACCCCCCTAGCTTTTCATTTAGTTTCAGTTTTTCACAAAACATCCCTAGTAATACTTGTAAATCAGCGTAAAATCAAAAGTTTGTTCTAAAAGTTTTTAAATTTCTATACTTACCCCTAGTTTTTATTCATTATTATTGTCCAGCTCGTCGTCCCATTCCTTCAGAGTGGTCGAACCTCCAAATCCGCCTGAAAACAAAAAAGTTATTAAGAAAAACGGTATTAGGAAAGTTGATGTAAGGGCTGTTTGCGTACATTGCGCAAACACTTTAATACTGAAAATCTTGTTACTATTCTCGTTCTTTTTGTTTTATTGGTAGTTTCAGCAAGGTTTTCCTATTTTTCACGTTTTTCAGATTTTTACATAGATCACCCGTACAACTTAAATTGACAAACACTTTCTTTGTGTATAACAATAACTTTATGTACTAAGGTGGTTTCATATTTTGATATAGATTATTAAAACTAACCGAGGGGCTTCTTACGAGACCCTAAACACCCCCCTAGCTTTTCATTTAGTTTCAGTTTTTCACAAAACATCCCTAGTAATACTTGTAAATCAGCGTAAAATCAAAAGTTTGTTCTAAAAGTTTTTAAATTTCTATACTTACCCCTAGTTTTTATTCATTATTATTGTCCAGCTCGTCGTCCCATTCCTTCAGAGTGGTCGAACCTCCAAATCCGCCTGAAAACAAAAAAGTTATTAAGAAAAACGGTATTAGGAAAGTTGATGTAAGGGCTGTTTGCGTACATTGCGCAAACACTTTAATACTGAAAATCTTGTTACTATTCTCGTTCTTTTTGTTTTATTGGTAGTTTCAGCAAGGTTTTCCTATTTTTCACGTTTTTCAGATTTTTACATAGATCACCCGTACAACTTAAATTGACAAACACTTTCTTTGTGTATAACAATAACTTTATGTACTAAGGTGGTTTCATATTTTGATATAGATTATTAAAACTAACCGAGGGGCTTCTTACGAGACCCTAAACACCCCCCTAGCTTTTCATTTAGTTTCAGTTTTTCACAAAACATCCCTAGTAATACTTGTAAATCAGCGTAAAATCAAAAGTTTGTTCTAAAAGTTTTTAAATTTCTATACTTACCCCTAGTTTTTATTCATTATTATTGTCCAGCTCGTCGTCCCATTCCTTCAGAGTGGTCGAACCTCCAAATCCGCCTGTAAACAAAAAAGTTATTAAGAAAAACGGTATTAGGAAAGTTGATGTAAGGGCTGTTTGCGTACATTGCGCAAACACTTTAATACTGAAAATCTTGTTACTATTCTCGTTCTTTTTGTTTTATTGGTAGTTTCAGCAAGGTTTTCCTATTTTTCACGTTTTTCAGATTTTTACATAGATCACCCGTACAACTTAAATTGACAAACACTTTCTTTGTGTATAACAATAACTTTATGTACTAAGGTGGTTTCATATTTTGATATAGATTATTAAAACTAACCGAGGGGCTTCTTACGAGACCCTAAACACCCCCCTAGCTTTTCATTTAGTTTCAGTTTTTCACAAAACATCCCTAGTAATACTTGTAAATCAGCGTAAAATCAAAAGTTTGTTCTAAAAGTTTTTAAATTTCTATACTTACCCCTAGTTTTTATTCATTATTATTGTCCAGCTCGTCGTCCCATTCCTTCAGAGTGGTCGAACCTCCAAATCCGCCTGAAAACAAAAAAGTTATTAAGAAAAACGGTATTAGGAAAGTTGATGTTTGCGTACATTGCGCAAACACTTTAATACTGAAAATCTTGTTACTATTCTCGTTCTTTTTGTTTTATTGGTAGTTTCACCAAGGTTTTCCTATTTTTCACGTTTTTCAGATTTTTACATAGATCACCCGTACAACTTAAATTGACAAACACTTTCTTTGTGTATAACAATAACTTTATGTACTAAGGTGGTTTCATATTTTGATATAGATTATTAAAACTAACCGAGGGGCTTCTTACGAGACCCTAAACACCCCCCTAGCTTTTCATTTAGTTTCAGTTTTTCACAAAACATCCCTAGTAATACTTGTAAATCAGCGTAAAATCAAAAGTTTGTTCTAAAAGTTTTTAAATTTCTATACTTACCCCTAGTTTTTATTCATTATTATTGTCCAGCTCGTCGTCCCATTCCTTCAGAGTGGTCGAACCTCCAAATCCGCCTGAAAACAAAAAAGTTATTAAGAAAAACGGTATTAGGAAAGTTGATGTAAGGGCTGTTTGCGTACATTGCGCAAACACTTTAATACTGAAAATCTTGTTACTATTCTCGTTCTTTTTGTTTTATTGGTAGTTTCAGCAAGGTTTTCCTATTTTTCACGTTTTTCAGATTTTTACATAGATCACCCGTACAACTTAAATTGACAAACACTTTCTTTGTGTATAACAATAACTTTATGTACTAAGGTGGTTTCATATTTTGATATAGATTATTAAAACTAACCGAGGGGCTTCTTACGAGACCCTAAACACCCCCCTAGCTTTTCATTTAGTTTCAGTTTTTCACAAAACATCCCTAGTAATACTTGTAAATCAGCGTAAAATCAAAAGTTTGTTCTAAAAGTTTTTAAATTTCTATACTTACCCCTAGTTTTTATTCATTATTATTGTCCAGCTCGTCGTCCCATTCCTTCAGAGTGGTCGAACCTCCAAATCCGCCTGAAAACAAAAAAGTTATTAAGAAAAACGGTATTAGGAAAGTTGATGTAAGGGCTGTTTGCGTACATTGCGCAAACACTTTAATACTGAAAATCTTGTTACTATTCTCGTTCTTTTTGTTTTATTGGTAGTTTCAGCAAGGTTTTCCTATTTTTCACGTTTTTCAGATTTTTACATAGATCACCCGTACAACTTAAATTGACAAACACTTTCTTTGTGTATAACAATAACTTTATGTACTAAGGTGGTTTCATATTTTGATATAGATTATTAAAACTAACCGAGGGGCTTCTTACGAGACCCTAAACACCCCCCTAGCTTTTCATTTAGTTTCAGTTTTTCACAAAACATCCCTAGTAATACTTGTAAATCAGCGTAAAATCAAAAGTTTGTTCTAAAAGTTTTTAAATTTCTATACTTACCCCTAGTTTTTATTCATTATTATTGTCCAGCTCGTCGTCCCATTCCTTCAGAGTGGTCGAACCTCCAAATCCGCCTGAAAACAAAAAAGTTATTAAGAAAAACGGTATTAGGAAAGTTGATGTAAGGGCTGTTTGCGTACATTGCGCAAACACTTTAATACTGAAAATCTTGTTACTATTCTCGTTCTTTTTGTTTTATTGGTAGTTTCAGCAAGGTTTTCCTATTTTTCACGTTTTTCAGATTTTTACATAGATCACCCGTACAACTTAAATTGACAAACACTTTCTTTGTGTATAACAATAACTTTATGTACTAAGGTGGTTTCATATTTTGATATAGATTATTAAAACTAACCGAGGGGCTTCTTACGAGACCCTAAACACCCCCCTAGCTTTTCATTTAGTTTCAGTTTTTCACAAAACATCCCTAGTAATACTTGTAAATCAGCGTAAAATCAAAAGTTTGTTCTAAAAGTTTTTAAATTTCTATACTTACCCCTAGTTTTTATTCATTATTATTGTCCAGCTCGTCGTCCCATTCCTTCAGAGTGGTCGAACCTCCAAATCCGCCTGAAAACAAAAAAGTTATTAAGAAAAACGGTATTAGGAAAGTTGATGTAAGGGCTGTTTGCGTACATTGCGCAAACACTTTAATACTGAAAATCTTGTTACTATTCTCGTTCTTTTTGTTTTATTGGTAGTTTCAGCAAGGTTTTCCTATTTTTCACGTTTTTCAGATTTTTACATAGATCACCCGTACAACTTAAATTGACAAACACTTTCTTTGTGTATAACAATAACTTTATGTACTAAGGTGGTTTCATATTTTGATATAGATTATTAAAACTAACCGAGGGGCTTCTTACGAGACCCTAAACACCCCCCTAGCTTTTCATTTAGTTTCAGTTTTTCACAAAACATCCCTAGTAATACTTGTAAATCAGCGTAAAATCAAAAGTTTGTTCTAAAAGTTTTTAAATTTCTATACTTACCCCTAGTTTTTATTCATTATTATTGTCCAGCTCGTCGTCCCATTCCTTCAGAGTGGTCGAACCTCCAAATCCGCCTGAAAACAAAAAAGTTATTAAGAAAAACGGTATTAGGAAAGTTGATGTAAGGGCTGTTTGCGTACATTACGCAAACACTTTAATACTGAAAATCTTGTTACTATTCTCGTTCTTTTTGTTTTATTGGTAGTTTCAGCAAGGTTTTCCTATTTTTCACGTTTTTCAGATTTTTACATAGATCACCCGTACAACTTAAATTGACAAACACTTTCTTTGTGTATAACAATAACTTTATGTACTAAGGTGGTTTCATATTTTGATATAGATTATTAAAACTAACCGAGGGGCTTCTTACGAGACCCTAAACACCCCCCTAGCTTTTCATTTAGTTTCAGTTTTTCACAAAACATCCCTAGTAATACTTGTAAATCAGCGTAAAATCAAAAGTTTGTTCTAAAAGTTTTTAAATTTCTATACTTACCCCTAGTTTTTATTCATTATTATTGTCCAGCTCGTCGTCCCATTCCTTCAGAGTGGTCGAACCTCCAAATCCGCCTGAAAACAAAAAAGTTATTAAGAAAAACGGTATTAGGAAAGTTGATGTAAGGGCTGTTTGCGTACATTGCGCAAACACTTTAATACTGAAAATCTTGTTACTATTCTCGTTCTTTTTGTTTTATTGGTAGTTTCAGCAAGGTTTTCCTATTTTTCACGTTTTTCAGATTTTTACATAGATCACCCGTACAACTTAAATTGACAAACACTTTCTTTGTGTATAACAATAACTTTATGTACTAAGGTGGTTTCATATTTTGATATAGATTATTAAAACTAACCGAGGGGCTTCTTACGAGACCCTAAACACCCCCCTAGCTTTTCATTTAGTTTCAGTTTTTCACAAAACATCCCTAGTAATACTTGTAAATCAGCGTAAAATCAAAAGTTTGTTCTAAAAGTTTTTAAATTTCTATACTTACCCCTAGTTTTTATTCATTATTATTGTCCAGCTCGTCGTCCCATTCCTTCAGAGTGGTCGAACCTCCAAATCCGCCTGAAAACAAAAAAGTTATTAAGAAAAACGGTATTAGGAAAGTTGATGTAAGGGCTGTTTGCGTACATTGCGCAAACACTTTAATACTGAAAATCTTGTTACTATTCTCGTTCTTTTTGTTTTATTGGTAGTTTCAGCAAGGTTTTCCTATTTTTCACGTTTTTCAGATTTTTACATAGATCACCCGTACAACTTAAATTGACAAACACTTTCTTTGTGTATAACAATAACTTTATGTACTAAGGTGGTTTCATATTTTGATATAGATTATTAAAACTAACCGAGGGGCTTCTTACGAGACCCTAAACACCCCCCTAGCTTTTCATTTAGTTTCAGTTTTTCACAAAACATCCCTAGTAATACTTGTAAATCAGCGTAAAATCAAAAGTTTGTTCTAAAAGTTTTTAAATTTCTATACTTACCCCTAGTTTTTATTCATTATTATTGTCCAGCTCGTCGTCCCATTCCTTCAGAGTGGTCGAACCTCCAAATCCGCCTGAAAACAAAAAAGTTATTAAGAAAAACGGTATTAGGAAAGTTGATGTAAGGGCTGTTTGCGTACATTGCGCAAACACTTTAATACTGAAAATCTTGTTACTATTCTCGTTCTTTTTGTTTTATTGGTAGTTTCAGCAAGGTTTTCCTATTTTTCACGTTTTTCAGATTTTTACATAGATCACCCGTACAACTTAAATTGACAAACACTTTCTTTGTGTATAACAATAACTTTATGTACTAAGGTGGTTTCATATTTTGATATAGATTATTAAAACTAACCGAGGGGCTTCTTACGAGACCCTAAACACCCCCCTAGCTTTTCATTTAGTTTCAGTTTTTCACAAAACATCCCTAGTAATACTTGTAAATCAGCGTAAAATCAAAAGTTTGTTCTAAAAGTTTTTAAATTTCTATACTTACCCCTAGTTTTTATTCATTATTATTGTCCAGCTCGTCGTCCCATTCCTTCAGAGTGGTCGAACCTCCAAATCCGCCTGAAAACAAAAAAGTTATTAAGAAAAACGGTATTAGGAAAGTTGATGTAAGGGCTGTTTGCGTACATTGCGCAAACACTTTAATACTGAAAATCTTGTTACTATTCTCGTTCTTTTTGTTTTATTGGTAGTTTCAGCAAGGTTTTCCTATTTTTCACGTTTTTCAGATTTTTACATAGATCACCCGTACAACTTAAATTGACAAACACTTTCTTTGTGTATAACAATAACTTTATGTACTAAGGTGGTTTCATATTTTGATATAGATTATTAAAACTAACCGAGGGGCTTCTTACGAGACCCTAAACACCCCCCTAGCTTTTCATTTAGTTTCAGTTTTTCACAAAACATCCCTAGTAATACTTGTAAATCAGCGTAAAATCAAAAGTTTGTTCTAAAAGTTTTTAAATTTCTATACTTACCCCTAGTTTTTATTCATTATTATTGTCCAGCTCGTCGTCCCATTCCTTCAGAGTGGTCGAACCTCCAAATCCGCCTGAAAACAAAAAAGTTATTAAGAAAAACGGTATTAGGAAAGTTGATGTAAGGGCTGTTTGCGTACATTGCGCAAACACTTTAATACTGAAAATCTTGTTACTATTCTCGTTCTTTTTGTTTTATTGGTAGTTTCAGCAAGGTTTTCCTATTTTTCACGTTTTTCAGATTTTTACATAGATCACCCGTACAACTTAAATTGACAAACACTTTCTTTGTGTATAACAATAACTTTATGTACTAAGGTGGTTTCATATTTTAATATAGATTATTAAAACTAACCGAGGGGCTTCTTACGAGACCCTAAACACCCCCCTAGCTTTTCATTTAGTTTCAGTTTTTCACAAAACATCCCTAGTAATACTTGTAAATCAGCGTAAAATCAAAAGTTTGTTCTAAAAGTTTTTAAATTTCTATACTTACCCCTAGTTTTTATTCATTATTATTGTCCAGCTCGTCGTCCCATTCCTTCAGAGTGGTCGAACCTCCAAATCCGCCTGAAAACAAAAAAGTTATTAAGAAAAACGGTATTAGGAAAGTTGATGTAAGGGCTGTTTGCGTACATTGCGCAAACACTTTAATACTGAAAATCTTGTTACTATTCTCGTTCTTTTTGTTTTATTGGTAGTTTCAGCAAGGTTTTCCTATTTTTCACGTTTTTCAGATTTTTACATAGATCACCCGTACAACTTAAATTGACAAACACTTTCTTTGTGTATAACAATAACTTTATGTACTAAGGTGGTTTCATATTTTGATATAGATTATTAAAACTAACCGAGGGGCTTCTTACGAGACCCTAAACACCCCCCTAGCTTTTCATTTAGTTTCAGTTTTTCACAAAACATCCCTAGTAATACTTGTAAATCAGCGTAAAATCAAAAGTTTGTTCTAAAAGTTTTTAAATTTCTATACTTACCCCTAGTTTTTATTCATTATTATTGTCCAGCTCGTCGTCCCATTCCTTCAGAGTGGTCGAACCTCCAAATCCGCCTGAAAACAAAAAAGTTATTAAGAAAAACGGTATTAGGAAAGTTGATGTAAGGGCTGTTTGCGTACATTGCGCAAACACTTTAATACTGAAAATCTTGTTACTATTCTCGTTCTTTTTGTTTTATTGGTAGTTTCAGCAAGGTTTTCCTATTTTTCACGTTTTTCAGATTTTTACATAGATCACCCGTACAACTTAAATTGACAAACACTTTCTTTGTGTATAACAATAACTTTATGTACTAAGGTGGTTTCATATTTTGATATAGATTATTAAAACTAACCGAGGGGCTTCTTACGAGACCCTAAACACCCCCCTAGCTTTTCATTTAGTTTCAGTTTTTCACAAAACATCCCTAGTAATACTTGTAAATCAGCGTAAAATCAAAAGTTTGTTCTAAAAGTTTTTAAATTTCTATACTTACCCCTAGTTTTTATTCATTATTATTGTCCAGCTCGTCGTCCCATTCCTTCAGAGTGGTCGAACCTCCAAATCCGCCTGAAAACAAAAAAGTTATTAAGAAAAACGGTATTAGGAAAGTTGATGTAAGGGCTGTTTGCGTACATTGCGCAAACACTTTAATACTGAAAATCTTGTTACTATTCTCGTTCTTTTTGTTTTATTGGTAGTTTCAGCAAGGCTTTCCTATTTTTCACGTTTTTCAGATTTTTACATAGATCACCCGTACAACTTAAATTGACAAACACTTTCTTTGTGTATAACAATAACTTTATGTACTAAGGTGGTTTCATATTTTGATATAGATTATTAAAACTAACCGAGGGGCTTCTTACGAGACCCTAAACACCCCCCTAGCTTTTCATTTAGTTTCAGTTTTTCACAAAACATCCCTAGTAATACTTGTAAATCAGCGTAAAATCAAAAGTTTGTTCTAAAAGTTTTTAAATTTCTATACTTACCCCTAGTTTTTATTCATTATTATTGTCCAGCTCGTCGTCCCATTCCTTCAGAGTGGTCGAACCTCCAAATCCGCCTGAAAACAAAAAAGTTATTAAGAAAAACGGTATTAGGAAAGTTGATGTAAGGGCTGTTTGCGTACATTGCGCAAACACTTTAATACTGAAAATCTTGTTACTATTCTCGTTCTTTTTGTTTTATTGGTAGTTTCAGCAAGGTTTTCCTATTTTTCACGTTTTTCAGATTTTTACATAGATCACCCGTACAACTTAAATTGACAAACACTTTCTTTGTGTATAACAATAACTTTATGTACTAAGGTGGTTTCATATTTTGATATAGATTATTAAAACTAACCGAGGGGCTTCTTACGAGACCCTAAACACCCCCCTAGCTTTTCATTTAGTTTCAGTTTTTCACAAAACATCCCTAGTAATACTTGTAAATCAGCGTAAAATCAAAAGTTTGTTCTAAAAGTTTTTAAATTTCTATACTTACCCCTAGTTTTTATTCATTATTATTGTCCAGCTCGTCGTCCCATTCCTTCAGAGTGGTCGAACCTCCAAATCCGCCTGAAAACAAAAAAGTTATTAAGAAAAACGGTATTAGGAAAGTTGATGTAAGGGCTGTTTGCGTACATTGCGCAAACACTTTAATACTGAAAATCTTGTTACTATTCTCGTTCTTTTTGTTTTATTGGTAGTTTCAGCAAGGTTTTCCTATTTTTCACGTTTTTCAGATTTTTACATAGATCACCCGTACAACTTAAATTGACAAACACTTTCTTTGTGTATAACAATAACTTTATGTACTAAGGTGGTTTCATATTTTGATATAGATTATTAAAACTAACCGAGGGGCTTCTTACGAGACCCTAAACACCCCCCTAGCTTTTCATTTAGTTTCAGTTTTTCACAAAACATCCCTAGTAATACTTGTAAATCAGCGTAAAATCAAAAGTTTGTTCTAAAAGTTTTTAAATTTCTATACTTACCCCTAGTTTTTATTCATTATTATTGTCCAGCTCGTCGTCCCATTCCTTCAGAGTGGTCGAACCTCCAAATCCGCCTGAAAACAAAAAAGTTATTAAGAAAAACGGTATTAGGAAAGTTGATGTAAGGGCTGTTTGCGTACATTGCGCAAACACTTTAATACTGAAAATCTTGTTACTATTCTCGTTCTTTTTGTTTTATTGGTAGTTTCAGCAAGGTTTTCCTATTTTTCACGTTTTTCAGATTTTTACATAGATCACCCGTACAACTTAAATTGACAAACACTTTCTTTGTGTATAACAATAACTTTATGTACTAAGGTGGTTTCATATTTTGATATAGATTATTAAAACTAACCGAGGGGCTTCTTACGAGACCCTAAACACCCCCCTAGCTTTTCATTTAGTTTCAGTTTTTCACAAAACATCCCTAGTAATACTTGTAAATCAGCGTAAAATCAAAAGTTTGTTCTAAAAGTTTTTAAATTTCTATACTTACCCCTAGTTTTTATTCATTATTATTGTCCAGCTCGTCGTCCCATTCCTTCAGAGTGGTCGAACCTCCAAATCCGCCTGAAAACAAAAAAGTTATTAAGAAAAACGGTATTAGGAAAGTTGATGTAAGGGCTGTTTGCGTACATTGCGCAAACACTTTAATACTGAAAATCTTGTTACTATTCTCGTTCTTTTTGTTTTATTGGTAGTTTCAGCAAGGTTTTCCTATTTTTCACGTTTTTCAGATTTTTACATAGATCACCCGTACAACTTAAATTGACAAACACTTTCTTTGTGTATAACAATAACTTTATGTACTAAGGTGGTTTCATATTTTGATATAGATTATTAAAACTAACCGAGGGGCTTCTTACGAGACCCTAAACACCCCCCTAGCTTTTCATTTAGTTTCAGTTTTTCACAAAACATCCCTAGTAATACTTGTAAATCAGCGTAAAATCAAAAGTTTGTTCTAAAAGTTTTTAAATTTCTATACTTACCCCTAGTTTTTATTCATTATTATTGTCCAACTCGTCGTCCCATTCCTTCAGAGTGGTCGAACCTCCAAATCCGCCTGAAAACAAAAAAGTTATTAAGAAAAACGGTATTAGGAAAGTTGATGTAAGGGCTGTTTGCGTACATTGCGCAAACACTTTAATACTGAAAATCTTGTTACTATTCTCGTTCTTTTTGTTTTATTGGTAGTTTCAGCAAGGTTTTCCTATTTTTCACGTTTTTCAGATTTTTACATAGATCACCCGTACAACTTAAATTGACAAACACTTTCTTTGTGTATAACAATAACTTTATGTACTAAGGTGGTTTCATATTTTGATATAGATTATTAAAACTAACCGAGGGGCTTCTTACGAGACCCTAAACACCCCCCTAGCTTTTCATTTAGTTTCAGTTTTTCACAAAACATCCCTAGTAATACTTGTAAATCAGCGTAAAATCAAAAGTTTGTTCTAAAAGTTTTTAAATTTCTATACTTACCCCTAGTTTTTATTCATTATTATTGTCCAGCTCGTCGTCCCATTCCTTCAGAGTGGTCGAACCTCCAAATCCGCCTGAAAACAAAAAAGTTATTAAGAAAAACGGTATTAGGAAAGTTGATGTAAGGGCTGTTTGCGTACATTGCGCAAACACTTTAATACTGAAAATCTTGTTACTATTCTCATTCTTTTTGTTTTATTGGTAGTTTCAGCAAGGTTTTCCTATTTTTCACGTTTTTCAGATTTTTACATAGATCACCCGTACAACTTAAATTGACAAACACTTTCTTTGTGTATAACAATAACTTTATGTACTAAGGTGGTTTCATATTTTGATATAGATTATTAAAACTAACCGAGGGGCTTCTTACGAGACCCTAAACACCCCCCTAGCTTTTCATTTAGTTTCAGTTTTTCACAAAACATCCCTAGTAATACTTGTAAATCAGCGTAAAATCAAAAGTTTGTTCTAAAAGTTTTTAAATTTCTATACTTACCCCTAGTTTTTATTCATTATTATTGTCCAGCTCGTCGTCCCATTCCTTCAGAGTGGTCGAACCTCCAAATCCGCCTGAAAACAAAAAAGTTATTAAGAAAAACGGTATTAGGAAAGTTGATGTAAGGGCTGTTCGCGTACATTGCGCAAACACTTTAATACTGAAAATCTTGTTACTATTCTCGTTCTTTTTGTTTTATTGGTAGTTTCAGCAAGGTTTTCCTATTTTTCACGTTTTTCAGATTTTTACATAGATCACCCGTACAACTTAAATTGACAAACACTTTCTTTGTGTATAACAATAACTTTATGTACTAAGGTGGTTTCATATTTTGATATAGATTATTAAAACTAACCGAGGGGCTTCTTACGAGACCCTAAACACCCCCCTAGCTTTTCATTTAGTTTCAGTTTTTCACAAAACATCCCTAGTAATACTTGTAAATCAGCGTAAAATCAAAAGTTTGTTCTAAGAGTTTTTAAATTTCTATACTTACCCCTAGTTTTTATTCATTATTATTGTCCAGCTCGTCGTCCCATTCCTTCAGAGTGGTCGAACCTCCAAATCCGCCTGAAAACAAAAAAGTTATTAAGAAAAACGGTATTAGGAAAGTTGATGTAAGGGCTGTTTGCGTACATTGCGCAAACACTTTAATACTGAAAATCTTGTTACTATTCTCGTTCTTTTTGTTTTATTGGTAGTTTCAGCAAGGTTTTCCTATTTTTCACGTTTTTCAGATTTTTACATAGATCACCCGTACAACTTAAATTGACAAACACTTTCTTTGTGTATAACAATAACTTTATGTACTAAGGTGGTTTCATATTTTGATATAGATTATTAAAACTAACCGAGGGGCTTCTTACGAGACCCTAAACACCCCCCTAGCTTTTCATTTAGTTTCAGTTTTTCACAAAACATCCCTAGTAATACTTGTAAATCAGCGTAAAATCAAAAGTTTGTTCTAAAAGTTTTTAAATTTCTATACTTACCCCTAGTTTTTATTCATTATTATTGTCCAGCTCGTCGTCCCATTCCTTCAGAGTGGTCGAACCTCCAAATCCGCCTGAAAACAAAAAAGTTATTAAGAAAAACGGTATTAGGAAAGTTGATGTAAGGGCTGTTTGCGTACATTGCGCAAACACTTTAATACTGAAAATCTTGTTACTATTCTCGTTCTTTTTGTTTTATTGGTAGTTTCAGCAAGGTTTTCCTATTTTTCACGTTTTTCAGATTTTTACATAGATCACCCGTACAACTTAAATTGACAAACACTTTCTTTGTGTATAACAATAACTTTATGTACTAAGGTGGTTTCATATTTTGATATAGATTATTAAAACTAACCGAGGGGCTTCTTACGAGACCCTAAACACCCCCCTAGCTTTTCATTTAGTTTCAGTTTTTCACAAAACATCCCTAGTAATACTTGTAAATCAGCGTAAAATCAAAAGTTTGTTCTAAAAGTTTTTAAATTTCTATACTTACCCCTAGTTTTTATTCATTATTATTGTCCAGCTCGTCGTCCCATTCCTTCAGAGTGGTCGAACCTCCAAATCCGCCTGAAAACAAAAAAGTTATTAAGAAAAACGGTATTAGGAAAGTTGATGTAAGGGCTGTTTGCGTACATTGCGCAAACACTTTAATACTGAAAATCTTGTTACTATTCTCGTTCTTTTTGTTTTATTGGTAGTTTCAGCAAGGTTTTCCTATTTTTCACGTTTTTCAGATTTTTACATAGATCACCCGTACAACTTAAATTGACAAACACTTTCTTTGTGTATAACAATAACTTTATGTACTAAGGTGGTTTCATATTTTGATATAGATTATTAAAACTAACCGAGGGGCTTCTTACGAGACCCTAAACACCCCCCTAGCTTTTCATTTAGTTTCAGTTTTTCACAAAACATCCCTAGTAATACTTGTAAATCAGCGTAAAATCAAAAGTTTGTTCTAAGAGTTTTTAAATTTCTATACTTACCCCTAGTTTTTATTCATTATTATTGTCCAGCTCGTCGTCCCATTCCTTCAGAGTGGTCGAACCTCCAAATCCGCCTGAAAACAAAAAAGTTATTAAGAAAAACGGTATTAGGAAAGTTGATGTAAGGGCTGTTTGCGTACATTGCGCAAACACTTTAATACTGAAAATCTTGTTACTATTCTCGTTCTTTTTGTTTTATTGGTAGTTTCAGCAAGGTTTTCCTATTTTTCACGTTTTTCAGATTTTTACATAGATCACCCGTACAACTTAAATTGACAAACACTTTCTTTGTGTATAACAATAACTTTATGTACTAAGGTGGTTTCATATTTTGATATAGATTATTAAAACTAACCGAGGGGCTTCTTACGAGACCCTAAACACCCCCCTAGCTTTTCATTTAGTTTCAGTTTTTCACAAAACATCCCTAGTAATACTTGTAAATCAGCGTAAAATCAAAAGTTTGTTCTAAAAGTTTTTAAATTTCTATACTTACCCCTAGTTTTTATTCATTATTATTGTCCAGCTCGTCGTCCCATTCCTTCAGAGTGGTCGAACCTCCAAATCCGCCTGAAAACAAAAAAGTTATTAAGAAAAACGGTATTAGGAAAGTTGATGTAAGGGCTGTTTGCGTACATTGCGCAAACACTTTAATACTGAAAATCTTGTTACTATTCTCGTTCTTTTTGTTTTATTGGTAGTTTCAGCAAGGTTTTCCTATTTTTCACGTTTTTCAGATTTTTACATAGATCACCCGTACAACTTAAATTGACAAACACTTTCTTTGTGTATAACAATAACTTTATGTACTAAGGTGGTTTCATATTTTGATATAGATTATTAAAACTAACCGAGGGGCTTCTTACGAGACCCTAAACACCCCCCTAGCTTTTCATTTAGTTTCAGTTTTTCACAAAACATCCCTAGTAATACTTGTAAATCAGCGTAAAATCAAAAGTTTGTTCTAAAAGTTTTTAAATTTCTATACTTACCCCTAGTTTTTATTCATTATTATTGTCCAGCTCGTCGTCCCATTCCTTCAGAGTGGTCGAACCTCCAAATCCGCCTGAAAACAAAAAAGTTATTAAGAAAAACGGTATTAGGAAAGTTGATGTAAGGGCTGTTTGCGTACATTGCGCAAACACTTTAATACTGAAAATCTTGTTACTATTCTCGTTCTTTTTGTTTTATTGGTAGTTTCAGCAAGGTTTTCCTATTTTTCACGTTTTTCAGATTTTTACATAGATCACCCGTACAACTTAAATTGACAAACACTTTCTTTGTGTATAACAATAACTTTATGTACTAAGGTGGTTTCATATTTTGATATAGATTATTAAAACTAACCGAGGGGCTTCTTACGAGACCCTAAACACCCCCCTAGCTTTTCATTTAGTTTCAGTTTTTCACAAAACATCCCTAGTAATACTTGTAAATCAGCGTAAAATCAAAAGTTTGTTCTAAAAGTTTTTAAATTTCTATACTTACCCCTAGTTTTTATTCATTATTATTGTCCAGCTCGTCGTCCCATTCCTTCAGAGTGGTCGAACCTCCAAATCCGCCTGAAAACAAAAAAGTTATTAAGAAAAACGGTATTAGGAAAGTTGATGTAAGGGCTGTTTGCGTACATTGCGCAAACACTTTAATACTGAAAATCTTGTTACTATTCTCGTTCTTTTTGTTTTATTGGTAGTTTCAGCAAGGTTTTCCTATTTTTCACGTTTTTCAGATTTTTACATAGATCACCCGTACAACTTAAATTGACAAACACTTTCTTTGTGTATAACAATAACTTTATGTACTAAGGTGGTTTCATATTTTGATATAGATTATTAAAACTAACCGAGGGGCTTCTTACGAGACCCTAAACACCCCCCTAGCTTTTCATTTAGTTTCAGTTTTTCACAAAACATCCCTAGTAATACTTGTAAATCAGCGTAAAATCAAAAGTTTGTTCTAAAAGTTTTTAAATTTCTATACTTACCCCTAGTTTTTATTCATTATTATTGTCCAGCTCGTCGTCCCATTCCTTCAGAGTGGTCGAACCTCCAAATCCGCCTGAAAACAAAAAAGTTATTAAGAAAAACGGTATTAGGAAAGTTGATGTAAGGGCTGTTTGCGTACATTGCGCAAACACTTTAATACTGAAAATCTTGTTACTATTCTCGTTCTTTTTGTTTTATTGGTAGTTTCAGCAAGGTTTTCCTATTTTTCACGTTTTTCAGATTTTTACATAGATCACCCGTACAACTTAAATTGACAAACACTTTCTTTGTGTATAACAATAACTTTATGTACTAAGGTGGTTTCATATTTTGATATAGATTATTAAAACTAACCGAGGGGCTTCTTACGAGACCCTAAACACCCCCCTAGCTTTTCATTTAGTTTCAGTTTTTCACAAAACATCCCTAGTAATACTTGTAAATCAGCGTAAAATCAAAAGTTTGTTCTAAAAGTTTTTAAATTTCTATACTTACCCCTAGTTTTTATTCATTATTATTGTCCAGCTCGTCGTCCCATTCCTTCAGAGTGGTCGAACCTCCAAATCCGCCTGAAAACAAAAAAGTTATTAAGAAAAACGGTATTAGGAAAGTTGATGTAAGGGCTGTTTGCGTACATTGCGCAAACACTTTAATACTGAAAATCTTGTTACTATTCTCGTTCTTTTTGTTTTATTGGTAGTTTCAGCAAGGTTTTCCTATTTTTCACGTTTTTCAGATTTTTACATAGATCACCCGTACAACTTAAATTGACAAACACTTTCTTTGTGTATAACAATAACTTTATGTACTAAGGTGGTTTCATATTTTGATATAGATTATTAAAACTAACCGAGGGGCTTCTTACGAGACCCTAAACACCCCCCTAGCTTTTCATTTAGTTTCAGTTTTTCACAAAACATCCCTAGTAATACTTGTAAATCAGCGTAAAATCAAAAGTTTGTTCTAAAAGTTTTTAAATTTCTATACTTACCCCTAGTTTTTATTCATTATTATTGTCCAGCTCGTCGTCCCATTCCTTCAGAGTGGTCGAACCTCCAAATCCGCCTGAAAACAAAAAAGTTATTAAGAAAAACGGTATTAGGAAAGTTGATGTAAGGGCTGTTTGCGTACATTGCGCAAACACTTTAATACTGAAAATCTTGTTACTATTCTCGTTCTTTTTGTTTTATTGGTAGTTTCAGCAAGGTTTTCCTATTTTTCACGTTTTTCAGATTTTTACATAGATCACCCGTACAACTTAAATTGACAAACACTTTCTTTGTGTATAACAATAACTTTATGTACTAAGGTGGTTTCATATTTTGATATAGATTATTAAAACTAACCGAGGGGCTTCTTACGAGACCCTAAACACCCCCCTAGCTTTTCATTTAGTTTCAGTTTTTCACAAAACATCCCTAGTAATACTTGTAAATCAGCGTAAAATCAAAAGTTTGTTCTAAAAGTTTTTAAATTTCTATACTTACCCCTAGTTTTTATTCATTATTATTGTCCAGCTCGTCGTCCCATTCCTTCAGAGTGGTCGAACCTCCAAATCCGCCTGAAAACAAAAAAGTTATTAAGAAAAACGGTATTAGGAAAGTTGATGTAAGGGCTGTTTGCGTACATTGCGCAAACACTTTAATACTGAAAATCTTGTTACTATTCTCGTTCTTTTTGTTTTATTGGTAGTTTCAGCAAGGTTTTCCTATTTTTCACGTTTTTCAGATTTTTACATAGATCACCCGTACAACTTAAATTGACAAACACTTTCTTTGTGTATAACAATAACTTTATGTACTAAGGTGGTTTCATATTTTGATATAGATTATTAAAACTAACCGAGGGGCTTCTTACGAGACCCTAAACACCCCCCTAGCTTTTCATTTAGTTTCAGTTTTTCACAAAACATCCCTAGTAATACTTGTAAATCAGCGTAAAATCAAAAGTTTGTTCTAAAAGTTTTTAAATTTCTATACTTACCCCTAGTTTTTATTCATTATTATTGTCCAGCTCGTCGTCCCATTCCTTCAGAGTGGTCGAACCTCCAAATCCGCCTGAAAACAAAAAAGTTATTAAGAAAAACGGTATTAGGAAAGTTGATGTAAGGGCTGTTTGCGTACATTGCGCAAACACTTTAATACTGAAAATCTTGTTACTATTCTCGTTCTTTTTGTTTTATTGGTAGTTTCAGCAAGGTTTTCCTATTTTTCACGTTTTTCAGATTTTTACATAGATCACCCGTACAACTTAAATTGACAAACACTTTCTTTGTGTATAACAATAACTTTATGTACTAAGGTGGTTTCATATTTTGATATAGATTATTAAAACTAACCGAGGGGCTTCTTACGAGACCCTAAACACCCCCCTAGCTTTTCATTTAGTTTCAGTTTTTCACAAAACATCCCTAGTAATACTTGTAAATCAGCGTAAAATCAAAAGTTTGTTCTAAAAGTTTTTAAATTTCTATACTTACCCCTAGTTTTTATTCATTATTATTGTCCAGCTCGTCGTCCCATTCCTTCAGAGTGGTCGAACCTCCAAATCCGCCTGAAAACAAAAAAGTTATTAAGAAAAACGGTATTAGGAAAGTTGATGTAAGGGCTGTTTGCGTACATTGCGCAAACACTTTAATACTGAAAATCTTGTTACTATTCTCGTTCTTTTTGTTTTATTGGTAGTTTCAGCAAGGTTTTCCTATTTTTCACGTTTTTCAGATTTTTACATAGATCACCCGTACAACTTAAATTGACAAACACTTTCTTTGTGTATAACAATAACTTTATGTACTAAGGTGGTTTCATATTTTGATATAGATTATTAAAACTAACCGAGGGGCTTCTTACGAGACCCTAAACACCCCCCTAGCTTTTCATTTAGTTTCAGTTTTTCACAAAACATCCCTAGTAATACTTGTAAATCAGCGTAAAATCAAAAGTTTGTTCTAAAAGTTTTTAAATTTCTATACTTACCCCTAGTTTTTATTCATTATTATTGTCCAGCTCGTCGTCCCATTCCTTCAGAGTGGTCGAACCTCCAAATCCGCCTGAAAACAAAAAAGTTATTAAGAAAAACGGTATTAGGAAAGTTGATGTAAGGGCTGTTTGCGTACATTGCGCAAACACTTTAATACTGAAAATCTTGTTACTATTCTCGTTCTTTTTGTTTTATTGGTAGTTTCAGCAAGGTTTTCCTATTTTTCACGTTTTTCAGATTTTTACATAGATCACCCGTACAACTTAAATTGACAAACACTTTCTTTGTGTATAACAATAACTTTATGTACTAAGGTGGTTTCATATTTTGATATAGATTATTAAAACTAACCGAGGGGCTTCTTACGAGACCCTAAACACCCCCCTAGCTTTTCATTTAGTTTCAGTTTTTCACAAAACATCCCTAGTAATACTTGTAAATCAGCGTAAAATCAAAAGTTTGTTCTAAAAGTTTTTAAATTTCTATACTTACCCCTAGTTTTTATTCATTATTATTGTCCAGCTCGTCGTCCCATTCCTTCAGAGTGGTCGAACCTCCAAATCCGCCTGAAAACAAAAAAGTTATTAAGAAAAACGGTATTAGGAAAGTTGATGTAAGGGCTGTTTGCGTACATTGCGCAAACACTTTAATACTGAAAATCTTGTTACTATTCTCGTTCTTTTTGTTTTATTGGTAGTTTCAGCAAGGTTTTCCTATTTTTCACGTTTTTCAGATTTTTACATAGATCACCCGTACAACTTAAATTGACAAACACTTTCTTTGTGTATAACAATAACTTTATGTACTAAGGTGGTTTCATATTTTGATATAGATTATTAAAACTAACCGAGGGGCTTCTTACGAGACCCTAAACACCCCCCTAGCTTTTCATTTAGTTTCAGTTTTTCACAAAACATCCCTAGTAATACTTGTAAATCAGCGTAAAATCAAAAGTTTGTTCTAAAAGTTTTTAAATTTCTATACTTACCCCTAGTTTTTATTCATTATTATTGTCCAGCTCGTCGTCCCATTCCTTCAGAGTGGTCGAACCTCCAAATCCGCCTGAAAACAAAAAAGTTATTAAGAAAAACGGTATTAGGAAAGTTGATGTAAGGGCTGTTTGCGTACATTGCGCAAACACTTTAATACTGAAAATCTTGTTACTATTCTCGTTCTTTTTGTTTTATTGGTAGTTTCAGCAAGGTTTTCCTATTTTTCACGTTTTTCAGATTTTTACATAGATCACCCGTACAACTTAAATTGACAAACACTTTCTTTGTGTATAACAATAACTTTATGTACTAAGGTGGTTTCATATTTTGATATAGATTATTAAAACTAACCGAGGGGCTTCTTACGAGACCCTAAACACCCCCCTAGCTTTTCATTTAGTTTCAGTTTTTCACAAAACATCCCTAGTAATACTTGTAAATCAGCGTAAAATCAAAAGTTTGTTCTAAAAGTTTTTAAATTTCTATAATTACCCCTAGTTTTTATTCATTATTATTGTCCAGCTCGTCGTCCCATTCCTTCAGAGTGGTCGAACCTCCAAATCCGCCTGAAAACAAAAAAGTTATTAAGAAAAACGGTATTAGGAAAGTTGATGTAAGGGCTGTTTGCGTACATTGCGCAAACACTTTAATACTGAAAATCTTGTTACTATTCTCGTTCTTTTTGTTTTATTGGTAGTTTCAGCAAGGTTTTCCTATTTTTCACGTTTTTCAGATTTTTACATAGATCACCCGTACAACTTAAATTGACAAACACTTTCTTTGTGTATAACAATAACTTTATGTACTAAGGTGGTTTCATATTTTGATATAGATTATTAAAACTAACCGAGGGGCTTCTTACGAGACCCTAAACACCCCCCTAGCTTTTCATTTAGTTTCAGTTTTTCACAAAACATCCCTAGTAATACTTGTAAATCAGCGTAAAATCAAAAGTTTGTTCTAAAAGTTTTTAAATTTCTATACTTACCCCTAGTTTTTATTCATTATTATTGTCCAGCTCGTCGTCCCATTCCTTCAGAGTGGTCGAACCTCCAAATCCGCCTGAAAACAAAAAAGTTATTAAGAAAAACGGTATTAGGAAAGTTGATGTAAGGGCTGCTTGCGTACATTGCGCAAACACTTTAATACTGAAAATCTTGTTACTATTCTCGTTCTTTTTGTTTTATTGGTAGTTTCAGCAAGGTTTTCCTATTTTTCACGTTTTTCAGATTTTTACATAGATCACCCGTACAACTTAAATTGACAAACACTTTCTTTGTGTATAACAATAACTTTATGTACTAAGGTGGTTTCATATTTTGATATAGATTATTAAAACTAACCGAGGGGCTTCTTACGAGACCCTAAACACCCCCCTAGCTTTTCATTTAGTTTCAGTTTTTCACAAAACATCCCTAGTAATACTTGTAAATCAGCGTAAAATCAAAAGTTTGTTCTAAAAGTTTTTAAATTTCTATACTTACCCCTAGTTTTTATTCATTATTATTGTCCAGCTCGTCGTCCCATTCCTTCAGAGTGGTCGAACCTCCAAATCCGCCTGAAAACAAAAAAGTTATTAAGAAAAACGGTATTAGGAAAGTTGATGTAAGGGCTGTTTGCGTACATTGCGCAAACACTTTAATACTGAAAATCTTGTTACTATTCTCGTTCTTTTTGTTTTATTGGTAGTTTCAGCAAGGTTTTCCTATTTTTCACGTTTTTCAGATTTTTACATAGATCACCCGTACAACTTAAATTGACAAACACTTTCTTTGTGTATAACAATAACTTTATGTACTAAGGTGGTTTCATATTTTGATATAGATTATTAAAACTAACCGAGGGGCTTCTTACGAGACCCTAAACACCCCCCTAGCTTTTCATTTAGTTTCAGTTTTTCACAAAACATCCCTAGTAATACTTGTAAATCAGCGTAAAATCAAAAGTTTGTTCTAAAAGTTTTTAAATTTCTATACTTACCCCTAGTTTTTATTCATTATTATTGTCCAGCTCGTCGTCCCATTCCTTCAGAGTGGTCGAACCTCCAAATCCGCCTGAAAACAAAAAAGTTATTAAGAAAAACGGTATTAGGAAAGTTGATGTAAGGGCTGTTTGCGTACATTGCGCAAACACTTTAATACTGAAAATCTTGTTACTATTCTCGTTCTTTTTGTTTTATTGGTAGTTTCAGCAAGGTTTTCCTATTTTTCACGTTTTTCAGATTTTTACATAGATCACCCGTACAACTTAAATTGACAAACACTTTCTTTGTGTATAACAATAACTTTATGTACTAAGGTGGTTTCATATTTTGATATAGATTATTAAAACTAACCGAGGGGCTTCTTACGAGACCCTAAACACCCCCCTAGCTTTTCATTTAGTTTCAGTTTTTCACAAAACATCCCTAGTAATACTTGTAAATCAGCGTAAAATCAAAAGTTTGTTCTAAAAGTTTTTAAATTTCTATACTTACCCCTAGTTTTTATTCATTATTATTGTCCAGCTCGTCGTCCCATTCCTTCAGAGTGGTCGAACCTCCAAATCCGCCTGAAAACAAAAAAGTTATTAAGAAAAACGGTATTAGGAAAGTTGATGTAAGGGCTGTTTGCGTACATTGCGCAAACACTTTAATACTGAAAATCTTGTTACTATTCTCGTTCTTTTTGTTTTATTGGTAGTTTCAGCAAGGTTTTCCTATTTTTCACGTTTTTCAGATTTTTACATAGATCACCCGTACAACTTAAATTGACAAACACTTTCTTTGTGTATAACAATAACTTTATGTACTAAGGTGGTTTCATATTTTGATATAGATTATTAAAACTAACCGAGGGGCTTCTTACGAGACCCTAAACACCCCCCTAGCTTTTCATTTAGTTTCAGTTTTTCACAAAACATCCCTAGTAATACTTGTAAATCAGCGTAAAATCAAAAGTTTGTTCTAAAAGTTTTTAAATTTCTATACTTACCCCTAGTTTTTATTCATTATTATTGTCCAGCTCGTCGTCCCATTCCTTCAGAGTGGTCGAACCTCCAAATCCGCCTGAAAACAAAAAAGTTATTAAGAAAAACGGTATTAGGAAAGTTGATGTAAGGGCTGTTTGCGTACATTGCGCAAACACTTTAATACTGAAAATCTTGTTACTATTCTCGTTCTTTTTGTTTTATTGGTAGTTTCAGCAAGGTTTTCCTATTTTTCACGTTTTTCAGATTTTTACATAGATCACCCGTACAACTTAAATTGACAAACACTTTCTTTGTGTATAACAATAACTTTATGTACTAAGGTGGTTTCATATTTTGATATAGATTATTAAAACTAACCGAGGGGCTTCTTACGAGACCCTAAACACCCCCCTAGCTTTTCATTTAGTTTCAGTTTTTCACAAAACATCCCTAGTAATACTTGTAAATCAGCGTAAAATCAAAAGTTTGTTCTAAAAGTTTTTAAATTTCTATACTTACCCCTAGTTTTTATTCATTATTATTGTCCAGCTCGTCGTCCCATTCCTTCAGAGTGGTCGAACCTCCAAATCCGCCTGAAAACAAAAAAGTTATTAAGAAAAACGGTATTAGGAAAGTTGATGTAAGGGCTGTTTGCGTACATTGCGCAAACACTTTAATACTGAAAATCTTGTTACTATTCTCGTTCTTTTTGTTTTATTGGTAGTTTCAGCAAGGTTTTCCTATTTTTCACGTTTTTCAGATTTTTACATAGATCACCCGTACAACTTAAATTGACAAACACTTTCTTTGTGTATAACAATAACTTTATGTACTAAGGTGGTTTCATATTTTGATATAGATTATTAAAACTAACCGAGGGGCTTCTTACGAGACCCTAAACACCCCCCTAGCTTTTCATTTAGTTTCAGTTTTTCACAAAACATCCCTAGTAATACTTGTAAATCAGCGTAAAATCAAAAGTTTGTTCTAAAAGTTTTTAAATTTCTATAATTACCCCTAGTTTTTATTCATTATTATTGTCCAGCTCGTCGTCCCATTCCTTCAGAGTGGTCGAACCTCCAAATCCGCCTGAAAACAAAAAAGTTATTAAGAAAAACGGTATTAGGAAAGTTGATGTAAGGGCTGTTTGCGTACATTGCGCAAACACTTTAATACTGAAAATCTTGTTACTATTCTCGTTCTTTTTGTTTTATTGGTAGTTTCAGCAAGGTTTTCCTATTTTTCACGTTTTTCAGATTTTTACATAGATCACCCGTACAACTTAAATTGACAAACACTTTCTTTGTGTATAACAATAACTTTATGTACTAAGGTGGTTTCATATTTTGATATAGATTATTAAAACTAACCGAGGGGCTTCTTACGAGACCCTAAACACCCCCCTAGCTTTTCATTTAGTTTCAGTTTTTCACAAAACATCCCTAGTAATACTTGTAAATCAGCGTAAAATCAAAAGTTTGTTCTAAAAGTTTTTAAATTTCTATACTTACCCCTAGTTTTTATTCATTATTATTGTCCAGCTCGTCGTCCCATTCCTTCAGAGTGGTCGAACCTCCAAATCCGCCTGAAAACAAAAAAGTTATTAAGAAAAACGGTATTAGGAAAGTTGATGTAAGGGCTGTTTGCGTACATTGCGCAAACACTTTAATACTGAAAATCTTGTTACTATTCTCGTTCTTTTTGTTTTATTGGTAGTTTCAGCAAGGTTTTCCTATTTTTCACGTTTTTCAGATTTTTACATAGATCACCCGTACAACTTAAATTGACAAACACTTTCTTTGTGTATAACAATAACTTTATGTACTAAGGTGGTTTCATATTTTGATATAGATTATTAAAACTAACCGAGGGGCTTCTTACGAGACCCTAAACACCCCCCTAGCTTTTCATTTAGTTTCAGTTTTTCACAAAACATCCCTAGTAATACTTGTAAATCAGCGTAAAATCAAAAGTTTGTTCTAAAAGTTTTTAAATTTCTATACTTACCCCTAGTTTTTATTCATTATTATTGTCCAGCTCGTCGTCCCATTCCTTCAGAGTGGTCGAACCTCCAAATCCGCCTGAAAACAAAAAAGTTATTAAGAAAAACGGTATTAGGAAAGTTGATGTAAGGGCTGTTTGCGTACATTGCGCAAACACTTTAATACTGAAAATCTTGTTACTATTCTCGTTCTTTTTGTTTTATTGGTAGTTTCAGCAAGGTTTTCCTATTTTTCACGTTTTTCAGATTTTTACATAGATCACCCGTACAACTTAAATTGACAAACACTTTCTTTGTGTATAACAATAACTTTATGTACTAAGGTGGTTTCATATTTTGATATAGATTATTAAAACTAACCGAGGGGCTTCTTACGAGACCCTAAACACCCCCCTAGCTTTTCATTTAGTTTCAGTTTTTCACAAAACATCCCTAGTAATACTTGTAAATCAGCGTAAAATCAAAAGTTTGTTCTAAAAGTTTTTAAATTTCTATACTTACCCCTAGTTTTTATTCATTATTATTGTCCAGCTCGTCGTCCCATTCCTTCAGAGTGGTCGAACCTCCAAATCCGCCTGAAAACAAAAAAGTTATTAAGAAAAACGGTATTAGGAAAGTTGATGTAAGGGCTGTTTGCGTACATTGCGCAAACACTTTAATACTGAAAATCTTGTTACTATTCTCGTTCTTTTTGTTTTATTGGTAGTTTCAGCAAGGTTTTCCTATTTTTCACGTTTTTCAGATTTTTACATAGATCACCCGTACAACTTAAATTGACAAACACTTTCTTTGTGTATAACAATAACTTTATGTACTAAGGTGGTTTCATATTTTGATATAGATTATTAAAACTAACCGAGGGGCTTCTTACGAGACCCTAAACACCCCCCTAGCTTTTCATTTAGTTTCAGTTTTTCACAAAACATCCCTAGTAATACTTGTAAATCAGCGTAAAATCAAAAGTTTGTTCTAAAAGTTTTTAAATTTCTATACTTACCCCTAGTTTTTATTCATTATTATTGTCCAGCTCGTCGTCCCATTCCTTCAGAGTGGTCGAACCTCCAAATCCGCCTGAAAACAAAAAAGTTATTAAGAAAAACGGTATTAGGAAAGTTGATGTAAGGGCTGTTTGCGTACATTGCGCAAACACTTTAATACTGAAAATCTTGTTACTATTCTCGTTCTTTTTGTTTTATTGGTAGTTTCAGCAAGGTTTTCCTATTTTTCACGTTTTTCAGATTTTTACATAGATCACCCGTACAACTTAAATTGACAAACACTTTCTTTGTGTATAACAATAACTTTATGTACTAAGGTGGTTTCATATTTTGATATAGATTATTAAAACTAACCGAGGGGCTTCTTACGAGACCCTAAACACCCCCCTAGCTTTTCATTTAGTTTCAGTTTTTCACAAAACATCCCTAGTAATACTTGTAAATCAGCGTAAAATCAAAAGTTTGTTCTAAAAGTTTTTAAATTTCTATACTTACCCCTAGTTTTTATTCATTATTATTGTCCAGCTCGTCGTCCCATTCCTTCAGAGTGGTCGAACCTCCAAATCCGCCTGAAAACAAAAAAGTTATTAAGAAAAACGGTATTAGGAAAGTTGATGTAAGGGCTGTTTGCGTACATTGCGCAAACACTTTAATACTGAAAATCTTGTTACTATTCTCGTTCTTTTTGTTTTATTGGTAGTTTCAGCAAGGTTTTCCTATTTTTCACGTTTTTCAGATTTTTACATAGATCACCCGTACAACTTAAATTGACAAACACTTTCTTTGTGTATAACAATAACTTTATGTACTAAGGTGGTTTCATATTTTGATATAGATTATTAAAACTAACCGAGGGGCTTCTTACGAGACCCTAAACACCCCCCTAGCTTTTCATTTAGTTTCAGTTTTTCACAAAACATCCCTAGTAATACTTGTAAATCAGCGTAAAATCAAAAGTTTGTTCTAAAAGTTTTTAAATTTCTATACTTACCCCTAGTTTTTATTCATTATTATTGTCCAGCTCGTCGTCCCATTCCTTCAGAGTGGTCGAACCTCCAAATCCGCCTGAAAACAAAAAAGTTATTAAGAAAAACGGTATTAGGAAAGTTGATGTAAGGGCTGTTTGCGTACATTGCGCAAACACTTTAATACTGAAAATCTTGTTACTATTCTCGTTCTTTTTGTTTTATTGGTAGTTTCAGCAAGGTTTTCCTATTTTTCACGTTTTTCAGATTTTTACATAGATCACCCGTACAACTTAAATTGACAAACACTTTCTTTGTGTATAACAATAACTTTATGTACTAAGGTGGTTTCATATTTTGATATAGATTATTAAAACTAACCGAGGGGCTTCTTACGAGACCCTAAACACCCCCCTAGCTTTTCATTTAGTTTCAGTTTTTCACAAAACATCCCTAGTAATACTTGTAAATCAGCGTAAAATCAAAAGTTTGTTCTAAAAGTTTTTAAATTTCTATAATTACCCCTAGTTTTTATTCATTATTATTGTCCAGCTCGTCGTCCCATTCCTTCAGAGTGGTCGAACCTCCAAATCCGCCTGAAAACAAAAAAGTTATTAAGAAAAACGGTATTAGGAAAGTTGATGTAAGGGCTGTTTGCGTACATTGCGCAAACACTTTAATACTGAAAATCTTGTTACTATTCTCGTTCTTTTTGTTTTATTGGTAGTTTCAGCAAGGTTTTCCTATTTTTCACGTTTTTCAGATTTTTACATAGATCACCCGTACAACTTAAATTGACAAACACTTTCTTTGTGTATAACAATAACTTTATGTACTAAGGTGGTTTCATATTTTGATATAGATTATTAAAACTAACCGAGGGGCTTCTTACGAGACCCTAAACACCCCCCTAGCTTTTCATTTAGTTTCAGTTTTTCACAAAACATCCCTAGTAATACTTGTAAATCAGCGTAAAATCAAAAGTTTGTTCTAAAAGTTTTTAAATTTCTATACTTACCCCTAGTTTTTATTCATTATTATTGTCCAGCTCGTCGTCCCATTCCTTCAGAGTGGTCGAACCTCCAAATCCGCCTGAAAACAAAAAAGTTATTAAGAAAAACGGTATTAGGAAAGTTGATGTAAGGGCTGCTTGCGTACATTGCGCAAACACTTTAATACTGAAAATCTTGTTACTATTCTCGTTCTTTTTGTTTTATTGGTAGTTTCAGCAAGGTTTTCCTATTTTTCACGTTTTTCAGATTTTTACATAGATCACCCGTACAACTTAAATTGACAAACACTTTCTTTGTGTATAACAATAACTTTATGTACTAAGATGGTTTCATATTTTGATATAGATTATTAAAACTAACCGAGGGGCTTCTTACGAGACCCTAAACACCCCCCTAGCTTTTCATTTAGTTTCAGTTTTTCACAAAACATCCCTAGTAATACTTGTAAATCAGCGTAAAATCAAAAGTTTGTTCTAAAAGTTTTTAAATTTCTATACTTACCCCTAGTTTTTATTCATTATTATTGTCCAGCTCGTCGTCCCATTCCTTCAGAGTGGTCGAACCTCCAAATCCGCCTGAAAACAAAAAAGTTATTAAGAAAAACGGTATTAGGAAAGTTGATGTAAGGGCTGTTTGCGTACATTGCGCAAACACTTTAATACTGAAAATCTTGTTACTATTCTCGTTCTTTTTGTTTTATTGGTAGTTTCAGCAAGGTTTTCCTATTTTTCACGTTTTTCAGATTTTTACATAGATCACCCGTACAACTTAAATTGACAAACACTTTCTTTGTGTATAACAATAACTTTATGTACTAAGGTGGTTTCATATTTTGATATAGATTATTAAAACTAACCGAGGGGCTTCTTACGAGACCCTAAACACCCCCCTAGCTTTTCATTTAGTTTCAGTTTTTCACAAAACATCCCTAGTAATACTTGTAAATCAGCGTAAAATCAAAAGTTTGTTCTAAAAGTTTTTAAATTTCTATACTTACCCCTAGTTTTTATTCATTATTATTGTCCAGCTCGTCGTCCCATTCCTTCAGAGTGGTCGAACCTCCAAATCCGCCTGAAAACAAAAAAGTTATTAAGAAAAACGGTATTAGGAAAGTTGATGTAAGGGCTGTTTGCGTACATTGCGCAAACACTTTAATACTGAAAATCTTGTTACTATTCTCGTTCTTTTTGTTTTATTGGTAGTTTCAGCAAGGTTTTCCTATTTTTCACGTTTTTCAGATTTTTACATAGATCACCCGTACAACTTAAATTGACAAACACTTTCTTTGTGTATAACAATAACTTTATGTACTAAGGTGGTTTCATATTTTGATATAGATTATTAAAACTAACCGAGGGGCTTCTTACGAGACCCTAAACACCCCCCTAGCTTTTCATTTAGTTTCAGTTTTTCACAAAACATCCCTAGTAATACTTGTAAATCAGCGTAAAATCAAAAGTTTGTTCTAAAAGTTTTTAAATTTCTATACTTACCCCTAGTTTTTATTCATTATTATTGTCCAGCTCGTCGTCCCATTCCTTCAGAGTGGTCGAACCTCCAAATCCGCCTGAAAACAAAAAAGTTATTAAGAAAAACGGTATTAGGAAAGTTGATGTAAGGGCTGTTTGCGTACATTGCGCAAACACTTTAATACTGAAAATCTTGTTACTATTCTCGTTCTTTTTGTTTTATTGGTAGTTTCAGCAAGGTTTTCCTATTTTTCACGTTTTTCAGATTTTTACATAGATCACCCGTACAACTTAAATTGACAAACACTTTCTTTGTGTATAACAATAACTTTATGTACTAAGGTGGTTTCATATTTTGATATAGATTATTAAAACTAACCGAGGGGCTTCTTACGAGACCCTAAACACCCCCCTAGCTTTTCATTTAGTTTCAGTTTTTCACAAAACATCCCTAGTAATACTTGTAAATCAGCGTAAAATCAAAAGTTTGTTCTAAAAGTTTTTAAATTTCTATACTTACCCCTAGTTTTTATTCATTATTATTGTCCAGCTCGTCGTCCCATTCCTTCAGAGTGGTCGAACCTCCAAATCCGCCTGAAAACAAAAAAGTTATTAAGAAAAACGGTATTAGGAAAGTTGATGTAAGGGCTGTTTGCGTACATTGCGCAAACACTTTAATACTGAAAATCTTGTTACTATTCTCGTTCTTTTTGTTTTATTGGTAGTTTCAGCAAGGTTTTCCTATTTTTCACGTTTTTCAGATTTTTACATAGATCACCCGTACAACTTAAATTGACAAACACTTTCTTTGTGTATAACAATAACTTTATGTACTAAGGTGGTTTCATATTTTGATATAGATTATTAAAACTAACCGAGGGGCTTCTTACGAGACCCTAAACACCCCCCTAGCTTTTCATTTAGTTTCAGTTTTTCACAAAACATCCCTAGTAATACTTGTAAATCAGCGTAAAATCAAAAGTTTGTTCTAAAAGTTTTTAAATTTCTATACTTACCCCTAGTTTTTATTCATTATTATTGTCCAGCTCGTCGTCCCATTCCTTCAGAGTGGTCGAACCTCCAAATCCGCCTGAAAACAAAAAAGTTATTAAGAAAAACGGTATTAGGAAAGTTGATGTAAGGGCTGTTTGCGTACATTGCGCAAACACTTTAATACTGAAAATCTTGTTACTATTCTCGTTCTTTTTGTTTTATTGGTAGTTTCAGCAAGGTTTTCCTATTTTTCACGTTTTTCAGATTTTTACATAGATCACCCGTACAACTTAAATTGACAAACACTTTCTTTGTGTATAACAATAACTTTATGTACTAAGGTGGTTTCATATTTTGATATAGATTATTAAAACTAACCGAGGGGCTTCTTACGAGACCCTAAACACCCCCCTAGCTTTTCATTTAGTTTCAGTTTTTCACAAAACATCCCTAGTAATACTTGTAAATCAGCGTAAAATCAAAAGTTTGTTCTAAAAGTTTTTAAATTTCTATACTTACCCCTAGTTTTTATTCATTATTATTGTCCAGCTCGTCGTCCCATTCCTTCAGAGTGGTCGAACCTCCAAATCCGCCTGAAAACAAAAAAGTTATTAAGAAAAACGGTATTAGGAAAGTTGATGTAAGGGCTGCTTGCGTACATTGCGCAAACACTTTAATACTGAAAATCTTGTTACTATTCTCGTTCTTTTTGTTTTATTGGTAGTTTCAGCAAGGTTTTCCTATTTTTCACGTTTTTCAGATTTTTACATAGATCACCCGTACAACTTAAATTGACAAACACTTTCTTTGTGTATAACAATAACTTTATGTACTAAGGTGGTTTCATATTTTGATATAGATTATTAAAACTAACCGAGGGGCTTCTTACGAGACCCTAAACACCCCCCTAGCTTTTCATTTAGTTTCAGTTTTTCACAAAACATCCCTAGTAATACTTGTAAATCAGCGTAAAATCAAAAGTTTGTTCTAAAAGTTTTTAAATTTCTATACTTACCCCTAGTTTTTATTCATTATTATTGTCCAGCTCGTCGTCCCATTCCTTCAGAGTGGTCGAACCTCCAAATCCGCCTGAAAACAAAAAAGTTATTAAGAAAAACGGTATTAGGAAAGTTGATGTAAGGGCTGTTTGCGTACATTGCGCAAACACTTTAATACTGAAAATCTTGTTACTATTCTCGTTCTTTTTGTTTTATTGGTAGTTTCAGCAAGGTTTTCCTATTTTTCACGTTTTTCAGATTTTTACATAGATCACCCGTACAACTTAAATTGACAAACACTTTCTTTGTGTATAACAATAACTTTATGTACTAAGGTGGTTTCATATTTTGATATAGATTATTAAAACTAACCGAGGGGCTTCTTACGAGACCCTAAACACCCCCCTAGCTTTTCATTTAGTTTCAGTTTTTCACAAAACATCCCTAGTAATACTTGTAAATCAGCGTAAAATCAAAAGTTTGTTCTAAAAGTTTTTAAATTTCTATACTTACCCCTAGTTTTTATTCATTATTATTGTCCAGCTCGTCGTCCCATTCCTTCAGAGTGGTCGAACCTCCAAATCCGCCTGAAAACAAAAAAGTTATTAAGAAAAACGGTATTAGGAAAGTTGATGTAAGGGCTGTTTGCGTACATTGCGCAAACACTTTAATACTGAAAATCTTGTTACTATTCTCGTTCTTTTTGTTTTATTGGTAGTTTCAGCAAGGTTTTCCTATTTTTCACGTTTTTCAGATTTTTACATAGATCACCCGTACAACTTAAATTGACAAACACTTTCTTTGTGTATAACAATAACTTTATGTACTAAGGTGGTTTCATATTTTGATATAGATTATTAAAACTAACCGAGGGGCTTCTTACGAGACCCTAAACACCCCCCTAGCTTTTCATTTAGTTTCAGTTTTTCACAAAACATCCCTAGTAATACTTGTAAATCAGCGTAAAATCAAAAGTTTGTTCTAAAAGTTTTTAAATTTCTATACTTACCCCTAGTTTTTATTCATTATTATTGTCCAGCTCGTCGTCCCATTCCTTCAGAGTGGTCGAACCTCCAAATCCGCCTGAAAACAAAAAAGTTATTAAGAAAAACGGTATTAGGAAAGTTGATGTAAGGGCTGTTTGCGTACATTGCGCAAACACTTTAATACTGAAAATCTTGTTACTATTCTCGTTCTTTTTGTTTTATTGGTAGTTTCAGCAAGGTTTTCCTATTTTTCACGTTTTTCAGATTTTTACATAGATCACCCGTACAACTTAAATTGACAAACACTTTCTTTGTGTATAACAATAACTTTATGTACTAAGGTGGTTTCATATTTTGATATAGATTATTAAAACTAACCGAGGGGCTTCTTACGAGACCCTAAACACCCCCCTAGCTTTTCATTTAGTTTCAGTTTTTCACAAAACATCCCTAGTAATACTTGTAAATCAGCGTAAAATCAAAAGTTTGTTCTAAAAGTTTTTAAATTTCTATACTTACCCCTAGTTTTTATTCATTATTATTGTCCAGCTCGTCGTCCCATTCCTTCAGAGTGGTCGAACCTCCAAATCCGCCTGAAAACAAAAAAGTTATTAAGAAAAACGGTATTAGGAAAGTTGATGTAAGGGCTGTTTGCGTACATTGCGCAAACACTTTAATACTGAAAATCTTGTTACTATTCTCGTTCTTTTTGTTTTATTGGTAGTTTCAGCAAGGTTTTCCTATTTTTCACGTTTTTCAGATTTTTACATAGATCACCCGTACAACTTAAATTGACAAACACTTTCTTTGTGTATAACAATAACTTTATGTACTAAGGTGGTTTCATATTTTGATATAGATTATTAAAACTAACCGAGGGGCTTCTTACGAGACCCTAAACACCCCCCTAGCTTTTCATTTAGTTTCAGTTTTTCACAAAACATCCCTAGTAATACTTGTAAATCAGCGTAAAATCAAAAGTTTGTTCTAAAAGTTTTTAAATTTCTATACTTACCCCTAGTTTTTATTCATTATTATTGTCCAGCTCGTCGTCCCATTCCTTCAGAGTGGTCGAACCTCCAAATCCGCCTGAAAACAAAAAAGTTATTAAGAAAAACGGTATTAGGAAAGTTGATGTAAGGGCTGTTTGCGTACATTGCGCAAACACTTTAATACTGAAAATCTTGTTACTATTCTCGTTCTTTTTGTTTTATTGGTAGTTTCAGCAAGGTTTTCCTATTTTTCACGTTTTTCAGATTTTTACATAGATCACCCGTACAACTTAAATTGACAAACACTTTCTTTGTGTATAACAATAACTTTATGTACTAAGGTGGTTTCATATTTTGATATAGATTATTAAAACTAACCGAGGGGCTTCTTACGAGACCCTAAACACCCCCCTAGCTTTTCATTTAGTTTCAGTTTTTCACAAAACATCCCTAGTAATACTTGTAAATCAGCGTAAAATCAAAAGTTTGTTCTAAAAGTTTTTAAATTTCTATACTTACCCCTAGTTTTTATTCATTATTATTGTCCAGCTCGTCGTCCCATTCCTTCAGAGTGGTCGAACCTCCAAATCCGCCTGAAAACAAAAAAGTTATTAAGAAAAACGGTATTAGGAAAGTTGATGTAAGGGCTGTTTGCGTACATTGCGCAAACACTTTAATACTGAAAATCTTGTTACTATTCTCGTTCTTTTTGTTTTATTGGTAGTTTCAGCAAGGTTTTCCTATTTTTCACGTTTTTCAGATTTTTACATAGATCACCCGTACAACTTAAATTGACAAACACTTTCTTTGTGTATAACAATAACTTTATGTACTAAGGTGGTTTCATATTTTGATATAGATTATTAAAACTAACCGAGGGGCTTCTTACGAGACCCTAAACACCCCCCTAGCTTTTCATTTAGTTTCAGTTTTTCACAAAACATCCCTAGTAATACTTGTAAATCAGCGTAAAATCAAAAGTTTGTTCTAAAAGTTTTTAAATTTCTATACTTACCCCTAGTTTTTATTCATTATTATTGTCCAGCTCGTCGTCCCATTCCTTCAGAGTGGTCGAACCTCCAAATCCGCCTGAAAACAAAAAAGTTATTAAGAAAAACGGTATTAGGAAAGTTGATGTAAGGGCTGTTTGCGTACATTGCGCAAACACTTTAATACTGAAAATCTTGTTACTATTCTCGTTCTTTTTGTTTTATTGGTAGTTTCAGCAAGGTTTTCCTATTTTTCACGTTTTTCAGATTTTTACATAGATCACCCGTACAACTTAAATTGACAAACACTTTCTTTGTGTATAACAATAACTTTATGTACTAAGGTGGTTTCATATTTTGATATAGATTATTAAAACTAACCGAGGGGCTTCTTACGAGACCCTAAACACCCCCCTAGCTTTTCATTTAGTTTCAGTTTTTCACAAAACATCCCTAGTAATACTTGTAAATCAGCGTAAAATCAAAAGTTTGTTCTAAAAGTTTTTAAATTTCTATACTTACCCCTAGTTTTTATTCATTATTATTGTCCAGCTCGTCGTCCCATTCCTTCAGAGTGGTCGAACCTCCAAATCCGCCTGAAAACAAAAAAGTTATTAAGAAAAACGGTATTAGGAAAGTTGATGTAAGGGCTGTTTGCGTACATTGCGCAAACACTTTAATACTGAAAATCTTGTTACTATTCTCGTTCTTTTTGTTTTATTGGTAGTTTCAGCAAGGTTTTCCTATTTTTCACGTTTTTCAGATTTTTACATAGATCACCCGTACAACTTAAATTGACAAACACTTTCTTTGTGTATAACAATAACTTTATGTACTAAGGTGGTTTCATATTTTGATATAGATTATTAAAACTAACCGAGGGGCTTCTTACGAGACCCTAAACACCCCCCTAGCTTTTCATTTAGTTTCAGTTTTTCACAAAACATCCCTAGTAATACTTGTAAATCAGCGTAAAATCAAAAGTTTGTTCTAAAAGTTTTTAAATTTCTATACTTACCCCTAGTTTTTATTCATTATTATTGTCCAGCTCGTCGTCCCATTCCTTCAGAGTGGTCGAACCTCCAAATCCGCCTGAAAACAAAAAAGTTATTAAGAAAAACGGTATTAGGAAAGTTGATGTAAGGGCTGTTTGCGTACATTGCGCAAACACTTTAATACTGAAAATCTTGTTACTATTCTCGTTCTTTTTGTTTTATTGGTAGTTTCAGCAAGGTTTTCCTATTTTTCACGTTTTTCAGATTTTTACATAGATCACCCGTACAACTTAAATTGACAAACACTTTCTTTGTGTATAACAATAACTTTATGTACTAAGGTGGTTTCATATTTTGATATAGATTATTAAAACTAACCGAGGGGCTTCTTACGAGACCCTAAACACCCCCCTAGCTTTTCATTTAGTTTCAGTTTTTCACAAAACATCCCTAGTAATACTTGTAAATCAGCGTAAAATCAAAAGTTTGTTCTAAAAGTTTTTAAATTTCTATACTTACCCCTAGTTTTTATTCATTATTATTGTCCAGCTCGTCGTCCCATTCCTTCAGAGTGGTCGAACCTCCAAATCCGCCTGAAAACAAAAAAGTTATTAAGAAAAACGGTATTAGGAAAGTTGATGTAAGGGCTGTTTGCGTACATTGCGCAAACACTTTAATACTGAAAATCTTGTTACTATTCTCGTTCTTTTTGTTTTATTGGTAGTTTCAGCAAGGTTTTCCTATTTTTCACGTTTTTCAGATTTTTACATAGATCACCCGTACAACTTAAATTGACAAACACTTTCTTTGTGTATAACAATAACTTTATGTACTAAGGTGGTTTCATATTTTGATATAGATTATTAAAACTAACCGAGGGGCTTCTTACGAGACCCTAAACACCCCCCTAGCTTTTCATTTAGTTTCAGTTTTTCACAAAACATCCCTAGTAATACTTGTAAATCAGCGTAAAATCAAAAGTTTGTTCTAAAAGTTTTTAAATTTCTATACTTACCCCTAGTTTTTATTCATTATTATTGTCCAGCTCGTCGTCCTATTCCTTCAGAGTGGTCGAACCTCCAAATCCGCCTGAAAACAAAAAAGTTATTAAGAAAAACGGTATTAGGAAAGTTGATGTAAGGGCTGTTTGCGTACATTGCGCAAACACTTTAATACTGAAAATCTTGTTACTATTCTCGTTCTTTTTGTTTTATTGGTAGTTTCAGCAAGGTTTTCCTATTTTTCACGTTTTTCAGATTTTTACATAGATCACCCGTACAACTTAAATTGACAAACACTTTCTTTGTGTATAACAATAACTTTATGTACTAAGGTGGTTTCATATTTTGATATAGATTATTAAAACTAACCGAGGGGCTTCTTACGAGACCCTAAACACCCCCCTAGCTTTTCATTTAGTTTCAGTTTTTCACAAAACATCCCTAGTAATACTTGTAAATCAGCGTAAAATCAAAAGTTTGTTCTAAAAGTTTTTAAATTTCTATACTTACCCCTAGTTTTTATTCATTATTATTGTCCAGCTCGTCGTCCCATTCCTTCAGAGTGGTCGAACCTCCAAATCCGCCTGAAAACAAAAAAGTTATTAAGAAAAACGGTATTAGGAAAGTTGATGTAAGGGCTGTTTGCGTACATTGCGCAAACACTTTAATACTGAAAATCTTGTTACTATTCTCGTTCTTTTTGTTTTATTGGTAGTTTCAGCAAGGTTTTCCTATTTTTCACGTTTTTCAGATTTTTACATAGATCACCCGTACAACTTAAATTGACAAACACTTTCTTTGTGTATAACAATAACTTTATGTACTAAGGTGGTTTCATATTTTGATATAGATTATTAAAACTAACCGAGGGGCTTCTTACGAGACCCTAAACACCCCCCTAGCTTTTCATTTAGTTTCAGTTTTTCACAAAACATCCCTAGTAATACTTGTAAATCAGCGTAAAATCAAAAGTTTGTTCTAAAAGTTTTTAAATTTCTATACTTACCCCTAGTTTTTATTCATTATTATTGTCCAGCTCGTCGTCCCATTCCTTCAGAGTGGTCGAACCTCCAAATCCGCCTGAAAACAAAAAAGTTATTAAGAAAAACGGTATTAGGAAAGTTGATGTAAGGGCTGTTTGCGTACATTGCGCAAACACTTTAATACTGAAAATCTTGTTACTATTCTCGTTCTTTTTGTTTTATTGGTAGTTTCAGCAAGGTTTTCCTATTTTTCACGTTTTTCAGATTTTTACATAGATCACCCGTACAACTTAAATTGACAAACACTTTCTTTGTGTATAACAATAACTTTATGTACTAAGGTGGTTTCATATTTTGATATAGATTATTAAAACTAACCGAGGGGCTTCTTACGAGACCCTAAACACCCCCCTAGCTTTTCATTTAGTTTCAGTTTTTCACAAAACATCCCTAGTAATACTTGTAAATCAGCGTAAAATCAAAAGTTTGTTCTAAAAGTTTTTAAATTTCTATACTTACCCCTAGTTTTTATTCATTATTATTGTCCAGCTCGTCGTCCCATTCCTTCAGAGTGGTCGAACCTCCAAATCCGCCTGAAAACAAAAAAGTTATTAAGAAAAACGGTATTAGGAAAGTTGATGTAAGGGCTGTTTGCGTACATTGCGCAAACACTTTAATACTGAAAATCTTGTTACTATTCTCGTTCTTTTTGTTTTATTGGTAGTTTCAGCAAGGTTTTCCTATTTTTCACGTTTTTCAGATTTTTACATAGATCACCCGTACAACTTAAATTGACAAACACTTTCTTTGTGTATAACAATAACTTTATGTACTAAGGTGGTTTCATATTTTGATATAGATTATTAAAACTAACCGAGGGGCTTCTTACGAGACCCTAAACACCCCCCTAGCTTTTCATTTAGTTTCAGTTTTTCACAAAACATCCCTAGTAATACTTGTAAATCAGCGTAAAATCAAAAGTTTGTTCTAAAAGTTTTTAAATTTCTATACTTACCCCTAGTTTTTATTCATTATTATTGTCCAGCTCGTCGTCCCATTCCTTCAGAGTGGTCGAACCTCCAAATCCGCCTGAAAACAAAAAAGTTATTAAGAAAAACGGTATTAGGAAAGTTGATGTAAGGGCTGTTTGCGTACATTGCGCAAACACTTTAATACTGAAAATCTTGTTACTATTCTCGTTCTTTTTGTTTTATTGGTAGTTTCAGCAAGGTTTTCCTATTTTTCACGTTTTTCAGATTTTTACATAGATCACCCGTACAACTTAAATTGACAAACACTTTCTTTGTGTATAACAATAACTTTATGTACTAAGGTGGTTTCATATTTTGATATAGATTATTAAAACTAACCGAGGGGCTTCTTACGAGACCCTAAACACCCCCCTAGCTTTTCATTTAGTTTCAGTTTTTCACAAAACATCCCTAGTAATACTTGTAAATCAGCGTAAAATCAAAAGTTTGTTCTAAAAGTTTTTAAATTTCTATACTTACCCCTAGTTTTTATTCATTATTATTGTCCAGCTCGTCGTCCCATTCCTTCAGAGTGGTCGAACCTCCAAATCCGCCTGAAAACAAAAAAGTTATTAAGAAAAACGGTATTAGGAAAGTTGATGTAAGGGCTGTTTGCGTACATTGCGCAAACACTTTAATACTGAAAATCTTGTTACTATTCTCGTTCTTTTTGTTTTATTGGTAGTTTCAGCAAGGTTTTCCTATTTTTCACGTTTTTCAGATTTTTACATAGATCACCCGTACAACTTAAATTGACAAACACTTTCTTTGTGTATAACAATAACTTTATGTACTAAGGTGGTTTCATATTTTGATATAGATTATTAAAACTAACCGAGGGGCTTCTTACGAGACCCTAAACACCCCCCTAGCTTTTCATTTAGTTTCAGTTTTTCACAAAACATCCCTAGTAATACTTGTAAATCAGCGTAAAATCAAAAGTTTGTTCTAAAAGTTTTTAAATTTCTATACTTACCCCTAGTTTTTATTCATTATTATTGTCCAGCTCGTCGTCCCATTCCTTCAGAGTGGTCGAACCTCCAAATCCGCCTGAAAACAAAAAAGTTATTAAGAAAAACGGTATTAGGAAAGTTGATGTAAGGGCTGTTTGCGTACATTGCGCAAACACTTTAATACTGAAAATCTTGTTACTATTCTCGTTCTTTTTGTTTTATTGGTAGTTTCAGCAAGGTTTTCCTATTTTTCACGTTTTTCAGATTTTTACATAGATCACCCGTACAACTTAAATTGACAAACACTTTCTTTGTGTATAACAATAACTTTATGTACTAAGGTGGTTTCATATTTTGATATAGATTATTAAAACTAACCGAGGGGCTTCTTACGAGACCCTAAACACCCCCCTAGCTTTTCATTTAGTTTCAGTTTTTCACAAAACATCCCTAGTAATACTTGTAAATCAGCGTAAAATCAAAAGTTTGTTCTAAAAGTTTTTAAATTTCTATACTTACCCCTAGTTTTTATTCATTATTATTGTCCAGCTCGTCGTCCCATTCCTTCAGAGTGGTCGAACCTCCAAATCCGCCTGAAAACAAAAAAGTTATTAAGAAAAACGGTATTAGGAAAGTTGATGTAAGGGCTGTTTGCGTACATTGCGCAAACACTTTAATACTGAAAATCTTGTTACTATTCTCGTTCTTTTTGTTTTATTGGTAGTTTCAGCAAGGTTTTCCTATTTTTCACGTTTTTCAGATTTTTACATAGATCACCCGTACAACTTAAATTGACAAACACTTTCTTTGTGTATAACAATAACTTTATGTACTAAGGTGGTTTCATATTTTGATATAGATTATTAAAACTAACCGAGGGGCTTCTTACGAGACCCTAAACACCCCCCTAGCTTTTCATTTAGTTTCAGTTTTTCACAAAACATCCCTAGTAATACTTGTAAATCAGCGTAAAATCAAAAGTTTGTTCTAAAAGTTTTTAAATTTCTATACTTACCCCTAGTTTTTATTCATTATTATTGTCCAGCTCGTCGTCCCATTCCTTCAGAGTGGTCGAACCTCCAAATCCGCCTGAAAACAAAAAAGTTATTAAGAAAAACGGTATTAGGAAAGTTGATGTAAGGGCTGTTTGCGTACATTGCGCAAACACTTTAATACTGAAAATCTTGTTACTATTCTCGTTCTTTTTGTTTTATTGGTAGTTTCAGCAAGGTTTTCCTATTTTTCACGTTTTTCAGATTTTTACATAGATCACCCGTACAACTTAAATTGACAAACACTTTCTTTGTGTATAACAATAACTTTATGTACTAAGGTGGTTTCATATTTTGATATAGATTATTAAAACTAACCGAGGGGCTTCTTACGAGACCCTAAACACCCCCCTAGCTTTTCATTTAGTTTCAGTTTTTCACAAAACATCCCTAGTAATACTTGTAAATCAGCGTAAAATCAAAAGTTTGTTCTAAAAGTTTTTAAATTTCTATACTTACCCCTAGTTTTTATTCATTATTATTGTCCAGCTCGTCGTCCCATTCCTTCAGAGTGGTCGAACCTCCAAATCCGCCTGAAAACAAAAAAGTTATTAAGAAAAACGGTATTAGGAAAGTTGATGTAAGGGCTGTTTGCGTACATTGCGCAAACACTTTAATACTGAAAATCTTGTTACTATTCTCGTTCTTTTTGTTTTATTGGTAGTTTCAGCAAGGTTTTCCTATTTTTCACGTTTTTCAGATTTTTACATAGATCACCCGTACAACTTAAATTGACAAACACTTTCTTTGTGTATAACAATAACTTTATGTACTAAGGTGGTTTCATATTTTGATATAGATTATTAAAACTAACCGAGGGGCTTCTTACGAGACCCTAAACACCCCCCTAGCTTTTCATTTAGTTTCAGTTTTTCACAAAACATCCCTAGTAATACTTGTAAATCAGCGTAAAATCAAAAGTTTGTTCTAAAAGTTTTTAAATTTCTATACTTACCCCTAGTTTTTATTCATTATTATTGTCCAGCTCGTCGTCCCATTCCTTCAGAGTGGTCGAACCTCCAAATCCGCCTGAAAACAAAAAAGTTATTAAGAAAAACGGTATTAGGAAAGTTGATGTAAGGGCTGTTTGCGTACATTGCGCAAACACTTTAATACTGAAAATCTTGTTACTATTCTCGTTCTTTTTGTTTTATTGGTAGTTTCAGCAAGGTTTTCCTATTTTTCACGTTTTTCAGATTTTTACATAGATCACCCGTACAACTTAAATTGACAAACACTTTCTTTGTGTATAAAAATAACTTTATGTACTAAGGTGGTTTCATATTTTGATATAGATTATTAAAACTAACCGAGGGGCTTCTTACGAGACCCTAAACACCCCCCTAGCTTTTCATTTAGTTTCAGTTTTTCACAAAACATCCCTAGTAATACTTGTAAATCAGCGTAAAATCAAAAGTTTGTTCTAAAAGTTTTTAAATTTCTATACTTACCCCTAGTTTTTATTCATTATTATTGTCCAGCTCGTCGTCCCATTCCTTCAGAGTGGTCGAACCTCCAAATCCGCCTGAAAACAAAAAAGTTATTAAGAAAAACGGTATTAGGAAAGTTGATGTAAGGGCTGTTTGCGTACATTGCGCAAACACTTTAATACTGAAAATCTTGTTACTATTCTCGTTCTTTTTGTTTTATTGGTAGTTTCAGCAAGGTTTTCCTATTTTTCACGTTTTTCAGATTTTTACATAGATCACCCGTACAACTTAAATTGACAAACACTTTCTTTGTGTATAACAATAACTTTATGTACTAAGGTGGTTTCATATTTTGATATAGATTATTAAAACTAACCGAGGGGCTTCTTACGAGACCCTAAACACCCCCCTAGCTTTTCATTTAGTTTCAGTTTTTCACAAAACATCCCTAGTAATACTTGTAAATCAGCGTAAAATCAAAAGTTTGTTCTAAAAGTTTTTAAATTTCTATACTTACCCCTAGTTTTTATTCATTATTATTGTCCAGCTCGTCGTCCCATTCCTTCAGAGTGGTCGAACCTCCAAATCCGCCTGAAAACAAAAAAGTTATTAAGAAAAACGGTATTAGGAAAGTTGATGTAAGGGCTGTTTGCGTACATTGCGCAAACACTTTAATACTGAAAATCTTGTTACTATTCTCGTTCTTTTTGTTTTATTGGTAGTTTCAGCAAGGTTTTCCTATTTTTCACGTTTTTCAGATTTTTACATAGATCACCCGTACAACTTAAATTGACAAACACTTTCTTTGTGTATAACAATAACTTTATGTACTAAGGTGGTTTCATATTTTGATATAGATTATTAAAACTAACCGAGGGGCTTCTTACGAGACCCTAAACACCCCCCTAGCTTTTCATTTAGTTTCAGTTTTTCACAAAACATCCCTAGTAATACTTGTAAATCAGCGTAAAATCAAAAGTTTGTTCTAAAAGTTTTTAAATTTCTATACTTACCCCTAGTTTTTATTCATTATTATTGTCCAGCTCGTCGTCCCATTCCTTCAGAGTGGTCGAACCTCCAAATCCGCCTGAAAACAAAAAAGTTATTAAGAAAAACGGTATTAGGAAAGTTGATGTAAGGGCTGTTTGCGTACATTGCGCAAACACTTTAATACTGAAAATCTTGTTACTATTCTCGTTCTTTTTGTTTTATTGGTAGTTTCAGCAAGGTTTTCCTATTTTTCACGTTTTTCAGATTTTTACATAGATCACCCGTACAACTTAAATTGACAAACACTTTCTTTGTGTATAACAATAACTTTATGTACTAAGGTGGTTTCATATTTTGATATAGATTATTAAAACTAACCGAGGGGCTTCTTACGAGACCCTAAACACCCCCCTAGCTTTTCATTTAGTTTCAGTTTTTCACAAAACATCCCTAGTAATACTTGTAAATCAGCGTAAAATCAAAAGTTTGTTCTAAAAGTTTTTAAATTTCTATACTTACCCCTAGTTTTTATTCATTATTATTGTCCAGCTCGTCGTCCCATTCCTTCAGAGTGGTCGAACCTCCAAATCCGCCTGAAAACAAAAAAGTTATTAAGAAAAACGGTATTAGGAAAGTTGATGTAAGGGCTGTTTGCGTACATTGCGCAAACACTTTAATACTGAAAATCTTGTTACTATTCTCGTTCTTTTTGTTTTATTGGTAGTTTCAGCAAGGTTTTCCTATTTTTCACGTTTTTCAGATTTTTACATAGATCACCCGTACAACTTAAATTGACAAACACTTTCTTTGTGTATAACAATAACTTTATGTACTAAGGTGGTTTCATATTTTGATATAGATTATTAAAACTAACCGAGGGGCTTCTTACGAGACCCTAAACACCCCCCTAGCTTTTCATTTAGTTTCAGTTTTTCACAAAACATCCCTAGTAATACTTGTAAATCAGCGTAAAATCAAAAGTTTGTTCTAAAAGTTTTTAAATTTCTATACTTACCCCTAGTTTTTATTCATTATTATTGTCCAGCTCGTCGTCCCATTCCTTCAGAGTGGTCGAACCTCCAAATCCGCCTGAAAACAAAAAAGTTATTAAGAAAAACGGTATTAGGAAAGTTGATGTAAGGGCTGTTTGCGTACATTGCGCAAACACTTTAATACTGAAAATCTTGTTACTATTCTCGTTCTTTTTGTTTTATTGGTAGTTTCAGCAAGGTTTTCCTATTTTTCACGTTTTTCAGATTTTTACATAGATCACCCGTACAACTTAAATTGACAAACACTTTCTTTGTGTATAACAATAACTTTATGTACTAAGGTGGTTTCATATTTTGATATAGATTATTAAAACTAACCGAGGGGCTTCTTACGAGACCCTAAACACCCCCCTAGCTTTTCATTTAGTTTCAGTTTTTCACAAAACATCCCTAGTAATACTTGTAAATCAGCGTAAAATCAAAAGTTTGTTCTAAAAGTTTTTAAATTTCTATACTTACCCCTAGTTTTTATTCATTATTATTGTCCAGCTCGTCGTCCCATTCCTTCAGAGTGGTCGAACCTCCAAATCCGCCTGAAAACAAAAAAGTTATTAAGAAAAACGGTATTAGGAAAGTTGATGTAAGGGCTGTTTGCGTACATTGCGCAAACACTTTAATACTGAAAATCTTGTTACTATTCTCGTTCTTTTTGTTTTATTGGTAGTTTCAGCAAGGTTTTCCTATTTTTCACGTTTTTCAGATTTTTACATAGATCACCCGTACAACTTAAATTGACAAACACTTTCTTTGTGTATAACAATAACTTTATGTACTAAGGTGGTTTCATATTTTGATATAGATTATTAAAACTAACCGAGGGGCTTCTTACGAGACCCTAAACACCCCCCTAGCTTTTCATTTAGTTTCAGTTTTTCACAAAACATCCCTAGTAATACTTGTAAATCAGCGTAAAATCAAAAGTTTGTTCTAAAAGTTTTTAAATTTCTATACTTACCCCTAGTTTTTATTCATTATTATTGTCCAGCTCGTCGTCCCATTCCTTCAGAGTGGTCGAACCTCCAAATCCGCCTGAAAACAAAAAAGTTATTAAGAAAAACGGTATTAGGAAAGTTGATGTAAGGGCTGTTTGCGTACATTGCGCAAACACTTTAATACTGAAAATCTTGTTACTATTCTCGTTCTTTTTGTTTTATTGGTAGTTTCAGCAAGGTTTTCCTATTTTTCACGTTTTTCAGATTTTTACATAGATCACCCGTACAACTTAAATTGACAAACACTTTCTTTGTGTATAACAATAACTTTATGTACTAAGGTGGTTTCATATTTTGATATAGATTATTAAAACTAACCGAGGGGCTTCTTACGAGACCCTAAACACCCCCCTAGCTTTTCATTTAGTTTCAGTTTTTCACAAAACATCCCTAGTAATACTTGTAAATCAGCGTAAAATCAAAAGTTTGTTCTAAAAGTTTTTAAATTTCTATACTTACCCCTAGTTTTTATTCATTATTATTGTCCAGCTCGTCGTCCCATTCCTTCAGAGTGGTCGAACCTCCAAATCCGCCTGAAAACAAAAAAGTTATTAAGAAAAACGGTATTAGGAAAGTTGATGTAAGGGCTGTTTGCGTACATTGCGCAAACACTTTAATACTGAAAATCTTGTTACTATTCTCGTTCTTTTTGTTTTATTGGTAGTTTCAGCAAGGTTTTCCTATTTTTCACGTTTTTCAGATTTTTACATAGATCACCCGTACAACTTAAATTGACAAACACTTTCTTTGTGTATAACAATAACTTTATGTACTAAGGTGGTTTCATATTTTGATATAGATTATTAAAACTAACCGAGGGGCTTCTTACGAGACCCTAAACACCCCCCTAGCTTTTCATTTAGTTTCAGTTTTTCACAAAACATCCCTAGTAATACTTGTAAATCAGCGTAAAATCAAAAGTTTGTTCTAAAAGTTTTTAAATTTCTATACTTACCCCTAGTTTTTATTCATTATTATTGTCCAGCTCGTCGTCCCATTCCTTCAGAGTGGTCGAACCTCCAAATCCGCCTGAAAACAAAAAAGTTATTAAGAAAAACGGTATTAGGAAAGTTGATGTAAGGGCTGTTTGCGTACATTGCGCAAACACTTTAATACTGAAAATCTTGTTACTATTCTCGTTCTTTTTGTTTTATTGGTAGTTTCAGCAAGGTTTTCCTATTTTTCACGTTTTTCAGATTTTTACATAGATCACCCGTACAACTTAAATTGACAAACACTTTCTTTGTGTATAACAATAACTTTATGTACTAAGGTGGTTTCATATTTTGATATAGATTATTAAAACTAACCGAGGGGCTTCTTACGAGACCCTAAACACCCCCCTAGCTTTTCATTTAGTTTCAGTTTTTCACAAAACATCCCTAGTAATACTTGTAAATCAGCGTAAAATCAAAAGTTTGTTCTAAAAGTTTTTAAATTTCTATACTTACCCCTAGTTTTTATTCATTATTATTGTCCAGCTCGTCGTCCCATTCCTTCAGAGTGGTCGAACCTCCAAATCCGCCTGAAAACAAAAAAGTTATTAAGAAAAACGGTATTAGGAAAGTTGATGTAAGGGCTGTTTGCGTACATTGCGCAAACACTTTAATACTGAAAATCTTGTTACTATTCTCGTTCTTTTTGTTTTATTGGTAGTTTCAGCAAGGTTTTCCTATTTTTCACGTTTTTCAGATTTTTACATAGATCACCCGTACAACTTAAATTGACAAACACTTTCTTTGTGTATAACAATAACTTTATGTACTAAGGTGGTTTCATATTTTGATATAGATTATTAAAACTAACCGAGGGGCTTCTTACGAGACCCTAAACACCCCCCTAGCTTTTCATTTAGTTTCAGTTTTTCACAAAACATCCCTAGTAATACTTGTAAATCAGCGTAAAATCAAAAGTTTGTTCTAAAAGTTTTTAAATTTCTATACTTACCCCTAGTTTTTATTCATTATTATTGTCCAGCTCGTCGTCCCATTCCTTCAGAGTGGTCGAACCTCCAAATCCGCCTGAAAACAAAAAAGTTATTAAGAAAAACGGTATTAGGAAAGTTGATGTAAGGGCTGTTTGCGTACATTGCGCAAACACTTTAATACTGAAAATCTTGTTACTATTCTCGTTCTTTTTGTTTTATTGGTAGTTTCAGCAAGGTTTTCCTATTTTTCACGTTTTTCAGATTTTTACATAGATCACCCGTACAACTTAAATTGACAAACACTTTCTTTGTGTATAACAATAACTTTATGTACTAAGGTGGTTTCATATTTTGATATAGATTATTAAAACTAACCGAGGGGCTTCTTACGAGACCCTAAACACCCCCCTAGCTTTTCATTTAGTTTCAGTTTTTCACAAAACATCCCTAGTAATACTTGTAAATCAGCGTAAAATCAAAAGTTTGTTCTAAAAGTTTTTAAATTTCTATACTTACCCCTAGTTTTTATTCATTATTATTGTCCAGCTCGTCGTCCCATTCCTTCAGAGTGGTCGAACCTCCAAATCCGCCTGAAAACAAAAAAGTTATTAAGAAAAACGGTATTAGGAAAGTTGATGTAAGGGCTGTTTGCGTACATTGCGCAAACACTTTAATACTGAAAATCTTGTTACTATTCTCGTTCTTTTTGTTTTATTGGTAGTTTCAGCAAGGTTTTCCTATTTTTCACGTTTTTCAGATTTTTACATAGATCACCCGTACAACTTAAATTGACAAACACTTTCTTTGTGTATAACAATAACTTTATGTACTAAGGTGGTTTCATATTTTGATATAGATTATTAAAACTAACCGAGGGGCTTCTTACGAGACCCTAAACACCCCCCTAGCTTTTCATTTAGTTTCAGTTTTTCACAAAACATCCCTAGTAATACTTGTAAATCAGCGTAAAATCAAAAGTTTGTTCTAAAAGTTTTTAAATTTCTATACTTACCCCTAGTTTTTATTCATTATTATTGTCCAGCTCGTCGTCCCATTCCTTCAGAGTGGTCGAACCTCCAAATCCGCCTGAAAACAAAAAAGTTATTAAGAAAAACGGTATTAGGAAAGTTGATGTAAGGGCTGTTTGCGTACATTGCGCAAACACTTTAATACTGAAAATCTTGTTACTATTCTCGTTCTTTTTGTTTTATTGGTAGTTTCAGCAAGGTTTTCCTATTTTTCACGTTTTTCAGATTTTTACATAGATCACCCGTACAACTTAAATTGACAAACACTTTCTTTGTGTATAACAATAACTTTATGTACTAAGGTGGTTTCATATTTTGATATAGATTATTAAAACTAACCGAGGGGCTTCTTACGAGACCCTAAACACCCCCCTAGCTTTTCATTTAGTTTCAGTTTTTCACAAAACATCCCTAGTAATACTTGTAAATCAGCGTAAAATCAAAAGTTTGTTCTAAAAGTTTTTAAATTTCTATACTTACCCCTAGTTTTTATTCATTATTATTGTCCAGCTCGTCGTCCCATTCCTTCAGAGTGGTCGAACCTCCAAATCCGCCTGAAAACAAAAAAGTTATTAAGAAAAACGGTATTAGGAAAGTTGATGTAAGGGCTGTTTGCGTACATTGCGCAAACACTTTAATACTGAAAATCTTGTTACTATTCTCGTTCTTTTTGTTTTATTGGTAGTTTCAGCAAGGTTTTCCTATTTTTCACGTTTTTCAGATTTTTACATAGATCACCCGTACAACTTAAATTGACAAACACTTTCTTTGTGTATAAAAATAACTTTATGTACTAAGGTGGTTTCATATTTTGATATAGATTATTAAAACTAACCGAGGGGCTTCTTACGAGACCCTAAACACCCCCCTAGCTTTTCATTTAGTTTCAGTTTTTCACAAAACATCCCTAGTAATACTTGTAAATCAGCGTAAAATCAAAAGTTTGTACTAAAAGTTTTTAAATTTCTATACTTACCCCTAGTTTTTATTCATTATTATTGTCCAGCTCGTCGTCCCATTCCTTCAGAGTGGTCGAACCTCCAAATCCGCCTGAAAACAAAAAAGTTATTAAGAAAAACGGTATTAGGAAAGTTGATGTAAGGGCTGTTTGCGTACATTGCGCAAACACTTTAATACTGAAAATCTTGTTACTATTCTCGTTCTTTTTGTTTTATTGGTAGTTTCAGCAAGGTTTTCCTATTTTTCACGTTTTTCAGATTTTTACATAGATCACCCGTACAACTTAAATTGACAAACACTTTCTTTGTGTATAACAATAACTTTATGTACTAAGGTGGTTTCATATTTTGATATAGATTATTAAAACTAACCGAGGGGCTTCTTACGAGACCCTAAACACCCCCCTAGCTTTTCATTTAGTTTCAGTTTTTCACAAAACATCCCTAGTAATACTTGTAAATCAGCGTAAAATCAAAAGTTTGTTCTAAAAGTTTTTAAATTTCTATACTTACCCCTAGTTTTTATTCATTATTATTGTCCAGCTCGTCGTCCCATTCCTTCAGAGTGGTCGAACCTCCAAATCCGCCTGAAAACAATAAAGTTATTGAAGAAAAACGGTATTAGGAAAGTTGATGTAAGGGCTGTTTGCGTACATTGCGCAAACACTTTAATACTGAAAATCTTGTTACTATTCTCGTTCTTTTTGTTTTATTGGTAGTTTCAGCAAGGTTTTCCTATTTTTCACGTTTTTCAGATTTTTACATAGATCACCCGTACAACTTAAATTGACAAACACTTTCTTTGTGTATAACAATAACTTTATGTACTAAGGTGGTTTCATATTTTGATATAGATTATTAAAACTAACCGAGGGGCTTCTTACGAGACCCTAAACACCCCCCTAGCTTTTCATTTAGTTTCAGTTTTTCACAAAACATCCCTAGTAATACTTGTAAATCAGCGTAAAATCAAAAGTTTGTTCTAAAAGTTTTTAAATTTCTATACTTACCCCTAGTTTTTATTCATTATTATTGTCCAGCTCGTCGTCCCATTCCTTCAGAGTGGTCGAACCTCCAAATCCGCCTGAAAACAAAAAAGTTATTAAGAAAAACGGTATTAGGAAAGTTGATGTAAGGGCTGTTTGCGTACATTGCGCAAACACTTTAATACTGAAAATCTTGTTACTATTCTCGTTCTTTTTGTTTTATTGGTAGTTTCAGCAAGGTTTTCCTATTTTTCACGTTTTTCAGATTTTTACATAGATCACCCGTACAACTTAAATTGACAAACACTTTCTTTGTGTATAACAATAACTTTATGTACTAAGGTGGTTTCATATTTTGATATAGATTATTAAAACTAACCGAGGGGCTTCTTACGAGACCCTAAACACCCCCCTAGCTTTTCATTTAGTTTCAGTTTTTCACAAAACATCCCTAGTAATACTTGTAAATCAGCGTAAAATCAAAAGTTTGTTCTAAAAGTTTTTAAATTTCTATACTTACCCCTAGTTTTTATTCATTATTATTGTCCAGCTCGTCGTCCCATTCCTTCAGAGTGGTCGAACCTCCAAATCCGCCTGAAAACAAAAAAGTTATTAAGAAAAACGGTATTAGGAAAGTTGATGTAAGGGCTGTTTGCGTACATTGCGCAAACACTTTAATACTGAAAATCTTGTTACTATTCTCGTTCTTTTTGTTTTATTGGTAGTTTCAGCAAGGTTTTCCTATTTTTCACGTTTTTCAGATTTTTACATAGATCACCCGTACAACTTAAATTGACAAACACTTTCTTTGTGTATAACAATAACTTTATGTACTAAGGTGGTTTCATATTTTGATATAGATTATTAAAACTAACCGAGGGGCTTCTTACGAGACCCTAAACACCCCCCTAGCTTTTCATTTAGTTTCAGTTTTTCACAAAACATCCCTAGTAATACTTGTAAATCAGCGTAAAATCAAAAGTTTGTTCTAAAAGTTTTTAAATTTCTATACTTACCCCTAGTTTTTATTCATTATTATTGTCCAGCTCGTCGTCCCATTCCTTCAGAGTGGTCGAACCTCCAAATCCGCCTGAAAACAAAAAAGTTATTAAGAAAAACGGTATTAGGAAAGTTGATGTAAGGGCTGTTTGCGTACATTGCGCAAACACTTTAATACTGAAAATCTTGTTACTATTCTCGTTCTTTTTGTTTTATTGGTAGTTTCAGCAAGGTTTTCCTATTTTTCACGTTTTTCAGATTTTTACATAGATCACCCGTACAACTTAAATTGACAAACACTTTCTTTGTGTATAACAATAACTTTATGTACTAAGGTGGTTTCATATTTTGATATAGATTATTAAAACTAACCGAGGGGCTTCTTACGAGACCCTAAACACCCCCCTAGCTTTTCATTTAGTTTCAGTTTTTCACAAAACATCCCTAGTAATACTTGTAAATCAGCGTAAAATCAAAAGTTTGTTCTAAAAGTTTTTAAATTTCTATACTTACCCCTAGTTTTTATTCATTATTATTGTCCAGCTCGTCGTCCCATTCCTTCAGAGTGGTCGAACCTCCAAATCCGCCTGAAAACAAAAAAGTTATTAAGAAAAACGGTATTAGGAAAGTTGATGTAAGGGCTGTTTGCGTACATTGCGCAAACACTTTAATACTGAAAATCTTGTTACTATTCTCGTTCTTTTTGTTTTATTGGTAGTTTCAGCAAGGTTTTCCTATTTTTCACGTTTTTCAGATTTTTACATAGATCACCCGTACAACTTAAATTGACAAACACTTTCTTTGTGTATAACAATAACTTTATGTACTAAGGTGGTTTCATATTTTGATATAGATTATTAAAACTAACCGAGGGGCTTCTTACGAGACCCTAAACACCCCCCTAGCTTTTCATTTAGTTTCAGTTTTTCACAAAACATCCCTAGTAATACTTGTAAATCAGCGTAAAATCAAAAGTTTGTTCTAAAAGTTTTTAAATTTCTATACTTACCCCTAGTTTTTATTCATTATTATTGTCCAGCTCGTCGTCCCATTCCTTCAGAGTGGTCGAACCTCCAAATCCGCCTGAAAACAAAAAAGTTATTAAGAAAAACGGTATTAGGAAAGTTGATGTAAGGGCTGTTTGCGTACATTGCGCAAACACTTTAATACTGAAAATCTTGTTACTATTCTCGTTCTTTTTGTTTTATTGGTAGTTTCAGCAAGGTTTTCCTATTTTTCACGTTTTTCAGATTTTTACATAGATCACCCGTACAACTTAAATTGACAAACACTTTCTTTGTGTATAACAATAACTTTATGTACTAAGGTGGTTTCATATTTTGATATAGATTATTAAAACTAACCGAGGGGCTTCTTACGAGACCCTAAACACCCCCCTAGCTTTTCATTTAGTTTCAGTTTTTCACAAAACATCCCTAGTAATACTTGTAAATCAGCGTAAAATCAAAAGTTTGTTCTAAAAGTTTTTAAATTTCTATACTTACCCCTAGTTTTTATTCATTATTATTGTCCAGCTCGTCGTCCCATTCCTTCAGAGTGGTCGAACCTCCAAATCCGCCTGAAAACAAAAAAGTTATTAAGAAAAACGGTATTAGGAAAGTTGATGTAAGGGCTGTTTGCGTACATTGCGCAAACACTTTAATACTGAAAATCTTGTTACTATTCTCGTTCTTTTTGTTTTATTGGTAGTTTCAGCAAGGTTTTCCTATTTTTCACGTTTTTCAGATTTTTACATAGATCACCCGTACAACTTAAATTGACAAACACTTTCTTTGTGTATAACAATAACTTTATGTACTAAGGTGGTTTCATATTTTGATATAGATTATTAAAACTAACCGAGGGGCTTCTTACGAGACCCTAAACACCCCCCTAGCTTTTCATTTAGTTTCAGTTTTTCACAAAACATCCCTAGTAATACTTGTAAATCAGCGTAAAATCAAAAGTTTGTTCTAAAAGTTTTTAAATTTCTATACTTACCCCTAGTTTTTATTCATTATTATTGTCCAGCTCGTCGTCCCATTCCTTCAGAGTGGTCGAACCTCCAAATCCGCCTGAAAACAATAAAGTTATTGAAGAAAAACGGTATTAGGAAAGTTGATGTAAGGGCTGTTTGCGTACATTGCGCAAACACTTTAATACTGAAAATCTTGTTACTATTCTCGTTCTTTTTGTTTTATTGGTAGTTTCAGCAAGGTTTTCCTATTTTTCACGTTTTTCAGATTTTTACATAGATCACCCGTACAACTTAAATTGACAAACACTTTCTTTGTGTATAACAATAACTTTATGTACTAAGGTGGTTTCATATTTTGATATAGATTATTAAAACTAACCGAGGGGCTTCTTACGAGACCCTAAACACCCCCCTAGCTTTTCATTTAGTTTCAGTTTTTCACAAAACATCCCTAGTAATACTTGTAAATCAGCGTAAAATCAAAAGTTTGTTCTAAAAGTTTTTAAATTTCTATACTTACCCCTAGTTTTTATTCATTATTATTGTCCAGCTCGTCGTCCCATTCCTTCAGAGTGGTCGAACCTCCAAATCCGCCTGAAAACAAAAAAGTTATTAAGAAAAACGGTATTAGGAAAGTTGATGTAAGGGCTGTTTGCGTACATTGCGCAAACACTTTAATACTGAAAATCTTGTTACTATTCTCGTTCTTTTTGTTTTATTGGTAGTTTCAGCAAGGTTTTCCTATTTTTCACGTTTTTCAGATTTTTACATAGATCACCCGTACAACTTAAATTGACAAACACTTTCTTTGTGTATAACAATAACTTTATGTACTAAGGTGGTTTCATATTTTGATATAGATTATTAAAACTAACCGAGGGGCTTCTTACGAGACCCTAAACACCCCCCTAGCTTTTCATTTAGTTTCAGTTTTTCACAAAACATCCCTAGTAATACTTGTAAATCAGCGTAAAATCAAAAGTTTGTTCTAAAAGTTTTTAAATTTCTATACTTACCCCTAGTTTTTATTCATTATTATTGTCCAGCTCGTCGTCCCATTCCTTCAGAGTGGTCGAACCTCCAAATCCGCCTGAAAACAAAAAAGTTATTAAGAAAAACGGTATTAGGAAAGTTGATGTAAGGGCTGTTTGCGTACATTGCGCAAACACTTTAATACTGAAAATCTTGTTACTATTCTCGTTCTTTTTGTTTTATTGGTAGTTTCAGCAAGGTTTTCCTATTTTTCACGTTTTTCAGATTTTTACATAGATCACCCGTACAACTTAAATTGACAAACACTTTCTTTGTGTATAACAATAACTTTATGTACTAAGGTGGTTTCATATTTTGATATAGATTATTAAAACTAACCGAGGGGCTTCTTACGAGACCCTAAACACCCCCCTAGCTTTTCATTTAGTTTCAGTTTTTCACAAAACATCCCTAGTAATACTTGTAAATCAGCGTAAAATCAAAAGTTTGTTCTAAAAGTTTTTAAATTTCTATACTTACCCCTAGTTTTTATTCATTATTATTGTCCAGCTCGTCGTCCCATTCCTTCAGAGTGGTCGAACCTCCAAATCCGCCTGAAAACAAAAAAGTTATTAAGAAAAACGGTATTAGGAAAGTTGATGTAAGGGCTGTTTGCGTACATTGCGCAAACACTTTAATACTGAAAATCTTGTTACTATTCTCGTTCTTTTTGTTTTATTGGTAGTTTCAGCAAGGTTTTCCTATTTTTCACGTTTTTCAGATTTTTACATAGATCACCCGTACAACTTAAATTGACAAACACTTTCTTTGTGTATAACAATAACTTTATGTACTAAGGTGGTTTCATATTTTGATATAGATTATTAAAACTAACCGAGGGGCTTCTTACGAGACCCTAAACACCCCCCTAGCTTTTCATTTAGTTTCAGTTTTTCACAAAACATCCCTAGTAATACTTGTAAATCAGCGTAAAATCAAAAGTTTGTTCTAAAAGTTTTTAAATTTCTATACTTACCCCTAGTTTTTATTCATTATTATTGTCCAGCTCGTCGTCCCATTCCTTCAGAGTGGTCGAACCTCCAAATCCGCCTGAAAACAAAAAAGTTATTAAGAAAAACGGTATTAGGAAAGTTGATGTAAGGGCTGTTTGCGTACATTGCGCAAACACTTTAATACTGAAAATCTTGTTACTATTCTCGTTCTTTTTGTTTTATTGGTAGTTTCAGCAAGGTTTTCCTATTTTTCACGTTTTTCAGATTTTTACATAGATCACCCGTACAACTTAAATTGACAAACACTTTCTTTGTGTATAACAATAACTTTATGTACTAAGGTGGTTTCATATTTTGATATAGATTATTAAAACTAACCGAGGGGCTTCTTACGAGACCCTAAACACCCCCCTAGCTTTTCATTTAGTTTCAGTTTTTCACAAAACATCCCTAGTAATACTTGTAAATCAGCGTAAAATCAAAAGTTTGTTCTAAAAGTTTTTAAATTTCTATACTTACCCCTAGTTTTTATTCATTATTATTGTCCAGCTCGTCGTCCCATTCCTTCAGAGTGGTCGAACCTCCAAATCCGCCTGAAAACAAAAAAGTTATTAAGAAAAACGGTATTAGGAAAGTTGATGTAAGGGCTGTTTGCGTACATTGCGCAAACACTTTAATACTGAAAATCTTGTTACTATTCTCGTTCTTTTTGTTTTATTGGTAGTTTCAGCAAGGTTTTCCTATTTTTCACGTTTTTCAGATTTTTACATAGATCACCCGTACAACTTAAATTGACAAACACTTTCTTTGTGTATAACAATAACTTTATGTACTAAGGTGGTTTCATATTTTGATATAGATTATTAAAACTAACCGAGGGGCTTCTTACGAGACCCTAAACACCCCCCTAGCTTTTCATTTAGTTTCAGTTTTTCACAAAACATCCCTAGTAATACTTGTAAATCAGCGTAAAATCAAAAGTTTGTTCTAAAAGTTTTTAAATTTCTATACTTACCCCTAGTTTTTATTCATTATTATTGTCCAGCTCGTCGTCCCATTCCTTCAGAGTGGTCGAACCTCCAAATCCGCCTGAAAACAAAAAAGTTATTAAGAAAAACGGTATTAGGAAAGTTGATGTAAGGGCTGTTTGCGTACATTGCGCAAACACTTTAATACTGAAAATCTTGTTACTATTCTCGTTCTTTTTGTTTTATTGGTAGTTTCAGCAAGGTTTTCCTATTTTTCACGTTTTTCAGATTTTTACATAGATCACCCGTACAACTTAAATTGACAAACACTTTCTTTGTGTATAACAATAACTTTATGTACTAAGGTGGTTTCATATTTTGATATAGATTATTAAAACTAACCGAGGGGCTTCTTACGAGACCCTAAACACCCCCCTAGCTTTTCATTTAGTTTCAGTTTTTCACAAAACATCCCTAGTAATACTTGTAAATCAGCGTAAAATCAAAAGTTTGTTCTAAAAGTTTTTAAATTTCTATACTTACCCCTAGTTTTTATTCATTATTATTGTCCAGCTCGTCGTCCCATTCCTTCAGAGTGGTCGAACCTCCAAATCCGCCTGAAAACAAAAAAGTTATTAAGAAAAACGGTATTAGGAAAGTTGATGTAAGGGCTGTTTGCGTACATTGCGCAAACACTTTAATACTGAAAATCTTGTTACTATTCTCGTTCTTTTTGTTTTATTGGTAGTTTCAGCAAGGTTTTCCTATTTTTCACGTTTTTCAGATTTTTACATAGATCACCCGTACAACTTAAATTGACAAACACTTTCTTTGTGTATAACAATAACTTTATGTACTAAGGTGGTTTCATATTTTGATATAGATTATTAAAACTAACCGAGGGGCTTCTTACGAGACCCTAAACACCCCCCTAGCTTTTCATTTAGTTTCAGTTTTTCACAAAACATCCCTAGTAATACTTGTAAATCAGCGTAAAATCAAAAGTTTGTTCTAAAAGTTTTTAAATTTCTATACTTACCCCTAGTTTTTATTCATTATTATTGTCCAGCTCGTCGTCCCATTCCTTCAGAGTGGTCGAACCTCCAAATCCGCCTGAAAACAAAAAAGTTATTAAGAAAAACGGTATTAGGAAAGTTGATGTAAGGGCTGTTTGCGTACATTGCGCAAACACTTTAATACTGAAAATCTTGTTACTATTCTCGTTCTTTTTGTTTTATTGGTAGTTTCAGCAAGGTTTTCCTATTTTTCACGTTTTTCAGATTTTTACATAGATCACCCGTACAACTTAAATTGACAAACACTTTCTTTGTGTATAACAATAACTTTATGTACTAAGGTGGTTTCATATTTTGATATAGATTATTAAAACTAACCGAGGGGCTTCTTACGAGACCCTAAACACCCCCCTAGCTTTTCATTTAGTTTCAGTTTTTCACAAAACATCCCTAGTAATACTTGTAAATCAGCGTAAAATCAAAAGTTTGTTCTAAAAGTTTTTAAATTTCTATACTTACCCCTAGTTTTTATTCATTATTATTGTCCAGCTCGTCGTCCCATTCCTTCAGAGTGGTCGAACCTCCAAATCCGCCTGAAAACAAAAAAGTTATTAAGAAAAACGGTATTAGGAAAGTTGATGTAAGGGCTGTTTGCGTACATTGCGCAAACACTTTAATACTGAAAATCTTGTTACTATTCTCGTTCTTTTTGTTTTATTGGTAGTTTCAGCAAGGTTTTCCTATTTTTCACGTTTTTCAGATTTTTACATAGATCACCCGTACAACTTAAATTGACAAACACTTTCTTTGTGTATAACAATAACTTTATGTACTAAGGTGGTTTCATATTTTGATATAGATTATTAAAACTAACCGAGGGGCTTCTTACGAGACCCTAAACACCCCCCTAGCTTTTCATTTAGTTTCAGTTTTTCACAAAACATCCCTAGTAATACTTGTAAATCAGCGTAAAATCAAAAGTTTGTTCTAAAAGTTTTTAAATTTCTATACTTACCCCTAGTTTTTATTCATTATTATTGTCCAGCTCGTCGTCCCATTCCTTCAGAGTGGTCGAACCTCCAAATCCGCCTGAAAACAAAAAAGTTATTAAGAAAAACGGTATTAGGAAAGTTGATGTAAGGGCTGTTTGCGTACATTGCGCAAACACTTTAATACTGAAAATCTTGTTACTATTCTCGTTCTTTTTGTTTTATTGGTAGTTTCAGCAAGGTTTTCCTATTTTTCACGTTTTTCAGATTTTTACATAGATCACCCGTACAACTTAAATTGACAAACACTTTCTTTGTGTATAACAATAACTTTATGTACTAAGGTGGTTTCATATTTTGATATAGATTATTAAAACTAACCGAGGGGCTTCTTACGAGACCCTAAACACCCCCCTAGCTTTTCATTTAGTTTCAGTTTTTCACAAAACATCCCTAGTAATACTTGTAAATCAGCGTAAAATCAAAAGTTTGTTCTAAAAGTTTTTAAATTTCTATACTTACCCCTAGTTTTTATTCATTATTATTGTCCAGCTCGTCGTCCCATTCCTTCAGAGTGGTCGAACCTCCAAATCCGCCTGAAAACAAAAAAGTTATTAAGAAAAACGGTATTAGGAAAGTTGATGTAAGGGCTGTTTGCGTACATTGCGCAAACACTTTAATACTGAAAATCTTGTTACTATTCTCGTTCTTTTTGTTTTATTGGTAGTTTCAGCAAGGTTTTCCTATTTTTCACGTTTTTCAGATTTTTACATAGATCACCCGTACAACTTAAATTGACAAACACTTTCTTTGTGTATAACAATAACTTTATGTACTAAGGTGGTTTCATATTTTGATATAGATTATTAAAACTAACCGAGGGGCTTCTTACGAGACCCTAAACACCCCCCTAGCTTTTCATTTAGTTTCAGTTTTTCACAAAACATCCCTAGTAATACTTGTAAATCAGCGTAAAATCAAAAGTTTGTTCTAAAAGTTTTTAAATTTCTATACTTACCCCTAGTTTTTATTCATTATTATTGTCCAGCTCGTCGTCCCATTCCTTCAGAGTGGTCGAACCTCCAAATCCGCCTGAAAACAAAAAAGTTATTAAGAAAAACGGTATTAGGAAAGTTGATGTAAGGGCTGTTTGCGTACATTGCGCAAACACTTTAATACTGAAAATCTTGTTACTATTCTCGTTCTTTTTGTTTTATTGGTAGTTTCAGCAAGGTTTTCCTATTTTTCACGTTTTTCAGATTTTTACATAGATCACCCGTACAACTTAAATTGACAAACACTTTCTTTGTGTATAACAATAACTTTATGTACTAAGGTGGTTTCATATTTTGATATAGATTATTAAAACTAACCGAGGGGCTTCTTACGAGACCCTAAACACCCCCCTAGCTTTTCATTTAGTTTCAGTTTTTCACAAAACATCCCTAGTAATACTTGTAAATCAGCGTAAAATCAAAAGTTTGTTCTAAAAGTTTTTAAATTTCTATACTTACCCCTAGTTTTTATTCATTATTATTGTCCAGCTCGTCGTCCCATTCCTTCAGAGTGGTCGAACCTCCAAATCCGCCTGAAAACAAAAAAGTTATTAAGAAAAACGGTATTAGGAAAGTTGATGTAAGGGCTGTTTGCGTACATTGCGCAAACACTTTAATACTGAAAATCTTGTTACTATTCTCGTTCTTTTTGTTTTATTGGTAGTTTCAGCAAGGTTTTCCTATTTTTCACGTTTTTCAGATTTTTACATAGATCACCCGTACAACTTAAATTGACAAACACTTTCTTTGTGTATAACAATAACTTTATGTACTAAGGTGGTTTCATATTTTGATATAGATTATTAAAACTAACCGAGGGGCTTCTTACGAGACCCTAAACACCCCCCTAGCTTTTCATTTAGTTTCAGTTTTTCACAAAACATCCCTAGTAATACTTGTAAATCAGCGTAAAATCAAAAGTTTGTTCTAAAAGTTTTTAAATTTCTATACTTACCCCTAGTTTTTATTCATTATTATTGTCCAGCTCGTCGTCCCATTCCTTCAGAGTGGTCGAACCTCCAAATCCGCCTGAAAACAAAAAAGTTATTAAGAAAAACGGTATTAGGAAAGTTGATGTAAGGGCTGTTTGCGTACATTGCGCAAACACTTTAATACTGAAAATCTTGTTACTATTCTCGTTCTTTTTGTTTTATTGGTAGTTTCAGCAAGGTTTTCCTATTTTTCACGTTTTTCAGATTTTTACATAGATCACCCGTACAACTTAAATTGACAAACACTTTCTTTGTGTATAACAATAACTTTATGTACTAAGGTGGTTTCATATTTTGATATAGATTATTAAAACTAACCGAGGGGCTTCTTACGAGACCCTAAACACCCCCCTAGCTTTTCATTTAGTTTCAGTTTTTCACAAAACATCCCTAGTAATACTTGTAAATCAGCGTAAAATCAAAAGTTTGTTCTAAAAGTTTTTAAATTTCTATACTTACCCCTAGTTTTTATTCATTATTATTGTCCAGCTCGTCGTCCCATTCCTTCAGAGTGGTCGAACCTCCAAATCCGCCTGAAAACAAAAAAGTTATTAAGAAAAACGGTATTAGGAAAGTTGATGTAAGGGCTGTTTGCGTACATTGCGCAAACACTTTAATACTGAAAATCTTGTTACTATTCTCGTTCTTTTTGTTTTATTGGTAGTTTCAGCAAGGTTTTCCTATTTTTCACGTTTTTCAGATTTTTACATAGATCACCCGTACAACTTAAATTGACAAACACTTTCTTTGTGTATAACAATAACTTTATGTACTAAGGTGGTTTCATATTTTGATATAGATTATTAAAACTAACCGAGGGGCTTCTTACGAGACCCTAAACACCCCCCTAGCTTTTCATTTAGTTTCAGTTTTTCACAAAACATCCCTAGTAATACTTGTAAATCAGCGTAAAATCAAAAGTTTGTTCTAAAAGTTTTTAAATTTCTATACTTACCCCTAGTTTTTATTCATTATTATTGTCCAGCTCGTCGTCCCATTCCTTCAGAGTGGTCGAACCTCCAAATCCGCCTGAAAACAAAAAAGTTATTAAGAAAAACGGTATTAGGAAAGTTGATGTAAGGGCTGTTTGCGTACATTGCGCAAACACTTTAATACTGAAAATCTTGTTACTATTCTCGTTCTTTTTGTTTTATTGGTAGTTTCAGCAAGGTTTTCCTATTTTTCACGTTTTTCAGATTTTTACATAGATCACCCGTACAACTTAAATTGACAAACACTTTCTTTGTGTATAACAATAACTTTATGTACTAAGGTGGTTTCATATTTTGATATAGATTATTAAAACTAACCGAGGGGCTTCTTACGAGACCCTAAACACCCCCCTAGCTTTTCATTTAGTTTCAGTTTTTCACAAAACATCCCTAGTAATACTTGTAAATCAGCGTAAAATCAAAAGTTTGTTCTAAAAGTTTTTAAATTTCTATACTTACCCCTAGTTTTTATTCATTATTATTGTCCAGCTCGTCGTCCCATTCCTTCAGAGTGGTCGAACCTCCAAATCCGCCTGAAAACAAAAAAGTTATTAAGAAAAACGGTATTAGGAAAGTTGATGTAAGGGCTGTTTGCGTACATTGCGCAAACACTTTAATACTGAAAATCTTGTTACTATTCTCGTTCTTTTTGTTTTATTGGTAGTTTCAGCAAGGTTTTCCTATTTTTCACGTTTTTCAGATTTTTACATAGATCACCCGTACAACTTAAATTGACAAACACTTTCTTTGTGTATAACAATAACTTTATGTACTAAGGTGGTTTCATATTTTGATATAGATTATTAAAACTAACCGAGGGGCTTCTTACGAGACCCTAAACACCCCCCTAGCTTTTCATTTAGTTTCAGTTTTTCACAAAACATCCCTAGTAATACTTGTAAATCAGCGTAAAATCAAAAGTTTGTTCTAAAAGTTTTTAAATTTCTATACTTACCCCTAGTTTTTATTCATTATTATTGTCCAGCTCGTCGTCCCATTCCTTCAGAGTGGTCGAACCTCCAAATCCGCCTGAAAACAAAAAAGTTATTAAGAAAAACGGTATTAGGAAAGTTGATGTAAGGGCTGTTTGCGTACATTGCGCAAACACTTTAATACTGAAAATCTTGTTACTATTCTCGTTCTTTTTGTTTTATTGGTAGTTTCAGCAAGGTTTTCCTATTTTTCACGTTTTTCAGATTTTTACATAGATCACCCGTACAACTTAAATTGACAAACACTTTCTTTGTGTATAACAATAACTTTATGTACTAAGGTGGTTTCATATTTTGATATAGATTATTAAAACTAACCGAGGGGCTTCTTACGAGACCCTAAACACCCCCCTAGCTTTTCATTTAGTTTCAGTTTTTCACAAAACATCCCTAGTAATACTTGTAAATCAGCGTAAAATCAAAAGTTTGTTCTAAAAGTTTTTAAATTTCTATACTTACCCCTAGTTTTTATTCATTATTATTGTCCAGCTCGTCGTCCCATTCCTTCAGAGTGGTCGAACCTCCAAATCCGCCTGAAAACAAAAAAGTTATTAAGAAAAACGGTATTAGGAAAGTTGATGTAAGGGCTGTTTGCGTACATTGCGCAAACACTTTAATACTGAAAATCTTGTTACTATTCTCGTTCTTTTTGTTTTATTGGTAGTTTCAGCAAGGTTTTCCTATTTTTCACGTTTTTCAGATTTTTACATAGATCACCCGTACAACTTAAATTGACAAACACTTTCTTTGTGTATAACAATAACTTTATGTACTAAGGTGGTTTCATATTTTGATATAGATTATTAAAACTAACCGAGGGGCTTCTTACGAGACCCTAAACACCCCCCTAGCTTTTCATTTAGTTTCAGTTTTTCACAAAACATCCCTAGTAATACTTGTAAATCAGCGTAAAATCAAAAGTTTGTTCTAAAAGTTTTTAAATTTCTATACTTACCCCTAGTTTTTATTCATTATTATTGTCCAGCTCGTCGTCCCATTCCTTCAGAGTGGTCGAACCTCCAAATCCGCCTGAAAACAAAAAAGTTATTAAGAAAAACGGTATTAGGAAAGTTGATGTAAGGGCTGTTTGCGTACATTGCGCAAACACTTTAATACTGAAAATCTTGTTACTATTCTCGTTCTTTTTGTTTTATTGGTAGTTTCAGCAAGGTTTTCCTATTTTTCACGTTTTTCAGATTTTTACATAGATCACCCGTACAACTTAAATTGACAAACACTTTCTTTGTGTATAACAATAACTTTATGTACTAAGGTGGTTTCATATTTTGATATAGATTATTAAAACTAACCGAGGGGCTTCTTACGAGACCCTAAACACCCCCCTAGCTTTTCATTTAGTTTCAGTTTTTCACAAAACATCCCTAGTAATACTTGTAAATCAGCGTAAAATCAAAAGTTTGTTCTAAAAGTTTTTAAATTTCTATACTTACCCCTAGTTTTTATTCATTATTATTGTCCAGCTCGTCGTCCCATTCCTTCAGAGTGGTCGAACCTCCAAATCCGCCTGAAAACAAAAAAGTTATTAAGAAAAACGGTATTAGGAAAGTTGATGTAAGGGCTGTTTGCGTACATTGCGCAAACACTTTAATACTGAAAATCTTGTTACTATTCTCGTTCTTTTTGTTTTATTGGTAGTTTCAGCAAGGTTTTCCTATTTTTCACGTTTTTCAGATTTTTACATAGATCACCCGTACAACTTAAATTGACAAACACTTTCTTTGTGTATAACAATAACTTTATGTACTAAGGTGGTTTCATATTTTGATATAGATTATTAAAACTAACCGAGGGGCTTCTTACGAGACCCTAAACACCCCCCTAGCTTTTCATTTAGTTTCAGTTTTTCACAAAACATCCCTAGTAATACTTGTAAATCAGCGTAAAATCAAAAGTTTGTTCTAAAAGTTTTTAAATTTCTATACTTACCCCTAGTTTTTATTCATTATTATTGTCCAGCTCGTCGTCCCATTCCTTCAGAGTGGTCGAACCTCCAAATCCGCCTGAAAACAAAAAAGTTATTAAGAAAAACGGTATTAGGAAAGTTGATGTAAGGGCTGTTTGCGTACATTGCGCAAACACTTTAATACTGAAAATCTTGTTACTATTCTCGTTCTTTTTGTTTTATTGGTAGTTTCAGCAAGGTTTTCCTATTTTTCACGTTTTTCAGATTTTTACATAGATCACCCGTACAACTTAAATTGACAAACACTTTCTTTGTGTATAACAATAACTTTATGTACTAAGGTGGTTTCATATTTTGATATAGATTATTAAAACTAACCGAGGGGCTTCTTACGAGACCCTAAACACCCCCCTAGCTTTTCATTTAGTTTCAGTTTTTCACAAAACATCCCTAGTAATACTTGTAAATCAGCGTAAAATCAAAAGTTTGTTCTAAAAGTTTTTAAATTTCTATACTTACCCCTAGTTTTTATTCATTATTATTGTCCAGCTCGTCGTCCCATTCCTTCAGAGTGGTCGAACCTCCAAATCCGCCTGAAAACAAAAAAGTTATTAAGAAAAACGGTATTAGGAAAGTTGATGTAAGGGCTGTTTGCGTACATTGCGCAAACACTTTAATACTGAAAATCTTGTTACTATTCTCGTTCTTTTTGTTTTATTGGTAGTTTCAGCAAGGTTTTCCTATTTTTCACGTTTTTCAGATTTTTACATAGATCACCCGTACAACTTAAATTGACAAACACTTTCTTTGTGTATAACAATAACTTTATGTACTAAGGTGGTTTCATATTTTGATATAGATTATTAAAACTAACCGAGGGGCTTCTTACGAGACCCTAAACACCCCCCTAGCTTTTCATTTAGTTTCAGTTTTTCACAAAACATCCCTAGTAATACTTGTAAATCAGCGTAAAATCAAAAGTTTGTTCTAAAAGTTTTTAAATTTCTATACTTACCCCTAGTTTTTATTCATTATTATTGTCCAGCTCGTCGTCCCATTCCTTCAGAGTGGTCGAACCTCCAAATCCGCCTGAAAACAAAAAAGTTATTAAGAAAAACGGTATTAGGAAAGTTGATGTAAGGGCTGTTTGCGTACATTGCGCAAACACTTTAATACTGAAAATCTTGTTACTATTCTCGTTCTTTTTGTTTTATTGGTAGTTTCAGCAAGGTTTTCCTATTTTTCACGTTTTTCAGATTTTTACATAGATCACCCGTACAACTTAAATTGACAAACACTTTCTTTGTGTATAACAATAACTTTATGTACTAAGGTGGTTTCATATTTTGATATAGATTATTAAAACTAACCGAGGGGCTTCTTACGAGACCCTAAACACCCCCCTAGCTTTTCATTTAGTTTCAGTTTTTCACAAAACATCCCTAGTAATACTTGTAAATCAGCGTAAAATCAAAAGTTTGTTCTAAAAGTTTTTAAATTTCTATACTTACCCCTAGTTTTTATTCATTATTATTGTCCAGCTCGTCGTCCCATTCCTTCAGAGTGGTCGAACCTCCAAATCCGCCTGAAAACAAAAAAGTTATTAAGAAAAACGGTATTAGGAAAGTTGATGTAAGGGCTGTTTGCGTACATTGCGCAAACACTTTAATACTGAAAATCTTGTTACTATTCTCGTTCTTTTTGTTTTATTGGTAGTTTCAGCAAGGTTTTCCTATTTTTCACGTTTTTCAGATTTTTACATAGATCACCCGTACAACTTAAATTGACAAACACTTTCTTTGTGTATAACAATAACTTTATGTACTAAGGTGGTTTCATATTTTGATATAGATTATTAAAACTAACCGAGGGGCTTCTTACGAGACCCTAAACACCCCCCTAGCTTTTCATTTAGTTTCAGTTTTTCACAAAACATCCCTAGTAATACTTGTAAATCAGCGTAAAATCAAAAGTTTGTTCTAAAAGTTTTTAAATTTCTATACTTACCCCTAGTTTTTATTCATTATTATTGTCCAGCTCGTCGTCCCATTCCTTCAGAGTGGTCGAACCTCCAAATCCGCCTGAAAACAAAAAAGTTATTAAGAAAAACGGTATTAGGAAAGTTGATGTAAGGGCTGTTTGCGTACATTGCGCAAACACTTTAATACTGAAAATCTTGTTACTATTCTCGTTCTTTTTGTTTTATTGGTAGTTTCAGCAAGGTTTTCCTATTTTTCACGTTTTTCAGATTTTTACATAGATCACCCGTACAACTTAAATTGACAAACACTTTCTTTGTGTATAACAATAACTTTATGTACTAAGGTGGTTTCATATTTTGATATAGATTATTAAAACTAACCGAGGGGCTTCTTACGAGACCCTAAACACCCCCCTAGCTTTTCATTTAGTTTCAGTTTTTCACAAAACATCCCTAGTAATACTTGTAAATCAGCGTAAAATCAAAAGTTTGTTCTAAAAGTTTTTAAATTTCTATACTTACCCCTAGTTTTTATTCATTATTATTGTCCAGCTCGTCGTCCCATTCCTTCAGAGTGGTCGAACCTCCAAATCCGCCTGAAAACAAAAAAGTTATTAAGAAAAACGGTATTAGGAAAGTTGATGTAAGGGCTGTTTGCGTACATTGCGCAAACACTTTAATACTGAAAATCTTGTTACTATTCTCGTTCTTTTTGTTTTATTGGTAGTTTCAGCAAGGTTTTCCTATTTTTCACGTTTTTCAGATTTTTACATAGATCACCCGTACAACTTAAATTGACAAACACTTTCTTTGTGTATAACAATAACTTTATGTACTAAGGTGGTTTCATATTTTGATATAGATTATTAAAACTAACCGAGGGGCTTCTTACGAGACCCTAAACACCCCCCTAGCTTTTCATTTAGTTTCAGTTTTTCACAAAACATCCCTAGTAATACTTGTAAATCAGCGTAAAATCAAAAGTTTGTTCTAAAAGTTTTTAAATTTCTATACTTACCCCTAGTTTTTATTCATTATTATTGTCCAGCTCGTCGTCCCATTCCTTCAGAGTGGTCGAACCTCCAAATCCGCCTGAAAACAAAAAAGTTATTAAGAAAAACGGTATTAGGAAAGTTGATGTAAGGGCTGTTTGCGTACATTGCGCAAACACTTTAATACTGAAAATCTTGTTACTATTCTCGTTCTTTTTGTTTTATTGGTAGTTTCAGCAAGGTTTTCCTATTTTTCACGTTTTTCAGATTTTTACATAGATCACCCGTACAACTTAAATTGACAAACACTTTCTTTGTGTATAACAATAACTTTATGTACTAAGGTGGTTTCATATTTTGATATAGATTATTAAAACTAACCGAGGGGCTTCTTACGAGACCCTAAACACCCCCCTAGCTTTTCATTTAGTTTCAGTTTTTCACAAAACATCCCTAGTAATACTTGTAAATCAGCGTAAAATCAAAAGTTTGTTCTAAAAGTTTTTAAATTTCTATACTTACCCCTAGTTTTTATTCATTATTATTGTCCAGCTCGTCGTCCCATTCCTTCAGAGTGGTCGAACCTCCAAATCCGCCTGAAAACAAAAAAGTTATTAAGAAAAACGGTATTAGGAAAGTTGATGTAAGGGCTGTTTGCGTACATTGCGCAAACACTTTAATACTGAAAATCTTGTTACTATTCTCGTTATTTTTGTTTTATTGGTAGTTTCAGCAAGGTTTTCCTATTTTTCACGTTTTTCAGATTTTTACATAGATCACCCGTACAACTTAAATTGACAAACACTTTCTTTGTGTATAACAATAACTTTATGTACTAAGGTGGTTTCATATTTTGATATAGATTATTAAAACTAACCGAGGGGCTTCTTACGAGACCCTAAACACCCCCCTAGCTTTTCATTTAGTTTCAGTTTTTCACAAAACATCCCTAGTAATACTTGTAAATCAGCGTAAAATCAAAAGTTTGTTCTAAAAGTTTTTAAATTTCTATACTTACCCCTAGTTTTTATTCATTATTATTGTCCAGCTCGTCGTCCCATTCCTTCAGAGTGGTCGAACCTCCAAATCCGCCTGAAAACAAAAAAGTTATTAAGAAAAACGGTATTAGGAAAGTTGATGTAAGGGCTGTTTGCGTACATTGCGCAAACACTTTAATACTGAAAATCTTGTTACTATTCTCGTTCTTTTTGTTTTATTGGTAGTTTCAGCAAGGTTTTCCTATTTTTCACGTTTTTCAGATTTTTACATAGATCACCCGTACAACTTAAATTGACAAACACTTTCTTTGTGTATAACAATAACTTTATGTACTAAGGTGGTTTCATATTTTGATATAGATTATTAAAACTAACCGAGGGGCTTCTTACGAGACCCTAAACACCCCCCTAGCTTTTCATTTAGTTTCAGTTTTTCACAAAACATCCCTAGTAATACTTGTAAATCAGCGTAAAATCAAAAGTTTGTTCTAAAAGTTTTTAAATTTCTATACTTACCCCTAGTTTTTATTCATTATTATTGTCCAGCTCGTCGTCCCATTCCTTCAGAGTGGTCGAACCTCCAAATCCGCCTGAAAACAAAAAAGTTATTAAGAAAAACGGTATTAGGAAAGTTGATGTAAGGGCTGTTTGCGTACATTGCGCAAACACTTTAATACTGAAAATCTTGTTACTATTCTCGTTCTTTTTGTTTTATTGGTAGTTTCAGCAAGGTTTTCCTATTTTTCACGTTTTTCAGATTTTTACATAGATCACCCGTACAACTTAAATTGACAAACACTTTCTTTGTGTATAACAATAACTTTATGTACTAAGGTGGTTTCATATTTTGATATAGATTATTAAAACTAACCGAGGGGCTTCTTACGAGACCCTAAACACCCCCCTAGCTTTTCATTTAGTTTCAGTTTTTCACAAAACATCCCTAGTAATACTTGTAAATCAGCGTAAAATCAAAAGTTTGTTCTAAAAGTTTTTAAATTTCTATACTTACCCCTAGTTTTTATTCATTATTATTGTCCAGCTCGTCGTCCCATTCCTTCAGAGTGGTCGAACCTCCAAATCCGCCTGAAAACAAAAAAGTTATTAAGAAAAACGGTATTAGGAAAGTTGATGTAAGGGCTGTTTGCGTACATTGCGCAAACACTTTAATACTGAAAATCTTGTTACTATTCTCGTTCTTTTTGTTTTATTGGTAGTTTCAGCAAGGTTTTCCTATTTTTCACGTTTTTCAGATTTTTACATAGATCACCCGTACAACTTAAATTGACAAACACTTTCTTTGTGTATAACAATAACTTTATGTACTAAGGTGGTTTCATATTTTGATATAGATTATTAAAACTAACCGAGGGGCTTCTTACGAGACCCTAAACACCCCCCTAGCTTTTCATTTAGTTTCAGTTTTTCACAAAACATCCCTAGTAATACTTGTAAATCAGCGTAAAATCAAAAGTTTGTTCTAAAAGTTTTTAAATTTCTATACTTACCCCTAGTTTTTATTCATTATTATTGTCCAGCTCGTCGTCCCATTCCTTCAGAGTGGTCGAACCTCCAAATCCGCCTGAAAACAAAAAAGTTATTAAGAAAAACGGTATTAGGAAAGTTGATGTAAGGGCTGTTTGCGTACATTGCGCAAACACTTTAATACTGAAAATCTTGTTACTATTCTCGTTCTTTTTGTTTTATTGGTAGTTTCAGCAAGGTTTTCCTATTTTTCACGTTTTTCAGATTTTTACATAGATCACCCGTACAACTTAAATTGACAAACACTTTCTTTGTGTATAACAATAACTTTATGTACTAAGGTGGTTTCATATTTTGATATAGATTATTAAAACTAACCGAGGGGCTTCTTACGAGACCCTAAACACCCCCCTAGCTTTTCATTTAGTTTCAGTTTTTCACAAAACATCCCTAGTAATACTTGTAAATCAGCGTAAAATCAAAAGTTTGTTCTAAAAGTTTTTAAATTTCTATACTTACCCCTAGTTTTTATTCATTATTATTGTCCAGCTCGTCGTCCCATTCCTTCAGAGTGGTCGAACCTCCAAATCCGCCTGAAAACAAAAAAGTTATTAAGAAAAACGGTATTAGGAAAGTTGATGTAAGGGCTGTTTGCGTACATTGCGCAAACACTTTAATACTGAAAATCTTGTTACTATTCTCGTTCTTTTTGTTTTATTGGTAGTTTCAGCAAGGTTTTCCTATTTTTCACGTTTTTCAGATTTTTACATAGATCACCCGTACAACTTAAATTGACAAACACTTTCTTTGTGTATAACAATAACTTTATGTACTAAGGTGGTTTCATATTTTGATATAGATTATTAAAACTAACCGAGGGGCTTCTTACGAGACCCTAAACACCCCCCTAGCTTTTCATTTAGTTTCAGTTTTTCACAAAACATCCCTAGTAATACTTGTAAATCAGCGTAAAATCAAAAGTTTGTTCTAAAAGTTTTTAAATTTCTATACTTACCCCTAGTTTTTATTCATTATTATTGTCCAGCTCGTCGTCCCATTCCTTCAGAGTGGTCGAACCTCCAAATCCGCCTGAAAACAAAAAAGTTATTAAGAAAAACGGTATTAGGAAAGTTGATGTAAGGGCTGTTTGCGTACATTGCGCAAACACTTTAATACTGAAAATCTTGTTACTATTCTCGTTCTTTTTGTTTTATTGGTAGTTTCAGCAAGGTTTTCCTATTTTTCACGTTTTTCAGATTTTTACATAGATCACCCGTACAACTTAAATTGACAAACACTTTCTTTGTGTATAACAATAACTTTATGTACTAAGGTGGTTTCATATTTTGATATAGATTATTAAAACTAACCGAGGGGCTTCTTACGAGACCCTAAACACCCCCCTAGCTTTTCATTTAGTTTCAGTTTTTCACAAAACATCCCTAGTAATACTTGTAAATAAGCGTAAAATCAAAAGTTTGTTCTAAAAGTTTTTAAATTTCTATACTTACCCCTAGTTTTTATTCATTATTATTGTCCAGCTCGTCGTCCCATTCCTTCAGAGTGGTCGAACCTCCAAATCCGCCTGAAAACAAAAAAGTTATTAAGAAAAACGGTATTAGGAAAGTTGATGTAAGGGCTGTTTGCGTACATTGCGCAAACACTTTAATACTGAAAATCTTGTTACTATTCTCGTTCTTTTTGTTTTATTGGTAGTTTCAGCAAGGTTTTCCTATTTTTCACGTTTTTCAGATTTTTACATAGATCACCCGTACAACTTAAATTGACAAACACTTTCTTTGTGTATAACAATAACTTTATGTACTAAGGTGGTTTCATATTTTGATATAGATTATTAAAACTAACCGAGGGGCTTCTTACGAGACCCTAAACACCCCCCTAGCTTTTCATTTAGTTTCAGTTTTTCACAAAACATCCCTAGTAATACTTGTAAATCAGCGTAAAATCAAAAGTTTGTTCTAAAAGTTTTTAAATTTCTATACTTACCCCTAGTTTTTATTCATTATTATTGTCCAGCTCGTCGTCCCATTCCTTCAGAGTGGTCGAACCTCCAAATCCGCCTGAAAACAAAAAAGTTATTAAGAAAAACGGTATTAGGAAAGTTGATGTAAGGGCTGTTTGCGTACATTGCGCAAACACTTTAATACTGAAAATCTTGTTACTATTCTCGTTCTTTTTGTTTTATTGGTAGTTTCAGCAAGGTTTTCCTATTTTTCACGTTTTTCAGATTTTTACATAGATCACCCGTACAACTTAAATTGACAAACACTTTCTTTGTGTATAACAATAACTTTATGTACTAAGGTGGTTTCATATTTTGATATAGATTATTAAAACTAACCGAGGGGCTTCTTACGAGACCCTAAACACCCCCCTAGCTTTTCATTTAGTTTCAGTTTTTCACAAAACATCCCTAGTAATACTTGTAAATCAGCGTAAAATCAAAAGTTTGTTCTAAAAGTTTTTAAATTTCTATACTTACCCCTAGTTTTTATTCATTATTATTGTCCAGCTCGTCGTCCCATTCCTTCAGAGTGGTCGAACCTCCAAATCCGCCTGAAAACAAAAAAGTTATTAAGAAAAACGGTATTAGGAAAGTTGATGTAAGGGCTGTTTGCGTACATTGCGCAAACACTTTAATACTGAAAATCTTGTTACTATTCTCGTTCTTTTTGTTTTATTGGTAGTTTCAGCAAGGTTTTCCTATTTTTCACGTTTTTCAGATTTTTACATAGATCACCCGTACAACTTAAATTGACAAACACTTTCTTTGTGTATAACAATAACTTTATGTACTAAGGTGGTTTCATATTTTGATATAGATTATTAAAACTAACCGAGGGGCTTCTTACGAGACCCTAAACACCCCCCTAGCTTTTCATTTAGTTTCAGTTTTTCACAAAACATCCCTAGTAATACTTGTAAATCAGCGTAAAATCAAAAGTTTGTTCTAAAAGTTTTTAAATTTCTATACTTACCCCTAGTTTTTATTCATTATTATTGTCCAGCTCGTCGTCCCATTCCTTCAGAGTGGTCGAACCTCCAAATCCGCCTGAAAACAAAAAAGTTATTAAGAAAAACGGTATTAGGAAAGTTGATGTAAGGGCTGTTTGCGTACATTGCGCAAACACTTTAATACTGAAAATCTTGTTACTATTCTCGTTCTTTTTGTTTTATTGGTAGTTTCAGCAAGGTTTTCCTATTTTTCACGTTTTTCAGATTTTTACATAGATCACCCGTACAACTTAAATTGACAAACACTTTCTTTGTGTATAACAATAACTTTATGTACTAAGGTGGTTTCATATTTTGATATAGATTATTAAAACTAACCGAGGGGCTTCTTACGAGACCCTAAACACCCCCCTAGCTTTTCATTTAGTTTCAGTTTTTCACAAAACATCCCTAGTAATACTTGTAAATCAGCGTAAAATCAAAAGTTTGTTCTAAAAGTTTTTAAATTTCTATACTTACCCCTAGTTTTTATTCATTATTATTGTCCAGCTCGTCGTCCCATTCCTTCAGAGTGGTCGAACCTCCAAATCCGCCTGAAAACAAAAAAGTTATTAAGAAAAACGGTATTAGGAAAGTTGATGTAAGGGCTGTTTGCGTACATTGCGCAAACACTTTAATACTGAAAATCTTGTTACTATTCTCGTTCTTTTTGTTTTATTGGTAGTTTCAGCAAGGTTTTCCTATTTTTCACGTTTTTCAGATTTTTACATAGATCACCCGTACAACTTAAATTGACAAACACTTTCTTTGTGTATAACAATAACTTTATGTACTAAGGTGGTTTCATATTTTGATATAGATTATTAAAACTAACCGAGGGGCTTCTTACGAGACCCTAAACACCCCCCTAGCTTTTCATTTAGTTTCAGTTTTTCACAAAACATCCCTAGTAATACTTGTAAATCAGCGTAAAATCAAAAGTTTGTTCTAAAAGTTTTTAAATTTCTATACTTACCCCTAGTTTTTATTCATTATTATTGTCCAGCTCGTCGTCCCATTCCTTCAGAGTGGTCGAACCTCCAAATCCGCCTGAAAACAAAAAAGTTATTAAGAAAAACGGTATTAGGAAAGTTGATGTAAGGGCTGTTTGCGTACATTGCGCAAACACTTTAATACTGAAAATCTTGTTACTATTCTCGTTCTTTTTGTTTTATTGGTAGTTTCAGCAAGGTTTTCCTATTTTTCACGTTTTTCAGATTTTTACATAGATCACCCGTACAACTTAAATTGACAAACACTTTCTTTGTGTATAACAATAACTTTATGTACTAAGGTGGTTTCATATTTTGATATAGATTATTAAAACTAACCGAGGGGCTTCTTACGAGACCCTAAACACCCCCCTAGCTTTTCATTTAGTTTCAGTTTTTCACAAAACATCCCTAGTAATACTTGTAAATCAGCGTAAAATCAAAAGTTTGTTCTAAAAGTTTTTAAATTTCTATACTTACCCCTAGTTTTTATTCATTATTATTGTCCAGCTCGTCGTCCCATTCCTTCAGAGTGGTCGAACCTCCAAATCCGCCTGAAAACAAAAAAGTTATTAAGAAAAACGGTATTAGGAAAGTTGATGTAAGGGCTGTTTGCGTACATTGCGCAAACACTTTAATACTGAAAATCTTGTTACTATTCTCGTTCTTTTTGTTTTATTGGTAGTTTCAGCAAGGTTTTCCTATTTTTCACGTTTTTCAGATTTTTACATAGATCACCCGTACAACTTAAATTGACAAACACTTTCTTTGTGTATAACAATAACTTTATGTACTAAGGTGGTTTCATATTTTGATATAGATTATTAAAACTAACCGAGGGGCTTCTTACGAGACCCTAAACACCCCCCTAGCTTTTCATTTAGTTTCAGTTTTTCACAAAACATCCCTAGTAATACTTGTAAATCAGCGTAAAATCAAAAGTTTGTTCTAAAAGTTTTTAAATTTCTATACTTACCCCTAGTTTTTATTCATTATTATTGTCCAGCTCGTCGTCCCATTCCTTCAGAGTGGTCGAACCTCCAAATCCGCCTGAAAACAAAAAAGTTATTAAGAAAAACGGTATTAGGAAAGTTGATGTAAGGGCTGTTTGCGTACATTGCGCAAACACTTTAATACTGAAAATCTTGTTACTATTCTCGTTCTTTTTGTTTTATTGGTAGTTTCAGCAAGGTTTTCCTATTTTTCACGTTTTTCAGATTTTTACATAGATCACCCGTACAACTTAAATTGACAAACACTTTCTTTGTGTATAACAATAACTTTATGTACTAAGGTGGTTTCATATTTTGATATAGATTATTAAAACTAACCGAGGGGCTTCTTACGAGACCCTAAACACCCCCCTAGCTTTTCATTTAGTTTCAGTTTTTCACAAAACATCCCTAGTAATACTTGTAAATCAGCGTAAAATCAAAAGTTTGTTCTAAAAGTTTTTAAATTTCTATACTTACCCCTAGTTTTTATTCATTATTATTGTCCAGCTCGTCGTCCCATTCCTTCAGAGTGGTCGAACCTCCAAATCCGCCTGAAAACAAAAAAGTTATTAAGAAAAACGGTATTAGGAAAGTTGATGTAAGGGCTGTTTGCGTACATTGCGCAAACACTTTAATACTGAAAATCTTGTTACTATTCTCGTTCTTTTTGTTTTATTGGTAGTTTCAGCAAGGTTTTCCTATTTTTCACGTTTTTCAGATTTTTACATAGATCACCCGTACAACTTAAATTGACAAACACTTTCTTTGTGTATAACAATAATTATATTTCGTCGCTTCATTCTTCAGATATTATATAACAGGTAGTCCTTTTTAGGTACTAGGTAACTTCGCACACTTTAAAGTATCATAAAAAAAACACTGTGGTGGGGCGCCGCGTGTCATGATCCACCCGGTTCGCGCCAAGCCCTCATTCTTTTTTCGTGCGTGGTAACAAGCATACGTCATTTACTTTAATAATTTACTTAAGTTTTTACAAAATGTTAAACGTACAGCAGAAGAACAGCTTCAACATTATAATATAAAGATAAAAAAGTTGGAACAAAAAATATATAAAAAACGGAAACAGCGAATTATTTCTACCGATGAGGAAGAAATCTTACAAGGCAAGACCTACTTATTCGGTTTAAAATGTTATTTAAAAAATCAGAGCAGAAAATGCGTGTAATCTATAATAGATATATCACGTTAACTGCTCAATATCGTAATGATGTAAACTTTAATAAATTTTATCTGATCTTATCGATCACCTTTTGTTTTCAATACGATTACAGAAAATGCGGGTAATCTCAAAGAGATATATCTCGTTGTCTGTAGTACGTTATGGGCGTTATATTAATATGAATTATGTGTTTGTTAAAACATAAACATGTCGTCTCCAAGGTATGAGTTACCGCTACCACTGGATGATGTAAACCTGGATAACCAGAAGACTGCCGCGTCATTCACTGTGGATCAAGAGCTATCTACAGAGACGCTCCCTAATCCGGAGCCGTCAATATCACAAGACGCACCAGGCATATCGGGAGAACCTAATCCCGATCTGTATCCAGAGCTGCTTACTGCACTTGGAGCTGCAAATTCCGATACACCCGAATTTGGCGCTAAAATACACGATGCGCTCTCAATTTTATGGACACCTTTACTAAGAAAAGGACTGTCCAAAGAAGACAAAGATAAATTAACCATAGAAAATACGGTACCCGAACACTGCAAAAACTTGCAAGCCCCAAAATTAAATGCTGAAATCTCAGCAGCCATAACTGACATAGCACGAGCACGTGACAAAAAAAAAAAAAATCCAAAACTTTCAGCAACAGCTGGGGTACGGTATTACCGCCATAAATCGAGGGATGGACGTCCTCCTTGAGAAGGAAGAAAACAAAATGAAGGCCCTCCGTCACGTAAGTGATGGATGCTGCCTATTATCAGACCTCCACTTTATGTTCACTAAAGATAGGGTAAAACTGATTTTACCTAATTTGGATACAAACTTTAAACATGTTATACAAGACTGCGAAAGAGACGAAACTTTATTCGGAAGTTCGTTGCCGGAAAAAATAATGGCAAGTAAAGCCATTGAAAAGTAGGGAGCCCTAATTAAAAAAGGCCCAGCCAAAACAGTCTCCTCTCAAATATCAACGGTCAACCGGTCGTCTCAGCAGGGAAACTGGACAGGACCTCCTCGTTACCCGTCGTTCAGGGGGGGGCGGGGAGGTCAGAGGAAACCGATAGCAGCTCAAACACAGCGGCGCCCTCAATCGAACTCTGCGTTCAACGCCAAGTTCCAGCCGCAGACTTCGTCCAGGACGCGTGCTCCGACCCAACATTAATCAAGGTACGTGCAGGTCGAATTAATTTATGTTATGATTGTTGGACAAAGTAACTAAAAACGAAGTTATATTGAAGTGGATAAATTATGGATTTAGAATACCATTTGTCAGTATTCTATTCCTAAAAATAATTTGTCATCATGTGAAAAAAGAGACATGAAAATAGCTATAAATAAATTATTAAACTTAGGGGCTATAAAACCTTGTTCTCCTTCAAATGATCAATTTATTTCAAATATATTTTTAGCTCCGAAACCTAACGGAGAAAAAAGGTTTATACTAAATTTAAAATCTTTAAACAAGTTCGTAAGAAAAGTACATTTTATATGGAATCTTATAAAACAGCCTTGAAATTAATTCCTCGTAATGGATACTTAGCCAACATAGATATGAAAGAATCATATCTACTTATACCGTTTTTTGTTAGTGACAGAAAGTACCTACGATTCGAATTCCAAGAAAATGATTCGTCTGAGCCGATCACTTACGAGTTCACAGCAATGCCGTATGGATTATCGGTAGCTCCGTGGGTATTTACAAAAATTATGCGTGAAGTAATGAGTCATTTGAGAAAACAAGGTTTTTAACTCTACTACCTATTTAGGAGATACATATGAAGAATGCATGATTAATGTAAGTGAAACTTTGAAGTTATTACATTGTCTAGGTTTTATTGTAAATTTCGATAAAAGTCACATTGTACCAAAAAAGTCAATCAAATTCTTAGGTTTTATGTTCAACACAGAACAGATGTCTATTACGTTACCTGGCGATAAGCGGCATAACATTGCACAGTTAATAAATAGGTACATTAATCTTAAAACTTGTTCATTACGAAATTTCGCTAAACTTATAGGTGTATTGATCGCAGCCTGTCCAGCCACAAAATATAGATTCTTATATACAAAAATATTGGAAAGACAAAAGTTTTTAGCCTTAAATAAGTTCGGAGGAAACTATGAGGCGAAAATGAATCTTAATAAGATATTACTAAAAGATTTATGGTGGTGGAAAAATAATATTAATATTATTTCTTGTCCAATCATTACTCAAAATTATAAGTCAGAAATTTACACCAACGCATCTAGGACAGGCTGGGGAGCAGTATGCAAAAATAATAAATATAGTGGTTCATGGACGAACAGTGAAAAAGAAAATCACATGAACTTTTAGAATTACTCGCGGTTATGTTAGGTCTCAAAAGTATAGCTAGTGAAGGAAAAGATTGTGCAATATTATTACGTATTGACAATACTACCGCCATTAGCTACATTAATAGGATGGGAGGTATTCAGTTCCCACATTTGAATATTTTAAGTAGAGAAATTTGGCAATGGTGTGAAAAACGCAATTTATGGATATTTGCTTCTTATGTTAACACCAAAGAAAATCGAGCAGATTTCGAGTCCAGAAATGGGCCCTCTCGGATAGCGCATTCCAACTTATTGTAAATAGTTTCAGGCCCATTAAGATCGACTTGTTCTCAAGTCGAGCCAATGCCAAATGTTAATTATTTGTCACCTGGAAGCCTGAACCTGATGCAGTCACAGTTAATGCATTTACAATAAGGTGGGCTGACTTGGATTTTTATGCATTTCCTCCCTTTTCTCTTGTATAAAAATGTATACGAAAAATCATTGATGATAAAGCCGAAGGGGTGTTCCCCTTCTGGCCTTATCAGCCATGGAGTCAGCACCCACTGCACTCCAGCCTTACCCTGGGTGCCGCGAGGCTCTCCGGGCGTCGTTCAGCCGGCGCGGCTGCCCACCAGAGGCTCTCACGTTGATGCTCGCCTCGCTCGCTACTGTTCGCCAGTACAACGTCTCATTGAAGTTATGGTTTCAAGAAGTGTGGTTATGAATTAATAGTTTCGAAAAATCCATTCCATTAGTTCTTTGATTCTTAAACGAGCAATTTAATAAGGGATGTTCTTACGGTTCATTAAATACACATCGATCTGCATTATCTCTTTTATTAGGAGAAGAGATAAGTGATAATAGTTGTGTTAAACGCCTCTTAAAAGGAGCCTATAAAACTAAACCTATTAAGCCTAAATATTCATTTACTTGGGATCCAAATTTAGTACTAAATCAACTGTCTTCTTGGTATCCAAATATTAATTTATCATTAGAAAATATTACAAAAAAAAAAAAAAAAAAAACTCGTTAAATTATTAGCTTTATGTACCGGTCAAAGAGTACAGACATTGTCTTTAATTAAATTAGAAAATATTGTTTTTCAATCTGATAAAGTAAATATTATTATAACAGATATAATCAAGACTTCCGCTCCAAATCGTGAACAGCCCTTATTATCTCTCCCAAACTTTCAAAGCAATATCAACATATGCCCAGTATCAACTTTAAAAGAATATATTTTTATTACAAAAAATATCTGAGGTTCAAACTCCGGGAATCTCTTCGTAACATTCAAAGCTCCCCACAGAACTGCATCAAGTCAGACGCTAAGTCGATGGATTAAGCAAACGCTCGCCACGAGTGGCATTGACATGAGCGTTTTAGTGCGCACACCACACGACACGCGTCAACCTCAGCCGCGCGCGTGGCCGGTATCAGTGTCGATGTCATTCGAAAAACGGCCGGGTGGACACAAAACTCACAGGTGTTCGCAAAGTTTTACCATCGGCCTTTAGATGATCAACAAAATAACTTTGCTTTGTCGATACTTAATCGAGACATGAACAATACTTAACCTAATATTAAAAATAGTTATTGAATATTACGTATTTTGATATTAAGTAAATTACTACATTAAAAATTATGTGTCTATAAATAGACTATCACTAAGTTTCATTAATTTAAGCTGATTATAATTTCTAGCAACTCAAATAAAGTAAGATTATTTGAAGTTCATTATGCAATAATACTAATTATTAAGTACTATAATAATAAAATATGTAATTACATATTTATATCTTTACTTATTTCAATTCCAAGTATATACCTAAACAAAACTTTCTATCTCTGAAAATCTACCTGTTATATAATATCTGAAGAATGAAGCGACGAAATATAATAGATGATTAAACGAACTTCTAAGTGAAGTTCTATCGCTATTATATGAGTCGCTTCATTCGAAGATATGACGTACCCACCCACCCCAGAACCCATTTAAAAGTTTCGTTTAGGGTCTCTAAAGAATGAGGGCTTGGCGCGAACCGGGTGGATCATGACACGCGGCGCCCCACCACAGTGTTTTTTTTATGATACTTTAAAGTGTGCGAAGTTACCTAGTACCTAAAAAGGACTACCTGTTATATAATATCTTCGAATGAAGCGACTCATATAATAGCGATAGAACTTCACTTAGAAGTTCGTTTAATCATCTACTTTATGTACTAAGGTGGTTTCATATTTTGATATAGATTATTAAAACTAACCGAGGGGCTTCTTACGAGACCCTAAACACCCCCCTAGCTTTTCATTTAGTTTCAGTTTTTCACAAAACATCCCTAGTAATACTTGTAAATCAGCGTAAAATCAAAAGTTTGTTCTAAAAGTTTTTAAATTTCTATACTTACCCCTAGTTTTTATTCATTATTATTGTCCAGCTCGTCGTCCCATTCCTTCAGAGTGGTCGAACCTCCAAATCCGCCTGAAAACAATAAAGTTATTGAAGAAAAACGGTATTAGGAAAGTTGATGTAAGGGCTGTTTGCGTACATTGCGCAAACACTTTAATACTGAAAATCTTGTTACTATTCTCGTTCTTTTTGTTTTATTGGTAGTTTCAGCAAGGTTTTCCTATTTTTCACGTTTTTCAGATTTTTACATAGATCACCCGTACAACTTAAATTGACAAACACTTTCTTTGTGTATAACAATAACTTTATGTACTAAGGTGGTTTCATATTTTGATATAGATTATTAAAACTAACCGAGGGGCTTCTTACGAGACCCTAAACACCCCCCTAGCTTTTCATTTAGTTTCAGTTTTTCACAAAACATCCCTAGTAATACTTGTAAATCAGCGTAAAATCAAAAGTTTGTTCTAAAAGTTTTTAAATTTCTATACTTACCCCTAGTTTTTATTCATTATTATTGTCCAGCTCGTCGTCCCATTCCTTCAGAGTGGTCGAACCTCCAAATCCGCCTGAAAACAAAAAAGTTATTAAGAAAAACGGTATTAGGAAAGTTGATGTAAGGGCTGTTTGCGTACATTGCGCAAACACTTTAATACTGAAAATCTTGTTACTATTCTCGTTCTTTTTGTTTTATTGGTAGTTTCAGCAAGGTTTTCCTATTTTTCACGTTTTTCAGATTTTTACATAGATCACCCGTACAACTTAAATTGACAAACACTTTCTTTGTGTATAACAATAACTTTATGTACTAAGGTGGTTTCATATTTTGATATAGATTATTAAAACTAACCGAGGGGCTTCTTACGAGACCCTAAACACCCCCCTAGCTTTTCATTTAGTTTCAGTTTTTCACAAAACATCCCTAGTAATACTTGTAAATCAGCGTAAAATCAAAAGTTTGTTCTAAAAGTTTTTAAATTTCTATACTTACCCCTAGTTTTTATTCATTATTATTGTCCAGCTCGTCGTCCCATTCCTTCAGAGTGGTCGAACCTCCAAATCCGCCTGAAAACAAAAAAGTTATTAAGAAAAACGGTATTAGGAAAGTTGATGTAAGGGCTGTTTGCGTACATTGCGCAAACACTTTAATACTGAAAATCTTGTTACTATTCTCGTTCTTTTTGTTTTATTGGTAGTTTCAGCAAGGTTTTCCTATTTTTCACGTTTTTCAGATTTTTACATAGATCACCCGTACAACTTAAATTGACAAACACTTTCTTTGTGTATAACAATAACTTTATGTACTAAGGTGGTTTCATATTTTGATATAGATTATTAAAACTAACCGAGGGGCTTCTTACGAGACCCTAAACACCCCCCTAGCTTTTCATTTAGTTTCAGTTTTTCACAAAACATCCCTAGTAATACTTGTAAATCAGCGTAAAATCAAAAGTTTGTTCTAAAAGTTTTTAAATTTCTATACTTACCCCTAGTTTTTATTCATTATTATTGTCCAGCTCGTCGTCCCATTCCTTCAGAGTGGTCGAACCTCCAAATCCGCCTGAAAACAAAAAAGTTATTAAGAAAAACGGTATTAGGAAAGTTGATGTAAGGGCTGTTTGCGTACATTGCGCAAACACTTTAATACTGAAAATCTTGTTACTATTCTCGTTCTTTTTGTTTTATTGGTAGTTTCAGCAAGGTTTTCCTATTTTTCACGTTTTTCAGATTTTTACATAGATCACCCGTACAACTTAAATTGACAAACACTTTCTTTGTGTATAACAATAACTTTATGTACTAAGGTGGTTTCATATTTTGATATAGATTATTAAAACTAACCGAGGGGCTTCTTACGAGACCCTAAACACCCCCCTAGCTTTTCATTTAGTTTCAGTTTTTCACAAAACATCCCTAGTAATACTTGTAAATCAGCGTAAAATCAAAAGTTTGTTCTAAAAGTTTTTAAATTTCTATACTTACCCCTAGTTTTTATTCATTATTATTGTCCAGCTCGTCGTCCCATTCCTTCAGAGTGGTCGAACCTCCAAATCCGCCTGAAAACAAAAAAGTTATTAAGAAAAACGGTATTAGGAAAGTTGATGTAAGGGCTGTTTGCGTACATTGCGCAAACACTTTAACACTGAAAATCTTGTTACTATTCTCGTTCTTTTTGTTTTATTGGTAGTTTCAGCAAGGTTTTCCTATTTTTCACGTTTTTCAGATTTTTACATAGATCACCCGTACAACTTAAATTGACAAACACTTTCTTTGTGTATAACAATAACTTTATGTACTAAGGTGGTTTCATATTTTGATATAGATTATTAAAACTAACCGAGGGGCTTCTTACGAGACCCTAAACACCCCCCTAGCTTTTCATTTAGTTTCAGTTTTTCACAAAACATCCCTAGTAATACTTGTAAATCAGCGTAAAATCAAAAGTTTGTTCTAAAAGTTTTTAAATTTCTATACTTACCCCTAGTTTTTATTCATTATTATTGTCCAGCTCGTCGTCCCATTCCTTCAGAGTGGTCGAACCTCCAAATCCGCCTGAAAACAAAAAAGTTATTAAGAAAAACGGTATTAGGAAAGTTGATGTAAGGGCTGTTTGCGTACATTGCGCAAACACTTTAATACTGAAAATCTTGTTACTATTCTCGTTCTTTTTGTTTTATTGGTAGTTTCAGCAAGGTTTTCCTATTTTTCACGTTTTTCAGATTTTTACATAGATCACCCGTACAACTTAAATTGACAAACACTTTCTTTGTGTATAACAATAACTTTATGTACTAAGGTGGTTTCATATTTTGATATAGATTATTAAAACTAACCGAGGGGCTTCTTACGAGACCCTAAACACCCCCCTAGCTTTTCATTTAGTTTCAGTTTTTCACAAAACATCCCTAGTAATACTTGTAAATCAGCGTAAAATCAAAAGTTTGTTCTAAAAGTTTTTAAATTTCTATACTTACCCCTAGTTTTTATTCATTATTATTGTCCAGCTCGTCGTCCCATTCCTTCAGAGTGGTCGAACCTCCAAATCCGCCTGAAAACAAAAAAGTTATTAAGAAAAACGGTATTAGGAAAGTTGATGTAAGGGCTGTTTGCGTACATTGCGCAAACACTTTAATACTGAAAATCTTGTTACTATTCTCGTTCTTTTTGTTTTATTGGTAGTTTCAGCAAGGTTTTCCTATTTTTCACGTTTTTCAGATTTTTACATAGATCACCCGTACAACTTAAATTGACAAACACTTTCTTTGTGTATAACAATAACTTTATGTACTAAGGTGGTTTCATATTTTGATATAGATTATTAAAACTAACCGAGGGGCTTCTTACGAGACCCTAAACACCCCCCTAGCTTTTCATTTAGTTTCAGTTTTTCACAAAACATCCCTAGTAATACTTGTAAATCAGCGTAAAATCAAAAGTTTGTTCTAAAAGTTTTTAAATTTCTATACTTACCCCTAGTTTTTATTCATTATTATTGTCCAGCTCGTCGTCCCATTCCTTCAGAGTGGTCGAACCTCCAAATCCGCCTGAAAACAAAAAAGTTATTAAGAAAAACGGTATTAGGAAAGTTGATGTAAGGGCTGTTTGCGTACATTGCGCAAACACTTTAATACTGAAAATCTTGTTACTATTCTCGTTCTTTTTGTTTTATTGGTAGTTTCAGCAAGGTTTTCCTATTTTTCACGTTTTTCAGATTTTTACATAGATCACCCGTACAACTTAAATTGACAAACACTTTCTTTGTGTATAACAATAACTTTATGTACTAAGGTGGTTTCATATTTTGATATAGATTATTAAAACTAACCGAGGGGCTTCTTACGAGACCCTAAACACCCCCCTAGCTTTTCATTTAGTTTCAGTTTTTCACAAAACATCCCTAGTAATACTTGTAAATCAGCGTAAAATCAAAAGTTTGTTCTAAAAGTTTTTAAATTTCTATACTTACCCCTAGTTTTTATTCATTATTATTGTCCAGCTCGTCGTCCCATTCCTTCAGAGTGGTCGAACCTCCAAATCCGCCTGAAAACAAAAAAGTTATTAAGAAAAACGGTATTAGGAAAGTTGATGTAAGGGCTGTTTGCGTACATTGCGCAAACACTTTAATACTGAAAATCTTGTTACTATTCTCGTTCTTTTTGTTTTATTGGTAGTTTCAGCAAGGTTTTCCTATTTTTCACGTTTTTCAGATTTTTACATAGATCACCCGTACAACTTAAATTGACAAACACTTTCTTTGTGTATAACAATAACTTTATGTACTAAGGTGGTTTCATATTTTGATATAGATTATTAAAACTAACCGAGGGGCTTCTTACGAGACCCTAAACACCCCCCTAGCTTTTCATTTAGTTTCAGTTTTTCACAAAACATCCCTAGTAATACTTGTAAATCAGCGTAAAATCAAAAGTTTGTTCTAAAAGTTTTTAAATTTCTATACTTACCCCTAGTTTTTATTCATTATTATTGTCCAGCTCGTCGTCCCATTCCTTCAGAGTGGTCGAACCTCCAAATCCGCCTGAAAACAAAAAAGTTATTAAGAAAAACGGTATTAGGAAAGTTGATGTAAGGGCTGTTTGCGTACATTGCGCAAACACTTTAATACTGAAAATCTTGTTACTATTCTCGTTCTTTTTGTTTTATTGGTAGTTTCAGCAAGGTTTTCCTATTTTTCACGTTTTTCAGATTTTTACATAGATCACCCGTACAACTTAAATTGACAAACACTTTCTTTGTGTATAACAATAACTTTATGTACTAAGGTGGTTTCATATTTTGATATAGATTATTAAAACTAACCGAGGGGCTTCTTACGAGACCCTAAACACCCCCCTAGCTTTTCATTTAGTTTCAGTTTTTCACAAAACATCCCTAGTAATACTTGTAAATCAGCGTAAAATCAAAAGTTTGTTCTAAAAGTTTTTAAATTTCTATACTTACCCCTAGTTTTTATTCATTATTATTGTCCAGCTCGTCGTCCCATTCCTTCAGAGTGGTCGAACCTCCAAATCCGCCTGAAAACAAAAAAGTTATTAAGAAAAACGGTATTAGGAAAGTTGATGTAAGGGCTGTTTGCGTACATTGCGCAAACACTTTAATACTGAAAATCTTGTTACTATTCTCGTTCTTTTTGTTTTATTGGTAGTTTCAGCAAGGTTTTCCTATTTTTCACGTTTTTCAGATTTTTACATAGATCACCCGTACAACTTAAATTGACAAACACTTTCTTTGTGTATAACAATAACTTTATGTACTAAGGTGGTTTCATATTTTGATATAGATTATTAAAACTAACCGAGGGGCTTCTTACGAGACCCTAAACACCCCCCTAGCTTTTCATTTAGTTTCAGTTTTTCACAAAACATCCCTAGTAATACTTGTAAATCAGCGTAAAATCAAAAGTTTGTTCTAAAAGTTTTTAAATTTCTATACTTACCCCTAGTTTTTATTCATTATTATTGTCCAGCTCGTCGTCCCATTCCTTCAGAGTGGTCGAACCTCCAAATCCGCCTGAAAACAAAAAAGTTATTAAGAAAAACGGTATTAGGAAAGTTGATGTAAGGGCTGTTTGCGTACATTGCGCAAACACTTTAATACTGAAAATCTTGTTACTATTCTCGTTCTTTTTGTTTTATTGGTAGTTTCAGCAAGGTTTTCCTATTTTTCACGTTTTTCAGATTTTTACATAGATCACCCGTACAACTTAAATTGACAAACACTTTCTTTGTGTATAACAATAACTTTATGTACTAAGGTGGTTTCATATTTTGATATAGATTATTAAAACTAACCGAGGGGCTTCTTACGAGACCCTAAACACCCCCCTAGCTTTTCATTTAGTTTCAGTTTTTCACAAAACATCCCTAGTAATACTTGTAAATCAGCGTAAAATCAAAAGTTTGTTCTAAAAGTTTTTAAATTTCTATACTTACCCCTAGTTTTTATTCATTATTATTGTCCAGCTCGTCGTCCCATTCCTTCAGAGTGGTCGAACCTCCAAATCCGCCTGAAAACAAAAAAGTTATTAAGAAAAACGGTATTAGGAAAGTTGATGTAAGGGCTGTTTGCGTACATTGCGCAAACACTTTAATACTGAAAATCTTGTTACTATTCTCGTTCTTTTTGTTTTATTGGTAGTTTCAGCAAGGTTTTCCTATTTTTCACGTTTTTCAGATTTTTACATAGATCACCCGTACAACTTAAATTGACAAACACTTTCTTTGTGTATAACAATAACTTTATGTACTAAGGTGGTTTCATATTTTGATATAGATTATTAAAACTAACCGAGGGGCTTCTTACGAGACCCTAAACACCCCCCTAGCTTTTCATTTAGTTTCAGTTTTTCACAAAACATCCCTAGTAATACTTGTAAATCAGCGTAAAATCAAAAGTTTGTTCTAAAAGTTTTTAAATTTCTATACTTACCCCTAGTTTTTATTCATTATTATTGTCCAGCTCGTCGTCCCATTCCTTCAGAGTGGTCGAACCTCCAAATCCGCCTGAAAACAAAAAAGTTATTAAGAAAAACGGTATTAGGAAAGTTGATGTAAGGGCTGTTTGCGTACATTGCGCAAACACTTTAATACTGAAAATCTTGTTACTATTCTCGTTCTTTTTGTTTTATTGGTAGTTTCAGCAAGGTTTTCCTATTTTTCACGTTTTTCAGATTTTTACATAGATCACCCGTACAACTTAAATTGACAAACACTTTCTTTGTGTATAACAATAACTTTATGTACTAAGGTGGTTTCATATTTTGATATAGATTATTAAAACTAACCAAGGGGCTTCTTACGAGACCCTAAACACCCCCCTAGCTTTTCATTTAGTTTCAGTTTTTCACAAAACATCCCTAGTAATACTTGTAAATCAGCGTAAAATCAAAAGTTTGTTCTAAAAGTTTTTAAATTTCTATACTTACCCCTAGTTTTTATTCATTATTATTGTCCAGCTCGTCGTCCCATTCCTTCAGAGTGGTCGAACCTCCAAATCCGCCTGAAAACAAAAAAGTTATTAAGAAAAACGGTATTAGGAAAGTTGATGTAAGGGCTGTTTGCGTACATTGCGCAAACACTTTAATACTGAAAATCTTGTTACTATTCTCGTTCTTTTTGTTTTATTGGTAGTTTCAGCAAGGTTTTCCTATTTTTCACGTTTTTCAGATTTTTACATAGATCACCCGTACAACTTAAATTGACAAACACTTTCTTTGTGTATAACAATAACTTTATGTACTAAGGTGGTTTCATATTTTGATATAGATTATTAAAACTAACCGAGGGGCTTCTTACGAGACCCTAAACACCCCCCTAGCTTTTCATTTAGTTTCAGTTTTTCACAAAACATCCCTAGTAATACTTGTAAATCAGCGTAAAATCAAAAGTTTGTTCTAAAAGTTTTTAAATTTCTATACTTACCCCTAGTTTTTATTCATTATTATTGTCCAGCTCGTCGTCCCATTCCTTCAGAGTGGTCGAACCTCCAAATCCGCCTGAAAACAAAAAAGTTATTAAGAAAAACGGTATTAGGAAAGTTGATGTAAGGGCTGTTTGCGTACATTGCGCAAACACTTTAATACTGAAAATCTTGTTACTATTCTCGTTCTTTTTGTTTTATTGGTAGTTTCAGCAAGGTTTTCCTATTTTTCACGTTTTTCAGATTTTTACATAGATCACCCGTACAACTTAAATTGACAAACACTTTCTTTGTGTATAACAATAACTTTATGTACTAAGGTGGTTTCATATTTTGATATAGATTATTAAAACTAACCGAGGGGCTTCTTACGAGACCCTAAACACCCCCCTAGCTTTTCATTTAGTTTCAGTTTTTCACAAAACATCCCTAGTAATACTTGTAAATCAGCGTAAAATCAAAAGTTTGTTCTAAAAGTTTTTAAATTTCTATACTTACCCCTAGTTTTTATTCATTATTATTGTCCAGCTCGTCGTCCCATTCCTTCAGAGTGGTCGAACCTCCAAATCCGCCTGAAAACAAAAAAGTTATTAAGAAAAACGGTATTAGGAAAGTTGATGTAAGGGCTGTTTGCGTACATTGCGCAAACACTTTAATACTGAAAATCTTGTTACTATTCTCGTTCTTTTTGTTTTATTGGTAGTTTCAGCAAGGTTTTCCTATTTTTCACGTTTTTCAGATTTTTACATAGATCACCCGTACAACTTAAATTGACAAACACTTTCTTTGTGTATAACAATAACTTTATGTACTAAGGTGGTTTCATATTTTGATATAGATTATTAAAACTAACCGAGGGGCTTCTTACGAGACCCTAAACACCCCCCTAGCTTTTCATTTAGTTTCAGTTTTTCACAAAACATCCCTAGTAATACTTGTAAATCAGCGTAAAATCAAAAGTTTGTTCTAAAAGTTTTTAAATTTCTATACTTACCCCTAGTTTTTATTCATTATTATTGTCCAGCTCGTCGTCCCATTCCTTCAGAGTGGTCGAACCTCCAAATCCGCCTGAAAACAAAAAAGTTATTAAGAAAAACGGTATTAGGAAAGTTGATGTAAGGGCTGTTTGCGTACATTGCGCAAACACTTTAATACTGAAAATCTTGTTACTATTCTCGTTCTTTTTGTTTTATTGGTAGTTTCAGCAAGGTTTTCCTATTTTTCACGTTTTTCAGATTTTTACATAGATCACCCGTACAACTTAAATTGACAAACACTTTCTTTGTGTATAACAATAACTTTATGTACTAAGGTGGTTTCATATTTTGATATAGATTATTAAAACTAACCGAGGGGCTTCTTACGAGACCCTAAACACCCCCCTAGCTTTTCATTTAGTTTCAGTTTTTCACAAAACATCCCTAGTAATACTTGTAAATCAGCGTAAAATCAAAAGTTTGTTCTAAAAGTTTTTAAATTTCTATACTTACCCCTAGTTTTTATTCATTATTATTGTCCAGCTCGTCGTCCCATTCCTTCAGAGTGGTCGAACCTCCAAATCCGCCTGAAAACAAAAAAGTTATTAAGAAAAACGGTATTAGGAAAGTTGATGTAAGGGCTGTTTGCGTACATTGCGCAAACACTTTAATACTGAAAATCTTGTTACTATTCTCGTTCTTTTTGTTTTATTGGTAGTTTCAGCAAGGTTTTCCTATTTTTCACGTTTTTCAGATTTTTACATAGATCACCCGTACAACTTAAATTGACAAACACTTTCTTTGTGTATAACAATAACTTTATGTACTAAGGTGGTTTCATATTTTGATATAGATTATTAAAACTAACCGAGGGGCTTCTTACGAGACCCTAAACACCCCCCTAGCTTTTCATTTAGTTTCAGTTTTTCACAAAACATCCCTAGTAATACTTGTAAATCAGCGTAAAATCAAAAGTTTGTTCTAAAAGTTTTTAAATTTCTATACTTACCCCTAGTTTTTATTCATTATTATTGTCCAGCTCGTCGTCCCATTCCTTCAGAGTGGTCGAACCTCCAAATCCGCCTGAAAACAAAAAAGTTATTAAGAAAAACGGTATTAGGAAAGTTGATGTAAGGGCTGTTTGCGTACATTGCGCAAACACTTTAATACTGAAAATCTTGTTACTATTCTCGTTCTTTTTGTTTTATTGGTAGTTTCAGCAAGGTTTTCCTATTTTTCACGTTTTTCAGATTTTTACATAGATCACCCGTACAACTTAAATTGACAAACACTTTCTTTGTGTATAACAATAACTTTATGTACTAAGGTGGTTTCATATTTTGATATAGATTATTAAAACTAACCGAGGGGCTTCTTACGAGACCCTAAACACCCCCCTAGCTTTTCATTTAGTTTCAGTTTTTCACAAAACATCCCTAGTAATACTTGTAAATCAGCGTAAAATCAAAAGTTTGTTCTAAAAGTTTTTAAATTTCTATACTTACCCCTAGTTTTTATTCATTATTATTGTCCAGCTCGTCGTCCCATTCCTTCAGAGTGGTCGAACCTCCAAATCCGCCTGAAAACAAAAAAGTTATTAAGAAAAACGGTATTAGGAAAGTTGATGTAAGGGCTGTTTGCGTACATTGCGCAAACACTTTAATACTGAAAATCTTGTTACTATTCTCGTTCTTTTTGTTTTATTGGTAGTTTCAGCAAGGTTTTCCTATTTTTCACGTTTTTCAGATTTTTACATAGATCACCCGTACAACTTAAATTGACAAACACTTTCTTTGTGTATAACAATAACTTTATGTACTAAGGTGGTTTCATATTTTGATATAGATTATTAAAACTAACCGAGGGGCTTCTTACGAGACCCTAAACACCCCCCTAGCTTTTCATTTAGTTTCAGTTTTTCACAAAACATCCCTAGTAATACTTGTAAATCAGCGTAAAATCAAAAGTTTGTTCTAAAAGTTTTTAAATTTCTATACTTACCCCTAGTTTTTATTCATTATTATTGTCCAGCTCGTCGTCCCATTCCTTCAGAGTGGTCGAACCTCCAAATCCGCCTGAAAACAAAAAAGTTATTAAGAAAAACGGTATTAGGAAAGTTGATGTAAGGGCTGTTTGCGTACATTGCGCAAACACTTTAATACTGAAAATCTTGTTACTATTCTCGTTCTTTTTGTTTTATTGGTAGTTTCAGCAAGGTTTTCCTATTTTTCACGTTTTTCAGATTTTTACATAGATCACCCGTACAACTTAAATTGACAAACACTTTCTTTGTGTATAACAATAACTTTATGTACTAAGGTGGTTTCATATTTTGATATAGATTATTAAAACTAACCGAGGGGCTTCTTACGAGACCCTAAACACCCCCCTAGCTTTTCATTTAGTTTCAGTTTTTCACAAAACATCCCTAGTAATACTTGTAAATCAGCGTAAAATCAAAAGTTTGTTCTAAAAGTTTTTAAATTTCTATACTTACCCCTAGTTTTTATTCATTATTATTGTCCAGCTCGTCGTCCCATTCCTTCAGAGTGGTCGAACCTCCAAATCCGCCTGAAAACAAAAAAGTTATTAAGAAAAACGGTATTAGGAAAGTTGATGTAAGGGCTGTTTGCGTACATTGCGCAAACACTTTAATACTGAAAATCTTGTTACTATTCTCGTTCTTTTTGTTTTATTGGTAGTTTCAGCAAGGTTTTCCTATTTTTCACGTTTTTCAGATTTTTACATAGATCACCCGTACAACTTAAATTGACAAACACTTTCTTTGTGTATAACAATAACTTTATGTACTAAGGTGGTTTCATATTTTGATATAGATTATTAAAACTAACCGAGGGGCTTCTTACGAGACCCTAAACACCCCCCTAGCTTTTCATTTAGTTTCAGTTTTTCACAAAACATCCCTAGTAATACTTGTAAATCAGCGTAAAATCAAAAGTTTGTTCTAAAAGTTTTTAAATTTCTATACTTACCCCTAGTTTTTATTCATTATTATTGTCCAGCTCGTCGTCCCATTCCTTCAGAGTGGTCGAACCTCCAAATCCGCCTGAAAACAAAAAAGTTATTAAGAAAAACGGTATTAGGAAAGTTGATGTAAGGGCTGTTTGCGTACATTGCGCAAACACTTTAATACTGAAAATCTTGTTACTATTCTCGTTCTTTTTGTTTTATTGGTAGTTTCAGCAAGGTTTTCCTATTTTTCACGTTTTTCAGATTTTTACATAGATCACCCGTACAACTTAAATTGACAAACACTTTCTTTGTGTATAACAATAACTTTATGTACTAAGGTGGTTTCATATTTTGATATAGATTATTAAAACTAACCGAGGGGCTTCTTACGAGACCCTAAACACCCCCCTAGCTTTTCATTTAGTTTCAGTTTTTCACAAAACATCCCTAGTAATACTTGTAAATCAGCGTAAAATCAAAAGTTTGTTCTAAAAGTTTTTAAATTTCTATACTTACCCCTAGTTTTTATTCATTATTATTGTCCAGCTCGTCGTCCCATTCCTTCAGAGTGGTCGAACCTCCAAATCCGCCTGAAAACAAAAAAGTTATTAAGAAAAACGGTATTAGGAAAGTTGATGTAAGGGCTGTTTGCGTACATTGCGCAAACACTTTAATACTGAAAATCTTGTTACTATTCTCGTTCTTTTTGTTTTATTGGTAGTTTCAGCAAGGTTTTCCTATTTTTCACGTTTTTCAGATTTTTACATAGATCACCCGTACAACTTAAATTGACAAACACTTTCTTTGTGTATAACAATAACTTTATGTACTAAGGTGGTTTCATATTTTGATATAGATTATTAAAACTAACCGAGGGGCTTCTTACGAGACCCTAAACACCCCCCTAGCTTTTCATTTAGTTTCAGTTTTTCACAAAACATCCCTAGTAATACTTGTAAATCAGCGTAAAATCAAAAGTTTGTTCTAAAAGTTTTTAAATTTCTATACTTACCCCTAGTTTTTATTCATTATTATTGTCCAGCTCGTCGTCCCATTCCTTCAGAGTGGTCGAACCTCCAAATCCGCCTGAAAACAAAAAAGTTATTAAGAAAAACGGTATTAGGAAAGTTGATGTAAGGGCTGTTTGCGTACATTGCGCAAACACTTTAATACTGAAAATCTTGTTACTATTCTCGTTCTTTTTGTTTTATTGGTAGTTTCAGCAAGGTTTTCCTATTTTTCACGTTTTTCAGATTTTTACATAGATCACCCGTACAACTTAAATTGACAAACACTTTCTTTGTGTATAACAATAACTTTATGTACTAAGGTGGTTTCATATTTTGATATAGATTATTAAAACTAACCGAGGGGCTTCTTACGAGACCCTAAACACCCCCCTAGCTTTTCATTTAGTTTCAGTTTTTCACAAAACATCCCTAGTAATACTTGTAAATCAGCGTAAAATCAAAAGTTTGTTCTAAAAGTTTTTAAATTTCTATACTTACCCCTAGTTTTTATTCATTATTATTGTCCAGCTCGTCGTCCCATTCCTTCAGAGTGGTCGAACCTCCAAATCCGCCTGAAAACAAAAAAGTTATTAAGAAAAACGGTATTAGGAAAGTTGATGTAAGGGCTGTTTGCGTACATTGCGCAAACACTTTAATACTGAAAATCTTGTTACTATTCTCGTTCTTCTTGTTTTATTGGTAGTTTCAGCAAGGTTTTCCTATTTTTCACGTTTTTCAGATTTTTACATAGATCACCCGTACAACTTAAATTGACAAACACTTTCTTTGTGTCTAACAATAACTTTATGTACTAAGGTGGTTTCATATTTTGATATAGATTATTAAAACTAACCGAGGGGCTTCTTACGAGACCCTAAACACCCCCCTAGCTTTTCATTTAGTTTCAGTTTTTCACAAAACATCCCTAGTAATACTTGTAAATCAGCGTAAAATCAAAAGTTTGTTCTAAAAGTTTTTAAATTTCTATACTTACCCCTAGTTTTTATTCATTATTATTGTCCAGCTCGTCGTCCCATTCCTTCAGAGTGGTCGAACCTCCAAATCCGCCTGAAAACAAAAAAGTTATTAAGAAAAACGGTATTAGGAAAGTTGATGTAAGGGCTGTTTGCGTACATTGCGCAAACACTTTAATACTGAAAATCTTGTTACTATTCTCGTTCTTTTTGTTTTATTGGTAGTTTCAGCAAGGTTTTCCTATTTTTCACGTTTTTCAGATTTTTACATAGATCACCCGTACAACTTAAATTGACAAACACTTTCTTTGTGTATAACAATAACTTTATGTACTAAGGTGGTTTCATATTTTGATATAGATTATTAAAACTAACCGAGGGGCTTCTTACGAGACCCTAAACACCCCCCTAGCTTTTCATTTAGTTTCAGTTTTTCACAAAACATCCCTAGTAATACTTGTAAATCAGCGTAAAATCAAAAGTTTGTTCTAAAAGTTTTTAAATTTCTATACTTACCCCTAGTTTTTATTCATTATTATTGTCCAGCTCGTCGTCCCATTCCTTCAGAGTGGTCGAACCTCCAAATCCGCCTGAAAACAAAAAAGTTATTAAGAAAAACGGTATTAGGAAAGTTGATGTAAGGGCTGTTTGCGTACATTGCGCAAACACTTTAATACTGAAAATCTTGTTACTATTCTCGTTCTTTTTGTTTTATTGGTAGTTTCAGCAAGGTTTTCCTATTTTTCACGTTTTTCAGATTTTTACATAGATCACCCGTACAACTTAAATTGACAAACACTTTCTTTGTGTATAACAATAACTTTATGTACTAAGGTGGTTTCATATTTTGATATAGATTATTAAAACTAACCGAGGGGCTTCTTACGAGACCCTAAACACCCCCCTAGCTTTTCATTTAGTTTCAGTTTTTCACAAAACATCCCTAGTAATACTTGTAAATCAGCGTAAAATCAAAAGTTTGTTCTAAAAGTTTTTAAATTTCTATACTTACCCCTAGTTTTTATTCATTATTATTGTCCAGCTCGTCGTCCCATTCCTTCAGAGTGGTCGAACCTCCAAATCCGCCTGAAAACAAAAAAGTTATTAAGAAAAACGGTATTAGGAAAGTTGATGTAAGGGCTGTTTGCGTACATTGCGCAAACACTTTAATACTGAAAATCTTGTTACTATTCTCGTTCTTTTTGTTTTATTGGTAGTTTCAGCAAGGTTTTCCTATTTTTCACGTTCTTCAGATTTTTACATAGATCACCCGTACAACTTAAATTGACAAACACTTTCTTTGTGTATAACAATAACTTTATGTACTAAGGTGGTTTCATATTTTGATATAGATTATTAAAACTAACCGAGGGGCTTCTTACGAGACCCTAAACACCCCCCTAGCTTTTCATTTAGTTTCAGTTTTTCACAAAACATCCCTAGTAATACTTGTAAATCAGCGTAAAATCAAAAGTTTGTTCTAAAAGTTTTTAAATTTCTATACTTACCCCTAGTTTTTATTCATTATTATTGTCCAGCTCGTCGTCCCATTCCTTCAGAGTGGTCGAACCTCCAAATCCGCCTGAAAACAAAAAAGTTATTAAGAAAAACGGTATTAGGAAAGTTGATGTAAGGGCTGTTTGCGTACATTGCGCAAACACTTTAATACTGAAAATCTTGTTACTATTCTCGTTCTTTTTGTTTTATTGGTAGTTTCAGCAAGGTTTTCCTATTTTTCACGTTTTTCAGATTTTTACATAGATCACCCGTACAACTTAAATTGACAAACACTTTCTTTGTGTATAACAATAACTTTATGTACTAAGGTGGTTTCATATTTTGATATAGATTATTAAAACTAACCGAGGGGCTTCTTACGAGACCCTAAACACCCCCCTAGCTTTTCATTTAGTTTCAGTTTTTCACAAAACATCCCTAGTAATACTTGTAAATCAGCGTAAAATCAAAAGTTTGTTCTAAAAGTTTTTAAATTTCTATACTTACCCCTAGTTTTTATTCATTATTATTGTCCAGCTCGTCGTCCCATTCCTTCAGAGTGGTCGAACCTCCAAATCCGCCTGAAAACAAAAAAGTTATTAAGAAAAACGGTATTAGGAAAGTTGATGTAAGGGCTGTTTGCGTACATTGCGCAAACACTTTAATACTGAAAATCTTGTTACTATTCTCGTTCTTTTTGTTTTATTGGTAGTTTCAGCAAGGTTTTCCTATTTTTCACGTTTTTCAGATTTTTACATAGATCACCCGTACAACTTAAATTGACAAACACTTTCTTTGTGTATAACAATAACTTTATGTACTAAGGTGGTTTCATATTTTGATATAGATTATTAAAACTAACCGAGGGGCTTCTTACGAGACCCTAAACACCCCCCTAGCTTTTCATTTAGTTTCAGTTTTTCACAAAACATCCCGAGTAATACTTGTAAATCAGCGTAAAATCAAAAGTTTGTTCTAAAAGTTTTTAAATTTCTATACTTACCCCTAGTTTTTATTCATTATTATTGTCCAGCTCGTCGTCCCATTCCTTCAGAGTGGTCGAACCTCCAAATCCGCCTGAAAACAAAAAAGTTATTAAGAAAAACGGTATTAGGAAAGTTGATGTAAGGGCTGTTTGCGTACATTGCGCAAACACTTTAATACTGAAAATCTTGTTACTATTCTCGTTCTTTTTGTTTTATTGGTAGTTTCAGCAAGGTTTTCCTATTTTTCACGTTTTTCAGATTTTTACATAGATCACCCGTACAACTTAAATTGACAAACACTTTCTTTGTGTATAACAATAACTTTATGTACTAAGGTGGTTTCATATTTTGATATAGATTATTAAAACTAACCGAGGGGCTTCTTACGAGACCCTAAACACCCCCCTAGCTTTTCATTTAGTTTCAGTTTTTCACAAAACATCCCTAGTAATACTTGTAAATCAGCGTAAAATCAAAAGTTTGTTCTAAAAGTTTTTAAATTTCTATACTTACCCCTAGTTTTTATTCATTATTATTGTCCAGCTCGTCGTCCCATTCCTTCAGAGTGGTCGAACCTCCAAATCCGCCTGAAAACAAAAAAGTTATTAAGAAAAACGGTATTAGGAAAGTTGATGTAAGGGCTGTTTGCGTACATTGCGCAAACACTTTAATACTGAAAATCTTGTTACTATTCTCGTTCTTTTTGTTTTATTGGTAGTTTCAGCAAGGTTTTCCTATTTTTCACGTTTTTCAGATTTTTACATAGATCACCCGTACAACTTAAATTGACAAACACTTTCTTTGTGTATAACAATAACTTTATGTACTAAGGTGGTTTCATATTTTGATATAGATTATTAAAACTAACCGAGGGGCTTCTTACGAGACCCTAAACACCCCCCTAGCTTTTCATTTAGTTTCAGTTTTTCACAAAACATCCCTAGTAATACTTGTAAATCAGCGTAAAATCAAAAGTTTGTTCTAAAAGTTTTTAAATTTCTATACTTACCCCTAGTTTTTATTCATTATTATTGTCCAGCTCGTCGTCCCATTCCTTCAGAGTGGTCGAACCTCCAAATCCGCCTGAAAACAAAAAAGTTATTAAGAAAAACGGTATTAGGAAAGTTGATGTAAGGGCTGTTTGCGTACATTGCGCAAACACTTTAATACTGAAAATCTTGTTACTATTCTCGTTCTTTTTGTTTTATTGGTAGTTTCAGCAAGGTTTTCCTATTTTTCACGTTTTTCAGATTTTTACATAGATCACCCGTACAACTTAAATTGACAAACACTTTCTTTGTGTATAACAATAACTTTATGTACTAAGGTGGTTTCATATTTTGATATAGATTATTAAAACTAACCGAGGGGCTTCTTACGAGACCCTAAACACCCCCCTAGCTTTTCATTTAGTTTCAGTTTTTCACAAAACATCCCTAGTAATACTTGTAAATCAGCGTAAAATCAAAAGTTTGTTCTAAAAGTTTTTAAATTTCTATACTTACCCCTAGTTTTTATTCATTATTATTGTCCAGCTCGTCGTCCCATTCCTTCAGAGTGGTCGAACCTCCAAATCCGCCTGAAAACAAAAAAGTTATTAAGAAAAACGGTATTAGGAAAGTTGATGTAAGGGCTGTTTGCGTACATTGCGCAAACACTTTAATACTGAAAATCTTGTTACTATTCTCGTTCTTTTTGTTTTATTGGTAGTTTCAGCAAGGTTTTCCTATTTTTCACGTTTTTCAGATTTTTACATAGATCACCCGTACAACTTAAATTGACAAACACTTTCTTTGTGTATAACAATAACTTTATGTACTAAGGTGGTTTCATATTTTGATATAGATTATTAAAACTAACCGAGGGGCTTCTTACGAGACCCTAAACACCCCCCTAGCTTTTCATTTAGTTTCAGTTTTTCACAAAACATCCCTAGTAATACTTGTAAATCAGCGTAAAATCAAAAGTTTGTTCTAAAAGTTTTTAAATTTCTATACTTACCCCTAGTTTTTATTCATTATTATTGTCCAACTCGTCGTCCCATTCCTTCAGAGTGGTCGAACCTCCAAATCCGCCTGAAAACAAAAAAGTTATTAAGAAAAACGGTATTAGGAAAGTTGATGTAAGGGCTGTTTGCGTACATTGCGCAAACACTTTAATACTGAAAATCTTGTTACTATTCTCGTTCTTTTTGTTTTATTGGTAGTTTCAGCAAGGTTTTCCTATTTTTCACGTTTTTCAGATTTTTACATAGATCACCCGTACAACTTAAATTGACAAACACTTTCTTTGTGTATAACAATAACTTTATGTACTAAGGTGGTTTCATATTTTGATATAGATTATTAAAACTAACCGAGGGGCTTCTTACGAGACCCTAAACACCCCCCTAGCTTTTCATTTAGTTTCAGTTTTTCACAAAACATCCCTAGTAATACTTGTAAATCAGCGTAAAATCAAAAGTTTGTTCTAAAAGTTTTTAAATTTCTATACTTACCCCTAGTTTTTATTCATTATTATTGTCCAGCTCGTCGTCCCATTCCTTCAGAGTGGTCGAACCTCCAAATCCGCCTGAAAACAAAAAAGTTATTAAGAAAAACGGTATTAGGAAAGTTGATGTAAGGGCTGTTTGCGTACATTGCGCAAACACTTTAATACTGAAAATCTTGTTACTATTCTCGTTCTTTTTGTTTTATTGGTAGTTTCAGCAAGGTTTTCCTATTTTTCACGTTTTTCAGATTTTTACATAGATCACCCGTACAACTTAAATTGACAAACACTTTCTTTGTGTATAACAATAACTTTATGTACTAAGGTGGTTTCATATTTTGATATAGATTATTAAAACTAACCGAGGGGCTTCTTACGAGACCCTAAACACCCCCCTAGCTTTTCATTTAGTTTCAGTTTTTCACAAAACATCCCTAGTAATACTTGTAAATCAGCGTAAAATCAAAAGTTTGTTCTAAAAGTTTTTAAATTTCTATACTTACCCCTAGTTTTTATTCATTATTATTGTCCAGCTCGTCGTCCCATTCCTTCAGAGTGGTCGAACCTCCAAATCCGCCTGAAAACAAAAAAGTTATTAAGAAAAACGGTATTAGGAAAGTTGATGTAAGGGCTGTTTGCGTACATTGCGCAAACACTTTAATACTGAAAATCTTGTTACTATTCTCGTTCTTTTTGTTTTATTGGTAGTTTCAGCAAGGTTTTCCTATTTTTCACGTTTTTCAGATTTTTACATAGATCACCCGTACAACTTAAATTGACAAACACTTTCTTTGTGTATAACAATAACTTTATGTACTAAGGTGGTTTCATATTTTGATATAGATTATTAAAACTAACCGAGGGGCTTCTTACGAGACCCTAAACACCCCCCTAGCTTTTCATTTAGTTTCAGTTTTTCACAAAACATCCCTAGTAATACTTGTAAATCAGCGTAAAATCAAAAGTTTGTTCTAAAAGTTTTTAAATTTCTATACTTACCCCTAGTTTTTATTCATTATTATTGTCCAGCTCGTCGTCCCATTCCTTCAGAGTGGTCGAACCTCCAAATCCGCCTGAAAACAAAAAAGTTATTAAGAAAAACGGTATTAGGAAAGTTGATGTAAGGGCTGTTTGCGTACATTGCGCAAACACTTTAATACTGAAAATCTTGTTACTATTCTCGTTCTTTTTGTTTTATTGGTAGTTTCAGCAAGGTTTTCCTATTTTTCACGTTTTTCAGATTTTTACATAGATCACCCGTACAACTTAAATTGACAAACACTTTCTTTGTGTATAACAATAACTTTATGTACTAAGGTGGTTTCATATTTTGATATAGATTATTAAAACTAACCGAGGGGCTTCTTACGAGACCCTAAACACCCCCCTAGCTTTTCATTTAGTTTCAGTTTTTCACAAAACATCCCTAGTAATACTTGTAAATCAGCGTAAAATCAAAAGTTTGTTCTAAAAGTTTTTAAATTTCTATACTTACCCCTAGTTTTTATTCATTATTATTGTCCAGCTCGTCGTCCCATTCCTTCAGAGTGGTCGAACCTCCAAATCCGCCTGAAAACAAAAAAGTTATTAAGAAAAACGGTATTAGGAAAGTTGATGTAAGGGCTGTTTGCGTACATTGCGCAAACACTTTAATACTGAAAATCTTGTTACTATTCTCGTTCTTTTTGTTTTATTGGTAGTTTCAGCAAGGTTTTCCTATTTTTCACGTTTTTCAGATTTTTACATAGATCACCCGTACAACTTAAATTGACAAACACTTTCTTTGTGTATAACAATAACTTTATGTACTAAGGTGGTTTCATATTTTGATATAGATTATTAAAACTAACCGAGGGGCTTCTTACGAGACCCTAAACACCCCCCTAGCTTTTCATTTAGTTTCAGTTTTTCACAAAACATCCCTAGTAATACTTGTAAATCAGCGTAAAATCAAAAGTTTGTTCTAAAAGTTTTTAAATTTCTATACTTACCCCTAGTTTTTATTCATTATTATTGTCCAGCTCGTCGTCCCATTCCTTCAGAGTGGTCGAACCTTCAAATCCGCCTGAAAACAAAAAAGTTATTAAGAAAAACGGTATTAGGAAAGTTGATGTAAGGGCTGTTTGCGTACATTGCGCAAACACTTTAATACTGAAAATCTTGTTACTATTCTCGTTCTTTTTGTTTTATTGGTAGTTTCAGCAAGGTTTTCCTATTTTTCACGTTTTTCAGATTTTTACATAGATCACCCGTACAACTTAAATTGACAAACACTTTCTTTGTGTATAACAATAACTTTATGTACTAAGGTGGTTTCATATTTTGATATAGATTATTAAAACTAACCGAGGGGCTTCTTACGAGACCCTAAACACCCCCCTAGCTTTTCATTTAGTTTCAGTTTTTCACAAAACATCCCTAGTAATACTTGTAAATCAGCGTAAAATCAAAAGTTTGTTCTAAAAGTTTTTAAATTTCTATACTTACCCCTAGTTTTTATTCATTATTATTGTCCAGCTCGTCGTCCCATTCCTTCAGAGTGGTCGAACCTCCAAATCCGCCTGAAAACAAAAAAGTTATTAAGAAAAACGGTATTAGGAAAGTTGATGTAAGGGCTGTTTGCGTACATTGCGCAAACACTTTAATACTGAAAATCTTGTTACTATTCTCGTTCTTTTTGTTTTATTGGTAGTTTCAGCAAGGTTTTCCTATTTTTCACGTTTTTCAGATTTTTACATAGATCACCCGTACAACTTAAATTGACAAACACTTTCTTTGTGTATAACAATAACTTTATGTACTAAGGTGGTTTCATATTTTGATATAGATTATTAAAACTAACCGAGGGGCTTCTTACGAGACCCTAAACACCCCCCTAGCTTTTCATTTAGTTTCAGTTTTTCACAAAACATCCCTAGTAATACTTGTAAATCAGCGTAAAATCAAAAGTTTGTTCTAAAAGTTTTTAAATTTCTATACTTACCCCTAGTTTTTATTCATTATTATTGTCCAGCTCGTCGTCCCATTCCTTCAGAGTGGTCGAACCTCCAAATCCGCCTGAAAACAAAAAAGTTATTAAGAAAAACGGTATTAGGAAAGTTGATGTAAGGGCTGTTTGCGTACATTGCGCAAACACTTTAATACTGAAAATCTTGTTACTATTCTCGTTCTTTTTGTTTTATTGGTAGTTTCAGCAAGGTTTTCCTATTTTTCACGTTTTTCAGATTTTTACATAGATCACCCGTACAACTTAAATTGACAAACACTTTCTTTGTGTATAACAATAACTTTATGTACTAAGGTGGTTTCATATTTTGATATAGATTATTAAAACTAACCGAGGGGCTTCTTACGAGACCCTAAACACCCCCCTAGCTTTTCATTTAGTTTCAGTTTTTCACAAAACATCCCTAGTAATACTTGTAAATCAGCGTAAAATCAAAAGTTTGTTCTAAAAGTTTTTAAATTTCTATACTTACCCCTAGTTTTTATTCATTATTATTGTCCAGCTCGTCGTCCCATTCCTTCAGAGTGGTCGAACCTCCAAATCCGCCTGAAAACAAAAAAGTTATTAAGAAAAACGGTATTAGGAAAGTTGATGTAAGGGCTGTTTGCGTACATTGCGCAAACACTTTAATACTGAAAATCTTGTTACTATTCTCGTTCTTTTTGTTTTATTGGTAGTTTCAGCAAGGTTTTCCTATTTTTCACGTTTTTCAGATTTTTACATAGATCACCCGTACAACTTAAATTGACAAACACTTTCTTTGTGTATAACAATAACTTTATGTACTAAGGTGGTTTCATATTTTGATATAGATTATTAAAACTAACCGAGGGGCTTCTTACGAGACCCTAAACACCCCCCTAGCTTTTCATTTAGTTTCAGTTTTTCACAAAACATCCCTAGTAATACTTGTAAATCAGCGTAAAATCAAAAGTTTGTTCTAAAAGTTTTTAAATTTCTATACTTACCCCTAGTTTTTATTCATTATTATTGTCCAGCTCGTCGTCCCATTCCTTCAGAGTGGTCGAACCTCCAAATCCGCCTGAAAACAAAAAAGTTATTAAGAAAAACGGTATTAGGAAAGTTGATGTAAGGGCTGTTTGCGTACATTGCGCAAACACTTTAATACTGAAAATCTTGTTACTATTCTCGTTCTTTTTGTTTTATTGGTAGTTTCAGCAAGGTTTTCCTATTTTTCACGTTTTTCAGATTTTTACATAGATCACCCGTACAACTTAAATTGACAAACACTTTCTTTGTGTATAACAATAACTTTATGTACTAAGGTGGTTTCATATTTTGATATAGATTATTAAAACTAACCGAGGGGCTTCTTACGAGACCCTAAACACCCCCCTAGCTTTTCATTTAGTTTCAGTTTTTCACAAAACATCCCTAGTAATACTTGTAAATCAGCGTAAAATCAAAAGTTTGTTCTAAAAGTTTTTAAATTTCTATACTTACCCCTAGTTTTTATTCATTATTATTGTCCAGCTCGTCGTCCCATTCCTTCAGAGTGGTCGAACCTCCAAATCCGCCTGAAAACAAAAAAGTTATTAAGAAAAACGGTATTAGGAAAGTTGATGTAAGGGCTGTTTGCGTACATTGCGCAAACACTTTAATACTGAAAATCTTGTTACTATTCTCGTTCTTTTTGTTTTATTGGTAGTTTCAGCAAGGTTTTCCTATTTTTCACGTTTTTCAGATTTTTACATAGATCACCCGTACAACTTAAATTGACAAACACTTTCTTTGTGTATAACAATAACTTTATGTACTAAGGTGGTTTCATATTTTGATATAGATTATTAAAACTAACCGAGGGGCTTCTTACGAGACCCTAAACACCCCCCTAGCTTTTCATTTAGTTTCAGTTTTTCACAAAACATCCCTAGTAATACTTGTAAATCAGCGTAAAATCAAAAGTTTGTTCTAAAAGTTTTTAAATTTCTATACTTACCCCTAGTTTTTATTCATTATTATTGTCCAGCTCGTCGTCCCATTCCTTCAGAGTGGTCGAACCTCCAAATCCGCCTGAAAACAAAAAAGTTATTAAGAAAAACGGTATTAGGAAAGTTGATGTAAGGGCTGTTTGCGTACATTGCGCAAACACTTTAATACTGAAAATCTTGTTACTATTCTCGTTCTTTTTGTTTTATTGGTAGTTTCAGCAAGGTTTTCCTATTTTTCACGTTTTTCAGATTTTTACATAGATCACCCGTACAACTTAAATTGACAAACACTTTCTTTGTGTATAACAATAACTTTATGTACTAAGGTGGTTTCATATTTTGATATAGATTATTAAAACTAACCGAGGGGCTTCTTACGAGACCCTAAACACCCCCCTAGCTTTTCATTTAGTTTCAGTTTTTCACAAAACATCCCTAGTAATACTTGTAAATCAGCGTAAAATCAAAAGTTTGTTCTAAAAGTTTTTAAATTTCTATACTTACCCCTAGTTTTTATTCATTATTATTGTCCAGCTCGTCGTCCCATTCCTTCAGAGTGGTCGAACCTCCAAATCCGCCTGAAAACAAAAAAGTTATTAAGAAAAACGGTATTAGGAAAGTTGATGTAAGGGCTGTTTGCGTACATTGCGCAAACACTTTAATACTGAAAATCTTGTTACTATTCTCGTTCTTTTTGTTTTATTGGTAGTTTCAGCAAGGTTTTCCTATTTTTCACGTTTTTCAGATTTTTACATAGATCACCCGTACAACTTAAATTGACAAACACTTTCTTTGTGTATAACAATAACTTTATGTACTAAGGTGGTTTCATATTTTGATATAGATTATTAAAACTAACCGAGGGGCTTCTTACGAGACCCTAAACACCCCCCTAGCTTTTCATTTAGTTTCAGTTTTTCACAAAACATCCCTAGTAATACTTGTAAATCAGCGTAAAATCAAAAGTTTGTTCTAAAAGTTTTTAAATTTCTATACTTACCCCTAGTTTTTATTCATTATTATTGTCCAGCTCGTCGTCCCATTCCTTCAGAGTGGTCGAACCTCCAAATCCGCCTGAAAACAAAAAAGTTATTAAGAAAAACGGTATTAGGAAAGTTGATGTAAGGGCTGTTTGCGTACATTGCGCAAACACTTTAATACTGAAAATCTTGTTACTATTCTCGTTCTTTTTGTTTTATTGGTAGTTTCAGCAAGGTTTTCCTATTTTTCACGTTTTTCAGATTTTTACATAGATCACCCGTACAACTTAAATTGACAAACACTTTCTTTGTGTATAACAATAACTTTATGTACTAAGGTGATTTCATATTTTGATATAGATTATTAAAACTAACCGAGGGGCTTCTTACGAGACCCTAAACACCCCCCTAGCTTTTCATTTAGTTTCAGTTTTTCACAAAACATCCCTAGTAATACTTGTAAATCAGCGTAAAATCAAAAGTTTGTTCTAAAAGTTTTTAAATTTCTATACTTACCCCTAGTTTTTATTCATTATTATTGTCCAGCTCGTCGTCCCATTCCTTCAGAGTGGTCGAACCTCCAAATCCGCCTGAAAACAAAAAAGTTATTAAGAAAAACGGTATTAGGAAAGTTGATGTAAGGGCTGTTTGCGTACATTGCGCAAACACTTTAATACTGAAAATCTTGTTACTATTCTCGTTCTTTTTGTTTTATTGGTAGTTTCAGCAAGGTTTTCCTATTTTTCACGTTTTTCAGATTTTTACATAGATCACCCGTACAACTTAAATTGACAAACACTTTCTTTGTGTATAACAATAACTTTATGTACTAAGGTGGTTTCATATTTTGATATAGATTATTAAAACTAACCGAGGGGCTTCTTACGAGACCCTAAACACCCCCCTAGCTTTTCATTTAGTTTCAGTTTTTCACAAAACATCCCTAGTAATACTTGTAAATCAGCGTAAAATCAAAAGTTTGTTCTAAAAGTTTTTAAATTTCTATACTTACCCCTAGTTTTTATTCATTATTATTGTCCAGCTCGTCGTCCCATTCCTTCAGAGTGGTCGAACCTCCAAATCCGCCTGAAAACAAAAAAGTTATTAAGAAAAACGGTATTAGGAAAGTTGATGTAAGGGCTGTTTGCGTACATTGCGCAAACACTTTAATACTGAAAATCTTGTTACTATTCTCGTTCTTTTTGTTTTATTGGTAGTTTCAGCAAGGTTTTCCTATTTTTCACGTTTTTCAGATTTTTACATAGATCACCCGTACAACTTAAATTGACAAACACTTTCTTTGTGTATAACAATAACTTTATGTACTAAGGTGGTTTCATATTTTGATATAGATTATTAAAACTAACCGAGGGGCTTCTTACGAGACCCTAAACACCCCCCTAGCTTTTCATTTAGTTTCAGTTTTTCACAAAACATCCCTAGTAATACTTGTAAATCAGCGTAAAATCAAAAGTTTGTTCTAAAAGTTTTTAAATTTCTATACTTACCCCTAGTTTTTATTCATTATTATTGTCCAGCTCGTCGTCCCATTCCTTCAGAGTGGTCGAACCTCCAAATCCGCCTGAAAACAAAAAAGTTATTAAGAAAAACGGTATTAGGAAAGTTGATGTAAGGGCTGTTTGCGTACATTGCGCAAACACTTTAATACTGAAAATCTTGTTACTATTCTCGTTCTTTTTGTTTTATTGGTAGTTTCAGCAAGGTTTTCCTATTTTTCACGTTTTTCAGATTTTTACATAGATCACCCGTACAACTTAAATTGACAAACACTTTCTTTGTGTATAACAATAACTTTATGTACTAAGGTGGTTTCATATTTTGATATAGATTATTAAAACTAACCGAGGGGCTTCTTACGAGACCCTAAACACCCCCCTAGCTTTTCATTTAGTTTCAGTTTTTCACAAAACATCCCTAGTAATACTTGTAAATCAGCGTAAAATCAAAAGTTTGTTCTAAAAGTTTTTAAATTTCTATACTTACCCCTAGTTTTTATTCATTATTATTGTCCAGCTCGTCGTCCCATTCCTTCAGAGTGGTCGAACCTCCAAATCCGCCTGAAAACAAAAAAGTTATTAAGAAAAACGGTATTAGGAAAGTTGATGTAAGGGCTGTTTGCGTACATTGCGCAAACACTTTAATACTGAAAATCTTGTTACTATTCTCGTTCTTTTTGTTTTATTGGTAGTTTCAGCAAGGTTTTCCTATTTTTCACGTTTTTCAGATTTTTACATAGATCACCCGTACAACTTAAATTGACAAACACTTTCTTTGTGTATAACAATAACTTTATGTACTAAGGTGGTTTCATATTTTGATATAGATTATTAAAACTAACCGAGGGGCTTCTTACGAGACCCTAAACACCCCCCTAGCTTTTCATTTAGTTTCAGTTTTTCACAAAACATCCCTAGTAATACTTGTAAATCAGCGTAAAATCAAAAGTTTGTTCTAAAAGTTTTTAAATTTCTATACTTACCCCTAGTTTTTATTCATTATTATTGTCCAGCTCGTCGTCCCATTCCTTCAGAGTGGTCGAACCTCCAAATCCGCCTGAAAACAAAAAAGTTATTAAGAAAAACGGTATTAGGAAAGTTGATGTAAGGGCTGTTTGCGTACATTGCGCAAACACTTTAATACTGAAAATCTTGTTACTATTCTCGTTCTTTTTGTTTTATTGGTAGTTTCAGCAAGGTTTTCCTATTTTTCACGTTTTTCAGATTTTTACATAGATCACCCGTACAACTTAAATTGACAAACACTTTCTTTGTGTATAACAATAACTTTATGTACTAAGGTGGTTTCATATTTTGATATAGATTATTAAAACTAACCGAGGGGCTTCTTACGAGACCCTAAACACCCCCCTAGCTTTTCATTTAGTTTCAGTTTTTCACAAAACATCCCTAGTAATACTTGTAAATCAGCGTAAAATCAAAAGTTTGTTCTAAAAGTTTTTAAATTTCTATACTTACCCCTAGTTTTTATTCATTATTATTGTCCAGCTCGTCGTCCCATTCCTTCAGAGTGGTCGAACCTCCAAATCCGCCTGAAAACAAAAAAGTTATTAAGAAAAACGGTATTAGGAAAGTTGATGTAAGGGCTGTTTGCGTACATTGCGCAAACACTTTAATACTGAAAATCTTGTTACTATTCTCGTTCTTTTTGTTTTATTGGTAGTTTCAGCAAGGTTTTCCTATTTTTCACGTTTTTCAGATTTTTACATAGATCACCCGTACAACTTAAATTGACAAACACTTTCTTTGTGTATAACAATAACTTTATGTACTAAGGTGGTTTCATATTTTGATATAGATTATTAAAACTAACCGAGGGGCTTCTTACGAGACCCTAAACACCCCCCTAGCTTTTCATTTAGTTTCAGTTTTTCACAAAACATCCCTAGTAATACTTGTAAATCAGCGTAAAATCAAAAGTTTGTTCTAAAAGTTTTTAAATTTCTATACTTACCCCTAGTTTTTATTCATTATTATTGTCCAGCTCGTCGTCCCATTCCTTCAGAGTGGTCGAACCTCCAAATCCGCCTGAAAACAATAAAGTTATTGAAGAAAAACGGTATTAGGAAAGTTGATGTAAGGGCTGTTTGCGTACATTGCGCAAACACTTTAATACTGAAAATCTTGTTACTATTCTCGTTCTTTTTGTTTTATTGGTAGTTTCAGCAAGGTTTTCCTATTTTTCACGTTTTTCAGATTTTTACATAGATCACCCGTACAACTTAAATTGACAAACACTTTCTTTGTGTATAACAATAACTTTATGTACTAAGGTGGTTTCATATTTTGATATAGATTATTAAAACTAACCGAGGGGCTTCTTACGAGACCCTAAACACCCCCCTAGCTTTTCATTTAGTTTCAGTTTTTCACAAAACATCCCTAGTAATACTTGTAAATCAGCGTAAAATCAAAAGTTTGTTCTAAAAGTTTTTAAATTTCTATATTTACCCCTAGTTTTTATTCATTATTATTGTCCAGCTCGTCGTCCCATTCCTTCAGAGTGGTCGAACCTCCAAATCCGCCTGAAAACAAAAAAGTTATTAAGAAAAACGGTATTAGGAAAGTTGATGTAAGGGCTGTTTGCGTACATTGCGCAAACACTTTAATACTGAAAATCTTGTTACTATTCTCGTTCTTTTTGTTTTATTGGTAGTTTCAGCAAGGTTTTCCTATTTTTCACGTTTTTCAGATTTTTACATAGATCACCCGTACAACTTAAATTGACAAACACTTTCTTTGTGTATAACAATAACTTTATGTACTAAGGTGGTTTCATATTTTGATATAGATTATTAAAACTAACCGAGGGGCTTCTTACGAGACCCTAAACACCCCCCTAGCTTTTCATTTAGTTTCAGTTTTTCACAAAACATCCCTAGTAATACTTGTAAATCAGCGTAAAATCAAAAGTTTGTTCTAAAAGTTTTTAAATTTCTATACTTACCCCTAGTTTTTATTCATTATTATTGTCCAGCTCGTCGTCCCATTCCTTCAGAGTGGTCGAACCTCCAAATCCGCCTGAAAACAAAAAAGTTATTAAGAAAAACGGTATTAGGAAAGTTGATGTAAGGGCTGTTTGCGTACATTGCGCAAACACTTTAATACTGAAAATCTTGTTACTATTCTCGTTCTTTTTGTTTTATTGGTAGTTTCAGCAAGGTTTTCCTATTTTTCACGTTTTTCAGATTTTTACATAGATCACCCGTACAACTTAAATTGACAAACACTTTCTTTGTGTATAACAATAACTTTATGTACTAAGGTGGTTTCATATTTTGATATAGATTATTAAAACTAACCGAGGGGCTTCTTACGAGACCCTAAACACCCCCCTAGCTTTTCATTTAGTTTCAGTTTTTCACAAAACATCCCTAGTAATACTTGTAAATCAGCGTAAAATCAAAAGTTTGTTCTAAAAGTTTTTAAATTTCTATACTTACCCCTAGTTTTTATTCATTATTATTGTCCAGCTCGTCGTCCCATTCCTTCAGAGTGGTCGAACCTCCAAATCCGCCTGAAAACAAAAAAGTTATTAAGAAAAACGGTATTAGGAAAGTTGATGTAAGGGCTGTTTGCGTACATTGCGCAAACACTTTAATACTGAAAATCTTGTTACTATTCTCGTTCTTTTTGTTTTATTGGTAGTTTCAGCAAGGTTTTCCTATTTTTCACGTTTTTCAGATTTTTACATAGATCACCCGTACAACTTAAATTGACAAACACTTTCTTTGTGTATAACAATAACTTTATGTACTAAGGTGGTTTCATATTTTGATATAGATTATTAAAACTAACCGAGGGGCTTCTTACGAGACCCTAAACACCCCCCTAGCTTTTCATTTAGTTTCAGTTTTTCACAAAACATCCCTAGTAATACTTGTAAATCAGCGTAAAATCAAAAGTTTGTTCTAAAAGTTTTTAAATTTCTATACTTACCCCTAGTTTTTATTCATTATTATTGTCCAGCTCGTCGTCCCATTCCTTCAGAGTGGTCGAACCTCCAAATCCGCCTGAAAACAAAAAAGTTATTAAGAAAAACGGTATTAGGAAAGTTGATGTAAGGGCTGTTTGCGTACATTGCGCAAACACTTTAATACTGAAAATCTTGTTACTATTCTCGTTCTTTTTGTTTTATTGGTAGTTTCAGCAAGGTTTTCCTATTTTTCACGTTTTTCAGATTTTTACATAGATCACCCGTACAACTTAAATTGACAAACACTTTCTTTGTGTATAACAATAACTTTATGTACTAAGGTGGTTTCATATTTTGATATAGATTATTAAAACTAACCGAGGGGCTTCTTACGAGACCCTAAACACCCCCCTAGCTTTTCATTTAGTTTCAGTTTTTCACAAAACATCCCTAGTAATACTTGTAAATCAGCGTAAAATCAAAAGTTTGTTCTAAAAGTTTTTAAATTTCTATACTTACCCCTAGTTTTTATTCATTATTATTGTCCAGCTCGTCGTCCCATTCCTTCAGAGTGGTCGAACCTCCAAATCCGCCTGAAAACAAAAAAGTTATTAAGAAAAACGGTATTAGGAAAGTTGATGTAAGGGCTGTTTGCGTACATTGCGCAAACACTTTAATACTGAAAATCTTGTTACTATTCTCGTTCTTTTTGTTTTATTGGTAGTTTCAGCAAGGTTTTCCTATTTTTCACGTTTTTCAGATTTTTACATAGATCACCCGTACAACTTAAATTGACAAACACTTTCTTTGTGTATAACAATAACTTTATGTACTAAGGTGGTTTCATATTTTGATATAGATTATTAAAACTAACCGAGGGGCTTCTTACGAGACCCTAAACACCCCCCTAGCTTTTCATTTAGTTTCAGTTTTTCACAAAACATCCCTAGTAATACTTGTAAATCAGCGTAAAATCAAAAGTTTGTTCTAAAAGTTTTTAAATTTCTATACTTACCCCTAGTTTTTATTCATTATTATTGTCCAGCTCGTCGTCCCATTCCTTCAGAGTGGTCGAACCTCCAAATCCGCCTGAAAACAAAAAAGTTATTAAGAAAAACGGTATTAGGAAAGTTGATGTAAGGGCTGTTTGCGTACATTGCGCAAACACTTTAATACTGAAAATCTTGTTACTATTCTCGTTCTTTTTGTTTTATTGGTAGTTTCAGCAAGGTTTTCCTATTTTTCACGTTTTTCAGATTTTTACATAGATCACCCGTACAACTTAAATTGACAAACACTTTCTTTGTGTATAACAATAACTTTATGTACTAAGGTGGTTTCATATTTTGATATAGATTATTAAAACTAACCGAGGGGCTTCTTACGAGACCCTAAACACCCCCCTAGCTTTTCATTTAGTTTCAGTTTTTCACAAAACATCCCTAGTAATACTTGTAAATCAGCGTAAAATCAAAAGTTTGTTCTAAAAGTTTTTAAATTTCTATACTTACCCCTAGTTTTTATTCATTATTATTGTCCAGCTCGTCGTCCCATTCCTTCAGAGTGGTCGAACCTCCAAATCCGCCTGAAAACAAAAAAGTTATTAAGAAAAACGGTATTAGGAAAGTTGATGTAAGGGCTGTTTGCGTACATTGCGCAAACACTTTAATACTGAAAATCTTGTTACTATTCTCGTTCTTTTTGTTTTATTGGTAGTTTCAGCAAGGTTTTCCTATTTTTCACGTTTTTCAGATTTTTACATAGATCACCCGTACAACTTAAATTGACAAACACTTTCTTTGTGTATAACAATAACTTTATGTACTAAGGTGGTTTCATATTTTGATATAGATTATTAAAACTAACCGAGGGGCTTCTTACGAGACCCTAAACACCCCCCTAGCTTTTCATTTAGTTTCAGTTTTTCACAAAACATCCCTAGTAATACTTGTAAATCAGCGTAAAATCAAAAGTTTGTTCTAAAAGTTTTTAAATTTCTATACTTACCCCTAGTTTTTATTCATTATTATTGTCCAGCTCGTCGTCCCATTCCTTCAGAGTGGTCGAACCTCCAAATCCGCCTGAAAACAAAAAAGTTATTAAGAAAAACGGTATTAGGAAAGTTGATGTAAGGGCTGTTTGCGTACATTGCGCAAACACTTTAATACTGAAAATCTTGTTACTATTCTCGTTCTTTTTGTTTTATTGGTAGTTTCAGCAAGGTTTTCCTATTTTTCACGTTTTTCAGATTTTTACATAGATCACCCGTACAACTTAAATTGACAAACACTTTCTTTGTGTATAACAATAACTTTATGTACTAAGGTGGTTTCATATTTTGATATAGATTATTAAAACTAACCGAGGGGCTTCTTACGAGACCCTAAACACCCCCCTAGCTTTTCATTTAGTTTCAGTTTTTCACAAAACATCCCTAGTAATACTTGTAAATCAGCGTAAAATCAAAAGTTTGTTCTAAAAGTTTTTAAATTTCTATACTTACCCCTAGTTTTTATTCATTATTATTGTCCAGCTCGTCGTCCCATTCCTTCAGAGTGGTCGAACCTCCAAATCCGCCTGAAAACAAAAAAGTTATTAAGAAAAACGGTATTAGGAAAGTTGATGTAAGGGCTGTTTGCGTACATTGCGCAAACACTTTAATACTGAAAATCTTGTTACTATTCTCGTTCTTTTTGTTTTATTGGTAGTTTCAGCAAGGTTTTCCTATTTTTCACGTTTTTCAGATTTTTACATAGATCACCCGTACAACTTAAATTGACAAACACTTTCTTTGTGTATAACAATAACTTTATGTACTAAGGTGGTTTCATATTTTGATATAGATTATTAAAACTAACCGAGGGGCTTCTTACGAGACCCTAAACACCCCCCTAGCTTTTCATTTAGTTTCAGTTTTTCACAAAACATCCCTAGTAATACTTGTAAATCAGCGTAAAATCAAAAGTTTGTTCTAAAAGTTTTTAAATTTCTATACTTACCCCTAGTTTTTATTCATTATTATTGTCCAGCTCGTCGTCCCATTCCTTCAGAGTGGTCGAACCTCCAAATCCGCCTGAAAACAAAAAAGTTATTAAGAAAAACGGTATTAGGAAAGTTGATGTAAGGGCTGTTTGCGTACATTGCGCAAACACTTTAATACTGAAAATCTTGTTACTATTCTCGTTCTTTTTGTTTTATTGGTAGTTTCAGCAAGGTTTTCCTATTTTTCACGTTTTTCAGATTTTTACATAGATCACCCGTACAACTTAAATTGACAAACACTTTCTTTGTGTATAACAATAACTTTATGTACTAAGGTGGTTTCATATTTTGATATAGATTATTAAAACTAACCGAGGGGCTTCTTACGAGACCCTAAACACCCCCCTAGCTTTTCATTTAGTTTCAGTTTTTCACAAAACATCCCTAGTAATACTTGTAAATCAGCGTAAAATCAAAAGTTTGTTCTAAAAGTTTTTAAATTTCTATACTTACCCCTAGTTTTTATTCATTATTATTGTCCAGCTCGTCGTCCCATTCCTTCAGAGTGGTCGAACCTCCAAATCCGCCTGAAAACAAAAAAGTTATTAAGAAAAACGGTATTAGGAAAGTTGATGTAAGGGCTGTTTGCGTACATTGCGCAAACACTTTAATACTGAAAATCTTGTTACTATTCTCGTTCTTTTTGTTTTATTGGTAGTTTCAGCAAGGTTTTCCTATTTTTCACGTTTTTCAGATTTTTACATAGATCACCCGTACAACTTAAATTGACAAACACTTTCTTTGTGTATAACAATAACTTTATGTACTAAGGTGGTTTCATATTTTGATATAGATTATTAAAACTAACCGAGGGGCTTCTTACGAGACCCTAAACACCCCCCTAGCTTTTCATTTAGTTTCAGTTTTTCACAAAACATCCCTAGTAATACTTGTAAATCAGCGTAAAATCAAAAGTTTGTTCTAAAAGTTTTTAAATTTCTATACTTACCCCTAGTTTTTATTCATTATTATTGTCCAGCTCGTCGTCCCATTCCTTCAGAGTGGTCGAACCTCCAAATCCGCCTGAAAACAAAAAAGTTATTAAGAAAAACGGTATTAGGAAAGTTGATGTAAGGGCTGTTTGCGTACATTGCGCAAACACTTTAATACTGAAAATCTTGTTACTATTCTCGTTCTTTTTGTTTTATTGGTAGTTTCAGCAAGGTTTTCCTATTTTTCACGTTTTTCAGATTTTTACATAGATCACCCGTACAACTTAAATTGACAAACACTTTCTTTGTGTATAACAATAACTTTATGTACTAAGGTGGTTTCATATTTTGATATAGATTATTAAAACTAACCGAGGGGCTTCTTACGAGACCCTAAACACCCCCCTAGCTTTTCATTTAGTTTCAGTTTTTCACAAAACATCCCTAGTAATACTTGTAAATCAGCGTAAAATCAAAAGTTTGTTCTAAAAGTTTTTAAATTTCTATACTTACCCCTAGTTTTTATTCATTATTATTGTCCAGCTCGTCGTCCCATTCCTTCAGAGTGGTCGAACCTCCAAATCCGCCTGAAAACAAAAAAGTTATTAAGAAAAACGGTATTAGGAAAGTTGATGTAAGGGCTGTTTGCGTACATTGCGCAAACACTTTAATACTGAAAATCTTGTTACTATTCTCGTTCTTTTTGTTTTATTGGTAGTTTCAGCAAGGTTTTCCTATTTTTCACGTTTTTCAGATTTTTACATAGATCACCCGTACAACTTAAATTGACAAACACTTTCTTTGTGTATAACAATAACTTTATGTACTAAGGTGGTTTCATATTTTGATATAGATTATTAAAACTAACCGAGGGGCTTCTTACGAGACCCTAAACACCCCCCTAGCTTTTCATTTAGTTTCAGTTTTTCACAAAACATCCCTAGTAATACTTGTAAATCAGCGTAAAATCAAAAGTTTGTTCTAAAAGTTTTTAAATTTCTATACTTACCCCTAGTTTTTATTCATTATTATTGTCCAGCTCGTCGTCCCATTCCTTCAGAGTGGTCGAACCTCCAAATCCGCCTGAAAACAAAAAAGTTATTAAGAAAAACGGTATTAGGAAAGTTGATGTAAGGGCTGTTTGCGTACATTGCGCAAACACTTTAATACTGAAAATCTTGTTACTATTCTCGTTCTTTTTGTTTTATTGGTAGTTTCAGCAAGGTTTTCCTATTTTTCACGTTTTTCAGATTTTTACATAGATCACCCGTACAACTTAAATTGACAAACACTTTCTTTGTGTATAACAATAACTTTATGTACTAAGGTGGTTTCATATTTTGATATAGATTATTAAAACTAACCGAGGGGCTTCTTACGAGACCCTAAACACCCCCCTAGCTTTTCATTTAGTTTCAGTTTTTCACAAAACATCCCTAGTAATACTTGTAAATCAGCGTAAAATCAAAAGTTTGTTCTAAAAGTTTTTAAATTTCTATACTTACCCCTAGTTTTTATTCATTATTATTGTCCAGCTCGTCGTCCCATTCCTTCAGAGTGGTCGAACCTCCAAATCCGCCTGAAAACAAAAAAGTTATTAAGAAAAACGGTATTAGGAAAGTTGATGTAAGGGCTGTTTGCGTACATTGCGCAAACACTTTAATACTGAAAATCTTGTTACTATTCTCGTTCTTTTTGTTTTATTGGTAGTTTCAGCAAGGTTTTCCTATTTTTCACGTTTTTCAGATTTTTACATAGATCACCCGTACAACTTAAATTGACAAACACTTTCTTTGTGTATAACAATAACTTTATGTACTAAGGTGGTTTCATATTTTGATATAGATTATTAAAACTAACCGAGGGGCTTCTTACGAGACCCTAAACACCCCCCTAGCTTTTCATTTAGTTTCAGTTTTTCACAAAACATCCCTAGTAATACTTGTAAATCAGCGTAAAATCAAAAGTTTGTTCTAAAAGTTTTTAAATTTCTATACTTACCCCTAGTTTTTATTCATTATTATTGTCCAGCTCGTCGTCCCATTCCTTCAGAGTGGTCGAACCTCCAAATCCGCCTGAAAACAAAAAAGTTATTAAGAAAAACGGTATTAGGAAAGTTGATGTAAGGGCTGTTTGCGTACATTGCGCAAACACTTTAATACTGAAAATCTTGTTACTATTCTCGTTCTTTTTGTTTTATTGGTAGTTTCAGCAAGGTTTTCCTATTTTTCACGTTTTTCAGATTTTTACATAGATCACCCGTACAACTTAAATTGACAAACACTTTCTTTGTGTATAACAATAACTTTATGTACTAAGGTGGTTTCATATTTTGATATAGATTATTAAAACTAACCGAGGGGCTTCTTACGAGACCCTAAACACCCCCCTAGCTTTTCATTTAGTTTCAGTTTTTCACAAAACATCCCTAGTAATACTTGTAAATCAGCGTAAAATCAAAAGTTTGTTCTAAAAGTTTTTAAATTTCTATACTTACCCCTAGTTTTTATTCATTATTATTGTCCAGCTCGTCGTCCCATTCCTTCAGAGTGGTCGAACCTCCAAATCCGCCTGAAAACAAAAAAGTTATTAAGAAAAACGGTATTAGGAAAGTTGATGTAAGGGCTGTTTGCGTACATTGCGCAAACACTTTAATACTGAAAATCTTGTTACTATTCTCGTTCTTTTTGTTTTATTGGTAGTTTCAGCAAGGTTTTCCTATTTTTCACGTTTTTCAGATTTTTACATAGATCACCCGTACAACTTAAATTGACAAACACTTTCTTTGTGTATAACAATAACTTTATGTACTAAGGTGGTTTCATATTTTGATATAGATTATTAAAACTAACCGAGGGGCTTCTTACGAGACCCTAAACACCCCCCTAGCTTTTCATTTAGTTTCAGTTTTTCACAAAACATCCCTAGTAATACTTGTAAATCAGCGTAAAATCAAAAGTTTGTTCTAAAAGTTTTTAAATTTCTATACTTACCCCTAGTTTTTATTCATTATTATTGTCCAGCTCGTCGTCCCATTCCTTCAGAGTGGTCGAACCTCCAAATCCGCCTGAAAACAAAAAAGTTATTAAGAAAAACGGTATTAGGAAAGTTGATGTAAGGGCTGTTTGCGTACATTGCGCAAACACTTTAATACTGAAAATCTTGTTACTATTCTCGTTCTTTTTGTTTTATTGGTAGTTTCAGCAAGGTTTTCCTATTTTTCACGTTTTTCAGATTTTTACATAGATCACCCGTACAACTTAAATTGACAAACACTTTCTTTGTGTATAACAATAACTTTATGTACTAAGGTGGTTTCATATTTTGATATAGATTATTAAAACTAACCGAGGGGCTTCTTACGAGACCCTAAACACCCCCCTAGCTTTTCATTTAGTTTCAGTTTTTCACAAAACATCCCTAGTAATACTTGTAAATCAGCGTAAAATCAAAAGTTTGTTCTAAAAGTTTTTAAATTTCTATACTTACCCCTAGTTTTTATTCATTATTATTGTCCAGCTCGTCGTCCCATTCCTTCAGAGTGGTCGAACCTCCAAATCCGCCTGAAAACAAAAAAGTTATTAAGAAAAACGGTATTAGGAAAGTTGATGTAAGGGCTGTTTGCGTACATTGCGCAAACACTTTAATACTGAAAATCTTGTTACTATTCTCGTTCTTTTTGTTTTATTGGTAGTTTCAGCAAGGTTTTCCTATTTTTCACGTTTTTCAGATTTTTACATAGATCACCCGTACAACTTAAATTGACAAACACTTTCTTTGTGTATAACAATAACTTTATGTACTAAGGTGGTTTCATATTTTGATATAGATTATTAAAACTAACCGAGGGGCTTCTTACGAGACCCTAAACACCCCCCTAGCTTTTCATTTAGTTTCAGTTTTTCACAAAACATCCCTAGTAATACTTGTAAATCAGCGTAAAATCAAAAGTTTGTTCTAAAAGTTTTTAAATTTCTATACTTACCCCTAGTTTTTATTCATTATTATTGTCCAGCTCGTCGTCCCATTCCTTCAGAGTGGTCGAACCTCCAAATCCGCCTGAAAACAAAAAAGTTATTAAGAAAAACGGTATTAGGAAAGTTGATGTAAGGGCTGTTTGCGTACATTGCGCAAACACTTTAATACTGAAAATCTTGTTACTATTCTCGTTCTTTTTGTTTTATTGGTAGTTTCAGCAAGGTTTTCCTATTTTTCACGTTTTTCAGATTTTTACATAGATCACCCGTACAACTTAAATTGACAAACACTTTCTTTGTGTATAACAATAACTTTATGTACTAAGGTGGTTTCATATTTTGATATAGATTATTAAAACTAACCGAGGGGCTTCTTACGAGACCCTAAACACCCCCCTAGCTTTTCATTTAGTTTCAGTTTTTCACAAAACATCCCTAGTAATACTTGTAAATCAGCGTAAAATCAAAAGTTTGTTCTAAAAGTTTTTAAATTTCTATACTTACCCCTAGTTTTTATTCATTATTATTGTCCAGCTCGTCGTCCCATTCCTTCAGAGTGGTCGAACCTCCAAATCCGCCTGAAAACAAAAAAGTTATTAAGAAAAACGGTATTAGGAAAGTTGATGTAAGGGCTGTTTGCGTACATTGCGCAAACACTTTAATACTGAAAATCTTGTTACTATTCTCGTTCTTTTTGTTTTATTGGTAGTTTCAGCAAGGTTTTCCTATTTTTCACGTTTTTCAGATTTTTACATAGATCACCCGTACAACTTAAATTGACAAACACTTTCTTTGTGTATAACAATAACTTTATGTACTAAGGTGGTTTCATATTTTGATATAGATTATTAAAACTAACCGAGGGGCTTCTTACGAGACCCTAAACACCCCCCTAGCTTTTCATTTAGTTTCAGTTTTTCACAAAACATCCCTAGTAATACTTGTAAATCAGCGTAAAATCAAAAGTTTGTTCTAAAAGTTTTTAAATTTCTATACTTACCCCTAGTTTTTATTCATTATTATTGTCCAGCTCGTCGTCCCATTCCTTCAGAGTGGTCGAACCTCCAAATCCGCCTGAAAACAAAAAAGTTATTAAGAAAAACGGTATTAGGAAAGTTGATGTAAGGGCTGTTTGCGTACATTGCGCAAACACTTTAATACTGAAAATCTTGTTACTATTCTCGTTCTTTTTGTTTTATTGGTAGTTTCAGCAAGGTTTTCCTATTTTTCACGTTTTTCAGATTTTTACATAGATCACCCGTACAACTTAAATTGACAAACACTTTCTTTGTGTATAACAATAACTTTATGTACTAAGGTGGTTTCATATTTTGATATAGATTATTAAAACTAACCGAGGGGCTTCTTACGAGACCCTAAACACCCCCCTAGCTTTTCATTTAGTTTCAGTTTTTCACAAAACATCCCTAGTAATACTTGTAAATCAGCGTAAAATCAAAAGTTTGTTCTAAAAGTTTTTAAATTTCTATACTTACCCCTAGTTTTTATTCATTATTATTGTCCAGCTCGTCGTCCCATTCCTTCAGAGTGGTCGAACCTCCAAATCCGCCTGAAAACAAAAAAGTTATTAAGAAAAACGGTATTAGGAAAGTTGATGTAAGGGCTGTTTGCGTACATTGCGCAAACACTTTAATACTGAAAATCTTGTTACTATTCTCGTTCTTTTTGTTTTATTGGTAGTTTCAGCAAGGTTTTCCTATTTTTCACGTTTTTCAGATTTTTACATAGATCACCCGTACAACTTAAATTGACAAACACTTTCTTTGTGTATAACAATAACTTTATGTACTAAGGTGGTTTCATATTTTGATATAGATTATTAAAACTAACCGAGGGGCTTCTTACGAGACCCTAAACACCCCCCTAGCTTTTCATTTAGTTTCAGTTTTTCACAAAACATCCCTAGTAATACTTGTAAATCAGCGTAAAATCAAAAGTTTGTTCTAAAAGTTTTTAAATTTCTATACTTACCCCTAGTTTTTATTCATTATTATTGTCCAGCTCGTCGTCCCATTCCTTCAGAGTGGTCGAACCTCCAAATCCGCCTGAAAACAAAAAAGTTATTAAGAAAAACGGTATTAGGAAAGTTGATGTAAGGGCTGTTTGCGTACATTGCGCAAACACTTTAATACTGAAAATCTTGTTACTATTCTCGTTCTTTTTGTTTTATTGGTAGTTTCAGCAAGGTTTTCCTATTTTTCACGTTTTTCAGATTTTTACATAGATCACCCGTACAACTTAAATTGACAAACACTTTCTTTGTGTATAACAATAACTTTATGTACTAAGGTGGTTTCATATTTTGATATAGATTATTAAAACTAACCGAGGGGCTTCTTACGAGACCCTAAACACCCCCCTAGCTTTTCATTTAGTTTCAGTTTTTCACAAAACATCCCTAGTAATACTTGTAAATCAGCGTAAAATCAAAAGTTTGTTCTAAAAGTTTTTAAATTTCTATACTTACCCCTAGTTTTTATTCATTATTATTGTCCAGCTCGTCGTCCCATTCCTTCAGAGTGGTCGAACCTCCAAATCCGCCTGAAAACAAAAAAGTTATTAAGAAAAACGGTATTAGGAAAGTTGATGTAAGGGCTGTTTGCGTACATTGCGCAAACACTTTAATACTGAAAATCTTGTTACTATTCTCGTTCTTTTTGTTTTATTGGTAGTTTCAGCAAGGTTTTCCTATTTTTCACGTTTTTCAGATTTTTACATAGATCACCCGTACAACTTAAATTGACAAACACTTTCTTTGTGTATAACAATAACTTTATGTACTAAGGTGGTTTCATATTTTGATATAGATTATTAAAACTAACCAAGGGGCTTCTTACGAGACCCTAAACACCCCCCTAGCTTTTCATTTAGTTTCAGTTTTTCACAAAACATCCCTAGTAATACTTGTAAATCAGCGTAAAATCAAAAGTTTGTTCTAAAAGTTTTTAAATTTCTATACTTACCCCTAGTTTTTATTCATTATTATTGTCCAGCTCGTCGTCCCATTCCTTCAGAGTGGTCGAACCTCCAAATCCGCCTGAAAACAAAAAAGTTATTAAGAAAAACGGTATTAGGAAAGTTGATGTAAGGGCTGTTTGCGTACATTGCGCAAACACTTTAATACTGAAAATCTTGTTACTATTCTCGTTCTTTTTGTTTTATTGGTAGTTTCAGCAAGGTTTTCCTATTTTTCACGTTTTTCAGATTTTTACATAGATCACCCGTACAACTTAAATTGACAAACACTTTCTTTGTGTATAACAATAACTTTATGTACTAAGGTGGTTTCATATTTTGATATAGATTATTAAAACTAACCGAGGGGCTTCTTACGAGACCCTAAACACCCCCCTAGCTTTTCATTTAGTTTCAGTTTTTCACAAAACATCCCTAGTAATACTTGTAAATCAGCGTAAAATCAAAAGTTTGTTCTAAAAGTTTTTAAATTTCTATACTTACCCCTAGTTTTTATTCATTATTATTGTCCAGCTCGTCGTCCCATTCCTTCAGAGTGGTCGAACCTCCAAATCCGCCTGAAAACAAAAAAGTTATTAAGAAAAACGGTATTAGGAAAGTTGATGTAAGGGCTGTTTGCGTACATTGCGCAAACACTTTAATACTGAAAATCTTGTTACTATTCTCGTTCTTTTTGTTTTATTGGTAGTTTCAGCAAGGTTTTCCTATTTTTCACGTTTTTCAGATTTTTACATAGATCACCCGTACAACTTAAATTGACAAACACTTTCTTTGTGTATAACAATAACTTTATGTACTAAGGTGGTTTCATATTTTGATATAGATTATTAAAACTAACCGAGGGGCTTCTTACGAGACCCTAAACACCCCCCTAGCTTTTCATTTAGTTTCAGTTTTTCACAAAACATCCCTAGTAATACTTGTAAATCAGCGTAAAATCAAAAGTTTGTTCTAAAAGTTTTTAAATTTCTATACTTACCCCTAGTTTTTATTCATTATTATTGTCCAGCTCGTCGTCCCATTCCTTCAGAGTGGTCGAACCTCCAAATCCGCCTGAAAACAAAAAAGTTATTAAGAAAAACGGTATTAGGAAAGTTGATGTAAGGGCTGTTTGCGTACATTGCGCAAACACTTTAATACTGAAAATCTTGTTACTATTCTCGTTCTTTTTGTTTTATTGGTAGTTTCAGCAAGGTTTTCCTATTTTTCACGTTTTTCAGATTTTTACATAGATCACCCGTACAACTTAAATTGACAAACACTTTCTTTGTGTATAACAATAACTTTATGTACTAAGGTGGTTTCATATTTTGATATAGATTATTAAAACTAACCGAGGGGCTTCTTACGAGACCCTAAACACCCCCCTAGCTTTTCATTTAGTTTCAGTTTTTCACAAAACATCCCTAGTAATACTTGTAAATCAGCGTAAAATCAAAAGTTTGTTCTAAAAGTTTTTAAATTTCTATACTTACCCCTAGTTTTTATTCATTATTATTGTCCAGCTCGTCGTCCCATTCCTTCAGAGTGGTCGAACCTCCAAATCCGCCTGAAAACAAAAAAGTTATTAAGAAAAACGGTATTAGGAAAGTTGATGTAAGGGCTGTTTGCGTACATTGCGCAAACACTTTAATACTGAAAATCTTGTTACTATTCTCGTTCTTTTTGTTTTATTGGTAGTTTCAGCAAGGTTTTCCTATTTTTCACGTTTTTCAGATTTTTACATAGATCACCCGTACAACTTAAATTGACAAACACTTTCTTTGTGTATAACAATAACTTTATGTACTAAGGTGGTTTCATATTTTGATATAGATTATTAAAACTAACCGAGGGGCTTCTTACGAGACCCTAAACACCCCCCTAGCTTTTCATTTAGTTTCAGTTTTTCACAAAACATCCCTAGTAATACTTGTAAATCAGCGTAAAATCAAAAGTTTGTTCTAAAAGTTTTTAAATTTCTATACTTACCCCTAGTTTTTATTCATTATTATTGTCCAGCTCGTCGTCCCATTCCTTCAGAGTGGTCGAACCTCCAAATCCGCCTGAAAACAAAAAAGTTATTAAGAAAAACGGTATTAGGAAAGTTGATGTAAGGGCTGTTTGCGTACATTGCGCAAACACTTTAATACTGAAAATCTTGTTACTATTCTCGTTCTTTTTGTTTTATTGGTAGTTTCAGCAAGGTTTTCCTATTTTTCACGTTTTTCAGATTTTTACATAGATCACCCGTACAACTTAAATTGACAAACACTTTCTTTGTGTATAACAATAACTTTATGTACTAAGGTGGTTTCATATTTTGATATAGATTATTAAAACTAACCGAGGGGCTTCTTACGAGACCCTAAACACCCCCCTAGCTTTTCATTTAGTTTCAGTTTTTCACAAAACATCCCTAGTAATACTTGTAAATCAGCGTAAAATCAAAAGTTTGTTCTAAAAGTTTTTAAATTTCTATACTTACCCCTAGTTTTTATTCATTATTATTGTCCAGCTCGTCGTCCCATTCCTTCAGAGTGGTCGAACCTCCAAATCCGCCTGAAAACAAAAAAGTTATTAAGAAAAACGGTATTAGGAAAGTTGATGTAAGGGCTGTTTGCGTACATTGCGCAAACACTTTAATACTGAAAATCTTGTTACTATTCTCGTTCTTTTTGTTTTATTGGTAGTTTCAGCAAGGTTTTCCTATTTTTCACGTTTTTCAGATTTTTACATAGATCACCCGTACAACTTAAATTGACAAACACTTTCTTTGTGTATAACAATAACTTTATGTACTAAGGTGGTTTCATATTTTGATATAGATTATTAAAACTAACCGAGGGGCTTCTTACGAGACCCTAAACACCCCCCTAGCTTTTCATTTAGTTTCAGTTTTTCACAAAACATCCCTAGTAATACTTGTAAATCAGCGTAAAATCAAAAGTTTGTTCTAAAAGTTTTTAAATTTCTATACTTACCCCTAGTTTTTATTCATTATTATTGTCCAGCTCGTCGTCCCATTCCTTCAGAGTGGTCGAACCTCCAAATCCGCCTGAAAACAAAAAAGTTATTAAGAAAAACGGTATTAGGAAAGTTGATGTAAGGGCTGTTTGCGTACATTGCGCAAACACTTTAATACTGAAAATCTTGTTACTATTCTCGTTCTTTTTGTTTTATTGGTAGTTTCAGCAAGGTTTTCCTATTTTTCACGTTTTTCAGATTTTTACATAGATCACCCGTACAACTTAAATTGACAAACACTTTCTTTGTGTATAACAATAACTTTATGTACTAAGGTGGTTTCATATTTTGATATAGATTATTAAAACTAACCGAGGGGCTTCTTACGAGACCCTAAACACCCCCCTAGCTTTTCATTTAGTTTCAGTTTTTCACAAAACATCCCTAGTAATACTTGTAAATCAGCGTAAAATCAAAAGTTTGTTCTAAAAGTTTTTAAATTTCTATACTTACCCCTAGTTTTTATTCATTATTATTGTCCAGCTCGTCGTCCCATTCCTTCAGAGTGGTCGAACCTCCAAATCCGCCTGAAAACAAAAAAGTTATTAAGAAAAACGGTATTAGGAAAGTTGATGTAAGGGCTGTTTGCGTACATTGCGCAAACACTTTAATACTGAAAATCTTGTTACTATTCTCGTTCTTTTTGTTTTATTGGTAGTTTCAGCAAGGTTTTCCTATTTTTCACGTTTTTCAGATTTTTACATAGATCACCCGTACAACTTAAATTGACAAACACTTTCTTTGTGTATAACAATAACTTTATGTACTAAGGTGGTTTCATATTTTGATATAGATTATTAAAACTAACCGAGGGGCTTCTTACGAGACCCTAAACACCCCCCTAGCTTTTCATTTAGTTTCAGTTTTTCACAAAACATCCCTAGTAATACTTGTAAATCAGCGTAAAATCAAAAGTTTGTTCTAAAAGTTTTTAAATTTCTATACTTACCCCTAGTTTTTATTCATTATTATTGTCCAGCTCGTCGTCCCATTCCTTCAGAGTGGTCGAACCTCCAAATCCGCCTGAAAACAAAAAAGTTATTAAGAAAAACGGTATTAGGAAAGTTGATGTAAGGGCTGTTTGCGTACATTGCGCAAACACTTTAATACTGAAAATCTTGTTACTATTCTCGTTCTTTTTGTTTTATTGGTAGTTTCAGCAAGGTTTTCCTATTTTTCACGTTTTTCAGATTTTTACATAGATCACCCGTACAACTTAAATTGACAAACACTTTCTTTGTGTATAACAATAACTTTATGTACTAAGGTGGTTTCATATTTTGATATAGATTATTAAAACTAACCGAGGGGCTTCTTACGAGACCCTAAACACCCCCCTAGCTTTTCATTTAGTTTCAGTTTTTCACAAAACATCCCTAGTAATACTTGTAAATCAGCGTAAAATCAAAAGTTTGTTCTAAAAGTTTTTAAATTTCTATACTTACCCCTAGTTTTTATTCATTATTATTGTCCAGCTCGTCGTCCCATTCCTTCAGAGTGGTCGAACCTCCAAATCCGCCTGAAAACAAAAAAGTTATTAAGAAAAACGGTATTAGGAAAGTTGATGTAAGGGCTGTTTGCGTACATTGCGCAAACACTTTAATACTGAAAATCTTGTTACTATTCTCGTTCTTTTTGTTTTATTGGTAGTTTCAGCAAGGTTTTCCTATTTTTCACGTTTTTCAGATTTTTACATAGATCACCCGTACAACTTAAATTGACAAACACTTTCTTTGTGTATAACAATAACTTTATGTACTAAGGTGGTTTCATATTTTGATATAGATTATTAAAACTAACCGAGGGGCTTCTTACGAGACCCTAAACACCCCCCTAGCTTTTCATTTAGTTTCAGTTTTTCACAAAACATCCCTAGTAATACTTGTAAATCAGCGTAAAATCAAAAGTTTGTTCTAAAAGTTTTTAAATTTCTATACTTACCCCTAGTTTTTATTCATTATTATTGTCCAGCTCGTCGTCCCATTCCTTCAGAGTGGTCGAACCTCCAAATCCGCCTGAAAACAAAAAAGTTATTAAGAAAAACGGTATTAGGAAAGTTGATGTAAGGGCTGTTTGCGTACATTGCGCAAACACTTTAATACTGAAAATCTTGTTACTATTCTCGTTCTTTTTGTTTTATTGGTAGTTTCAGCAAGGTTTTCCTATTTTTCACGTTTTTCAGATTTTTACATAGATCACCCGTACAACTTAAATTGACAAACACTTTCTTTGTGTATAACAATAACTTTATGTACTAAGGTGGTTTCATATTTTGATATAGATTATTAAAACTAACCGAGGGGCTTCTTACGAGACCCTAAACACCCCCCTAGCTTTTCATTTAGTTTCAGTTTTTCACAAAACATCCCTAGTAATACTTGTAAATCAGCGTAAAATCAAAAGTTTGTTCTAAAAGTTTTTAAATTTCTATACTTACCCCTAGTTTTTATTCATTATTATTGTCCAGCTCGTCGTCCCATTCCTTCAGAGTGGTCGAACCTCCAAATCCGCCTGAAAACAAAAAAGTTATTAAGAAAAACGGTATTAGGAAAGTTGATGTAAGGGCTGTTTGCGTACATTGCGCAAACACTTTAATACTGAAAATCTTGTTACTATTCTCGTTCTTTTTGTTTTATTGGTAGTTTCAGCAAGGTTTTCCTATTTTTCACGTTTTTCAGATTTTTACATAGATCACCCGTACAACTTAAATTGACAAACACTTTCTTTGTGTATAACAATAACTTTATGTACTAAGGTGGTTTCATATTTTGATATAGATTATTAAAACTAACCGAGGGGCTTCTTACGAGACCCTAAACACCCCCCTAGCTTTTCATTTAGTTTCAGTTTTTCACAAAACATCCCTAGTAATACTTGTAAATCAGCGTAAAATCAAAAGTTTGTTCTAAAAGTTTTTAAATTTCTATACTTACCCCTAGTTTTTATTCATTATTATTGTCCAGCTCGTCGTCCCATTCCTTCAGAGTGGTCGAACCTCCAAATCCGCCTGAAAACAAAAAAGTTATTAAGAAAAACGGTATTAGGAAAGTTGATGTAAGGGCTGTTTGCGTACATTGCGCAAACACTTTAATACTGAAAATCTTGTTACTATTCTCGTTCTTTTTGTTTTATTGGTAGTTTCAGCAAGGTTTTCCTATTTTTCACGTTTTTCAGATTTTTACATAGATCACCCGTACAACTTAAATTGACAAACACTTTCTTTGTGTATAACAATAACTTTATGTACTAAGGTGGTTTCATATTTTGATATAGATTATTAAAACTAACCGAGGGGCTTCTTACGAGACCCTAAACACCCCCCTAGCTTTTCATTTAGTTTCAGTTTTTCACAAAACATCCCTAGTAATACTTGTAAATCAGCGTAAAATCAAAAGTTTGTTCTAAAAGTTTTTAAATTTCTATACTTACCCCTAGTTTTTATTCATTATTATTGTCCAGCTCGTCGTCCCATTCCTTCAGAGTGGTCGAACCTCCAAATCCGCCTGAAAACAAAAAAGTTATTAAGAAAAACGGTATTAGGAAAGTTGATGTAAGGGCTGTTTGCGTACATTGCGCAAACACTTTAATACTGAAAATCTTGTTACTATTCTCGTTCTTTTTGTTTTATTGGTAGTTTCAGCAAGGTTTTCCTATTTTTCACGTTTTTCAGATTTTTACATAGATCACCCGTACAACTTAAATTGACAAACACTTTCTTTGTGTATAACAATAACTTTATGTACTAAGGTGGTTTCATATTTTGATATAGATTATTAAAACTAACCGAGGGGCTTCTTACGAGACCCTAAACACCCCCCTAGCTTTTCATTTAGTTTCAGTTTTTCACAAAACATCCCTAGTAATACTTGTAAATCAGCGTAAAATCAAAAGTTTGTTCTAAAAGTTTTTAAATTTCTATACTTACCCCTAGTTTTTATTCATTATTATTGTCCAGCTCGTCGTCCCATTCCTTCAGAGTGGTCGAACCTCCAAATCCGCCTGAAAACAAAAAAGTTATTAAGAAAAACGGTATTAGGAAAGTTGATGTAAGGGCTGTTTGCGTACATTGCGCAAACACTTTAATACTGAAAATCTTGTTACTATTCTCGTTCTTTTTGTTTTATTGGTAGTTTCAGCAAGGTTTTCCTATTTTTCACGTTTTTCAGATTTTTACATAGATCACCCGTACAACTTAAATTGACAAACACTTTCTTTGTGTATAACAATAACTTTATGTACTAAGGTGGTTTCATATTTTGATATAGATTATTAAAACTAACCGAGGGGCTTCTTACGAGACCCTAAACACCCCCCTAGCTTTTCATTTAGTTTCAGTTTTTCACAAAACATCCCTAGTAATACTTGTAAATCAGCGTAAAATCAAAAGTTTGTTCTAAAAGTTTTTAAATTTCTATACTTACCCCTAGTTTTTATTCATTATTATTGTCCAGCTCGTCGTCCCATTCCTTCAGAGTGGTCGAACCTCCAAATCCGCCTGAAAACAAAAAAGTTATTAAGAAAAACGGTATTAGGAAAGTTGATGTAAGGGCTGTTTGCGTACATTGCGCAAACACTTTAATACTGAAAATCTTGTTACTATTCTCGTTCTTTTTGTTTTATTGGTAGTTTCAGCAAGGTTTTCCTATTTTTCACGTTTTTCAGATTTTTACATAGATCACCCGTACAACTTAAATTGACAAACACTTTCTTTGTGTATAACAATAACTTTATGTACTAAGGTGGTTTCATATTTTGATATAGATTATTAAAACTAACCGAGGGGCTTCTTACGAGACCCTAAACACCCCCCTAGCTTTTCATTTAGTTTCAGTTTTTCACAAAACATCCCTAGTAATACTTGTAAATCAGCGTAAAATCAAAAGTTTGTTCTAAAAGTTTTTAAATTTCTATACTTACCCCTAGTTTTTATTCATTATTATTGTCCAGCTCGTCGTCCCATTCCTTCAGAGTGGTCGAACCTCCAAATCCGCCTGAAAACAAAAAAGTTATTAAGAAAAACGGTATTAGGAAAGTTGATGTAAGGGCTGTTTGCGTACATTGCGCAAACACTTTAATACTGAAAATCTTGTTACTATTCTCGTTCTTTTTGTTTTATTGGTAGTTTCAGCAAGGTTTTCCTATTTTTCACGTTTTTCAGATTTTTACATAGATCACCCGTACAACTTAAATTGACAAACACTTTCTTTGTGTATAACAATAACTTTATGTACTAAGGTGGTTTCATATTTTGATATAGATTATTAAAACTAACCGAGGGGCTTCTTACGAGACCCTAAACACCCCCCTAGCTTTTCATTTAGTTTCAGTTTTTCACAAAACATCCCTAGTAATACTTGTAAATCAGCGTAAAATCAAAAGTTTGTTCTAAAAGTTTTTAAATTTCTATACTTACCCCTAGTTTTTATTCATTATTATTGTCCAGCTCGTCGTCCCATTCCTTCAGAGTGGTCGAACCTCCAAATCCGCCTGAAAACAAAAAAGTTATTAAGAAAAACGGTATTAGGAAAGTTGATGTAAGGGCTGTTTGCGTACATTGCGCAAACACTTTAATACTGAAAATCTTGTTACTATTCTCGTTCTTTTTGTTTTATTGGTAGTTTCAGCAAGGTTTTCCTATTTTTCACGTTTTTCAGATTTTTACATAGATCACCCGTACAACTTAAATTGACAAACACTTTCTTTGTGTATAACAATAACTTTATGTACTAAGGTGGTTTCATATTTTGATATAGATTATTAAAACTAACCGAGGGGCTTCTTACGAGACCCTAAACACCCCCCTAGCTTTTCATTTAGTTTCAGTTTTTCACAAAACATCCCTAGTAATACTTGTAAATCAGCGTAAAATCAAAAGTTTGTTCTAAAAGTTTTTAAATTTCTATACTTACCCCTAGTTTTTATTCATTATTATTGTCCAGCTCGTCGTCCCATTCCTTCAGAGTGGTCGAACCTCCAAATCCGCCTGAAAACAAAAAAGTTATTAAGAAAAACGGTATTAGGAAAGTTGATGTAAGGGCTGTTTGCGTACATTGCGCAAACACTTTAATACTGAAAATCTTGTTACTATTCTCGTTCTTTTTGTTTTATTGGTAGTTTCAGCAAGGTTTTCCTATTTTTCACGTTTTTCAGATTTTTACATAGATCACCCGTACAACTTAAATTGACAAACACTTTCTTTGTGTATAACAATAACTTTATGTACTAAGGTGGTTTCATATTTTGATATAGATTATTAAAACTAACCGAGGGGCTTCTTACGAGACCCTAAACACCCCCCTAGCTTTTCATTTAGTTTCAGTTTTTCACAAAACATCCCTAGTAATACTTGTAAATCAGCGTAAAATCAAAAGTTTGTTCTAAAAGTTTTTAAATTTCTATACTTACCCCTAGTTTTTATTCATTATTATTGTCCAGCTCGTCGTCCCATTCCTTCAGAGTGGTCGAACCTCCAAATCCGCCTGAAAACAAAAAAGTTATTAAGAAAAACGGTATTAGGAAAGTTGATATAAGGGCTGTTTGCGTACATTGCGCAAACACTTTAATACTGAAAATCTTGTTACTATTCTCGTTCTTTTTGTTTTATTGGTAGTTTCAGCAAGGTTTTCCTATTTTTCACGTTTTTCAGATTTTTACATAGATCACCCGTACAACTTAAATTGACAAACACTTTCTTTGTGTATAACAATAACTTTATGTACTAAGGTGGTTTCATATTTTGATATAGATTATTAAAACTAACCGAGGGGCTTCTTACGAGACCCTAAACACCCCCCTAGCTTTTCATTTAGTTTCAGTTTTTCACAAAACATCCCTAGTAATACTTGTAAATCAGCGTAAAATCAAAAGTTTGTTCTAAAAGTTTTTAAATTTCTATACTTACCCCTAGTTTTTATTCATTATTATTGTCCAGCTCGTCGTCCCATTCCTTCAGAGTGGTCGAACCTCCAAATCCGCCTGAAAACAAAAAAGTTATTAAGAAAAACGGTATTAGGAAAGTTGATGTAAGGGCTGTTTGCGTACATTGCGCAAACACTTTAATACTGAAAATCTTGTTACTATTCTCGTTCTTTTTGTTTTATTGGTAGTTTCAGCAAGGTTTTCCTATTTTTCACGTTTTTCAGATTTTTACATAGATCACCCGTACAACTTAAATTGACAAACACTTTCTTTGTGTATAACAATAACTTTATGTACTAAGGTGGTTTCATATTTTGATATAGATTATTAAAACTAACCGAGGGGCTTCTTACGAGACCCTAAACACCCCCCTAGCTTTTCATTTAGTTTCAGTTTTTCACAAAACATCCCTAGTAATACTTGTAAATCAGCGTAAAATCAAAAGTTTGTTCTAAAAGTTTTTAAATTTCTATACTTACCCCTAGTTTTTATTCATTATTATTGTCCAGCTCGTCGTCCCATTCCTTCAGAGTGGTCGAACCTCCAAATCCGCCTGAAAACAAAAAAGTTATTAAGAAAAACGGTATTAGGAAAGTTGATGTAAGGGCTGTTTGCGTACATTGCGCAAACACTTTAATACTGAAAATCTTGTTACTATTCTCGTTCTTTTTGTTTTATTGGTAGTTTCAGCAAGGTTTTCCTATTTTTCACGTTTTTCAGATTTTTACATAGATCACCCGTACAACTTAAATTGACAAACACTTTCTTTGTGTATAACAATAACTTTATGTACTAAGGTGGTTTCATATTTTGATATAGATTATTAAAACTAACCGAGGGGCTTCTTACGAGACCCTAAACACCCCCCTAGCTTTTCATTTAGTTTCAGTTTTTCACAAAACATCCCTAGTAATACTTGTAAATCAGCGTAAAATCAAAAGTTTGTTCTAAAAGTTTTTAAATTTCTATACTTACCCCTAGTTTTTATTCATTATTATTGTCCAGCTCGTCGTCCCATTCCTTCAGAGTGGTCGAACCTCCAAATCCGCCTGAAAACAAAAAAGTTATTAAGAAAAACGGTATTAGGAAAGTTGATGTAAGGGCTGTTTGCGTACATTGCGCAAACACTTTAATACTGAAAATCTTGTTACTATTCTCGTTCTTTTTGTTTTATTGGTAGTTTCAGCAAGGTTTTCCTATTTTTCACGTTTTTCAGATTTTTACATAGATCACCCGTACAACTTAAATTGACAAACACTTTCTTTGTGTATAACAATAACTTTATGTACTAAGGTGGTTTCATATTTTGATATAGATTATTAAAACTAACCGAGGGGCTTCTTACGAGACCCTAAACACCCCCCTAGCTTTTCATTTAGTTTCAGTTTTTCACAAAACATCCCTAGTAATACTTGTAAATCAGCGTAAAATCAAAAGTTTGTTCTAAAAGTTTTTAAATTTCTATACTTACCCCTAGTTTTTATTCATTATTATTGTCCAGCTCGTCGTCCCATTCCTTCAGAGTGGTCGAACCTCCAAATCCGCCTGAAAACAAAAAAGTTATTAAGAAAAACGGTATTAGGAAAGTTGATGTAAGGGCTGTTTGCGTACATTGCGCAAACACTTTAATACTGAAAATCTTGTTACTATTCTCGTTCTTTTTGTTTTATTGGTAGTTTCAGCAAGGTTTTCCTATTTTTCACGTTTTTCAGATTTTTACATAGATCACCCGTACAACTTAAATTGACAAACACTTTCTTTGTGTATAACAATAACTTTATGTACTAAGGTGGTTTCATATTTTGATATAGATTATTAAAACTAACCGAGGGGCTTCTTACGAGACCCTAAACACCCCCCTAGCTTTTCATTTAGTTTCAGTTTTTCACAAAACATCCCTAGTAATACTTGTAAATCAGCGTAAAATCAAAAGTTTGTTCTAAAAGTTTTTAAATTTCTATACTTACCCCTAGTTTTTATTCATTATTATTGTCCAGCTCGTCGTCCCATTCCTTCAGAGTGGTCGAACCTCCAAATCCGCCTGAAAACAAAAAAGTTATTAAGAAAAACGGTATTAGGAAAGTTGATGTAAGGGCTGTTTGCGTACATTGCGCAAACACTTTAATACTGAAAATCTTGTTACTATTCTCGTTCTTTTTGTTTTATTGGTAGTTTCAGCAAGGTTTTCCTATTTTTCACGTTTTTCAGATTTTTACATAGATCACCCGTACAACTTAAATTGACAAACACTTTCTTTGTGTATAACAATAACTTTATGTACTAAGGTGGTTTCATATTTTGATATAGATTATTAAAACTAACCGAGGGGCTTCTTACGAGACCCTAAACACCCCCCTAGCTTTTCATTTAGTTTCAGTTTTTCACAAAACATCCCTAGTAATACTTGTAAATCAGCGTAAAATCAAAAGTTTGTTCTAAAAGTTTTTAAATTTCTATACTTACCCCTAGTTTTTATTCATTATTATTGTCCAGCTCGTCGTCCCATTCCTTCAGAGTGGTCGAACCTCCAAATCCGCCTGAAAACAAAAAAGTTATTAAGAAAAACGGTATTAGGAAAGTTGATGTAAGGGCTGTTTGCGTACATTGCGCAAACACTTTAATACTGAAAATCTTGTTACTATTCTCGTTCTTTTTGTTTTATTGGTAGTTTCAGCAAGGTTTTCCTATTTTTCACGTTTTTCAGATTTTTACATAGATCACCCGTACAACTTAAATTGACAAACACTTTCTTTGTGTATAACAATAACTTTATGTACTAAGGTGGTTTCATATTTTGATATAGATTATTAAAACTAACCGAGGGGCTTCTTACGAGACCCTAAACACCCCCCTAGCTTTTCATTTAGTTTCAGTTTTTCACAAAACATCCCTAGTAATACTTGTAAATCAGCGTAAAATCAAAAGTTTGTTCTAAAAGTTTTTAAATTTCTATACTTACCCCTAGTTTTTATTCATTATTATTGTCCAGCTCGTCGTCCCATTCCTTCAGAGTGGTCGAACCTCCAAATCCGCCTGAAAACAAAAAAGTTATTAAGAAAAACGGTATTAGGAAAGTTGATGTAAGGGCTGTTTGCGTACATTGCGCAAACACTTTAATACTGAAAATCTTGTTACTATTCTCGTTCTTTTTGTTTTATTGGTAGTTTCAGCAAGGTTTTCCTATTTTTCACGTTTTTCAGATTTTTACATAGATCACCCGTACAACTTAAATTGACAAACACTTTCTTTGTGTATAACAATAACTTTATGTACTAAGGTGGTTTCATATTTTGATATAGATTATTAAAACTAACCGAGGGGCTTCTTACGAGACCCTAAACACCCCCCTAGCTTTTCATTTAGTTTCAGTTTTTCACAAAACATCCCTAGTAATACTTGTAAATCAGCGTAAAATCAAAAGTTTGTTCTAAAAGTTTTTAAATTTCTATACTTACCCCTAGTTTTTATTCATTATTATTGTCCAGCTCGTCGTCCCATTCCTTCAGAGTGGTCGAACCTCCAAATCCGCCTGAAAACAAAAAAGTTATTAAGAAAAACGGTATTAGGAAAGTTGATGTAAGGGCTGTTTGCGTACATTGCGCAAACACTTTAATACTGAAAATCTTGTTACTATTCTCGTTCTTTTTGTTTTATTGGTAGTTTCAGCAAGGTTTTCCTATTTTTCACGTTTTTCAGATTTTTACATAGATCACCCGTACAACTTAAATTGACAAACACTTTCTTTGTGTATAACAATAACTTTATGTACTAAGGTGGTTTCATATTTTGATATAGATTATTAAAACTAACCGAGGGGCTTCTTACGAGACCCTAAACACCCCCCTAGCTTTTCATTTAGTTTCAGTTTTTCACAAAACATCCCTAGTAATACTTGTAAATCAGCGTAAAATCAAAAGTTTGTTCTAAAAGTTTTTAAATTTCTATACTTACCCCTAGTTTTTATTCATTATTATTGTCCAGCTCGTCGTCCCATTCCTTCAGAGTGGTCGAACCTCCAAATCCGCCTGAAAACAAAAAAGTTATTAAGAAAAACGGTATTAGGAAAGTTGATGTAAGGGCTGTTTGCGTACATTGCGCAAACACTTTAATACTGAAAATCTTGTTACTATTCTCGTTCTTTTTGTTTTATTGGTAGTTTCAGCAAGGTTTTCCTATTTTTCACGTTTTTCAGATTTTTACATAGATCACCCGTACAACTTAAATTGACAAACACTTTCTTTGTGTATAACAATAACTTTATGTACTAAGGTGGTTTCATATTTTGATATAGATTATTAAAACTAACCGAGGGGCTTCTTACGAGACCCTAAACACCCCCCTAGCTTTTCATTTAGTTTCAGTTTTTCACAAAACATCCCTAGTAATACTTGTAAATCAGCGTAAAATCAAAAGTTTGTTCTAAAAGTTTTTAAATTTCTATACTTACCCCTAGTTTTTATTCATTATTATTGTCCAGCTCGTCGTCCCATTCCTTCAGAGTGGTCGAACCTCCAAATCCGCCTGAAAACAAAAAAGTTATTAAGAAAAACGGTATTAGGAAAGTTGATGTAAGGGCTGTTTGCGTACATTGCGCAAACACTTTAATACTGAAAATCTTGTTACTATTCTCGTTCTTTTTGTTTTATTGGTAGTTTCAGCAAGGTTTTCCTATTTTTCACGTTTTTCAGATTTTTACATAGATCACCCGTACAACTTAAATTGACAAACACTTTCTTTGTGTATAACAATAACTTTATGTACTAAGGTGGTTTCATATTTTGATATAGATTATTAAAACTAACCGAGGGGCTTCTTACGAGACCCTAAACACCCCCCTAGCTTTTCATTTAGTTTCAGTTTTTCACAAAACATCCCTAGTAATACTTGTAAATCAGCGTAAAATCAAAAGTTTGTTCTAAAAGTTTTTAAATTTCTATACTTACCCCTAGTTTTTATTCATTATTATTGTCCAGCTCGTCGTCCCATTCCTTCAGAGTGGTCGAACCTCCAAATCCGCCTGAAAACAAAAAAGTTATTAAGAAAAACGGTATTAGGAAAGTTGATGTAAGGGCTGTTTGCGTACATTGCGCAAACACTTTAATACTGAAAATCTTGTTACTATTCTCGTTCTTTTTGTTTTATTGGTAGTTTCAGCAAGGTTTTCCTATTTTTCACGTTTTTCAGATTTTTACATAGATCACCCGTACAACTTAAATTGACAAACACTTTCTTTGTGTATAACAATAACTTTATGTACTAAGGTGGTTTCATATTTTGATATAGATTATTAAAACTAACCGAGGGGCTTCTTACGAGACCCTAAACACCCCCCTAGCTTTTCATTTAGTTTCAGTTTTTCACAAAACATCCCTAGTAATACTTGTAAATCAGCGTAAAATCAAAAGTTTGTTCTAAAAGTTTTTAAATTTCTATACTTACCCCTAGTTTTTATTCATTATTATTGTCCAGCTCGTCGTCCCATTCCTTCAGAGTGGTCGAACCTCCAAATCCGCCTGAAAACAAAAAAGTTATTAAGAAAAACGGTATTAGGAAAGTTGATGTAAGGGCTGTTTGCGTACATTGCGCAAACACTTTAATACTGAAAATCTTGTTACTATTCTCGTTCTTTTTGTTTTATTGGTAGTTTCAGCAAGGTTTTCCTATTTTTCACGTTTTTCAGATTTTTACATAGATCACCCGTACAACTTAAATTGACAAACACTTTCTTTGTGTATAACAATAACTTTATGTACTAAGGTGGTTTCATATTTTGATATAGATTATTAAAACTAACCGAGGGGCTTCTTACGAGACCCTAAACACCCCCCTAGCTTTTCATTTAGTTTCAGTTTTTCACAAAACATCCCTAGTAATACTTGTAAATCAGCGTAAAATCAAAAGTTTGTTCTAAAAGTTTTTAAATTTCTATACTTACCCCTAGTTTTTATTCATTATTATTGTCCAGCTCGTCGTCCCATTCCTTCAGAGTGGTCGAACCTCCAAATCCGCCTGAAAACAAAAAAGTTATTAAGAAAAACGGTATTAGGAAAGTTGATGTAAGGGCTGTTTGCGTACATTGCGCAAACACTTTAATACTGAAAATCTTGTTACTATTCTCGTTCTTTTTGTTTTATTGGTAGTTTCAGCAAGGTTTTCCTATTTTTCACGTTTTTCAGATTTTTACATAGATCACCCGTACAACTTAAATTGACAAACACTTTCTTTGTGTATAACAATAACTTTATGTACTAAGGTGGTTTCATATTTTGATATAGATTATTAAAACTAACCGAGGGGCTTCTTACGAGACCCTAAACACCCCCCTAGCTTTTCATTTAGTTTCAGTTTTTCACAAAACATCCCTAGTAATACTTGTAAATCAGCGTAAAATCAAAAGTTTGTTCTAAAAGTTTTTAAATTTCTATACTTACCCCTAGTTTTTATTCATTATTATTGTCCAGCTCGTCGTCCCATTCCTTCAAAGTGGTCGAACCTCCAAATCCGCCTGAAAACAAAAAAGTTATTAAGAAAAACGGTATTAGGAAAGTTGATGTAAGGGCTGTTTGCGTACATTGCGCAAACACTTTAATACTGAAAATCTTGTTACTATTCTCGTTCTTTTTGTTTTATTGGTAGTTTCAGCAAGGTTTTCCTATTTTTCACGTTTTTCAGATTTTTACATAGATCACCCGTACAACTTAAATTGACAAACACTTTCTTTGTGTATAACAATAACTTTATGTACTAAGGTGGTTTCATATTTTGATATAGATTATTAAAACTAACCGAGGGGCTTCTTACGAGACCCTAAACACCCCCCTAGCTTTTCATTTAGTTTCAGTTTTTCACAAAACATCCCTAGTAATACTTGTAAATCAGCGTAAAATCAAAAGTTTGTTCTAAAAGTTTTTAAATTTCTATACTTACCCCTAGTTTTTATTCATTATTATTGTCCAGCTCGTCGTCCCATTCCTTCAGAGTGGTCGAACCTCCAAATCCGCCTGAAAACAAAAAAGTTATTAAGAAAAACGGTATTAGGAAAGTTGATGTAAGGGCTGTTTGCGTACATTGCGCAAACACTTTAATACTGAAAATCTTGTTACTATTCTCGTTCTTTTTGTTTTATTGGTAGTTTCAGCAAGGTTTTCCTATTTTTCACGTTTTTCAGATTTTTACATAGATCACCCGTACAACTTAAATTGACAAACACTTTCTTTGTGTATAACAATAACTTTATGTACTAAGGTGGTTTCATATTTTGATATAGATTATTAAAACTAACCGAGGGGCTTCTTACGAGACCCTAAACACCCCCCTAGCTTTTCATTTAGTTTCAGTTTTTCACAAAACATCCCTAGTAATACTTGTAAATCAGCGTAAAATCAAAAGTTTGTTCTAAAAGTTTTTAAATTTCTATACTTACCCCTAGTTTTTATTCATTATTATTGTCCAGCTCGTCGTCCCATTCCTTCAGAGTGGTCGAACCTCCAAATCCGCCTGAAAACAAAAAAGTTATTAAGAAAAACGGTATTAGGAAAGTTGATGTAAGGGCTGTTTGCGTACATTGCGCAAACACTTTAATACTGAAAATCTTGTTACTATTCTCGTTCTTTTTGTTTTATTGGTAGTTTCAGCAAGGTTTTCCTATTTTTCACGTTTTTCAGATTTTTACATAGATCACCCGTACAACTTAAATTGACAAACACTTTCTTTGTGTATAACAATAACTTTATGTACTAAGGTGGTTTCATATTTTGATATAGATTATTAAAACTAACCGAGGGGCTTCTTACGAGACCCTAAACACCCCCCTAGCTTTTCATTTAGTTTCAGTTTTTCACAAAACATCCCTAGTAATACTTGTAAATCAGCGTAAAATCAAAAGTTTGTTCTAAAAGTTTTTAAATTTCTATACTTACCCCTAGTTTTTATTCATTATTATTGTCCAGCTCGTCGTCCCATTCCTTCAGAGTGGTCGAACCTCCAAATCCGCCTGAAAACAAAAAAGTTATTAAGAAAAACGGTATTAGGAAAGTTGATGTAAGGGCTGTTTGCGTACATTGCGCAAACACTTTAATACTGAAAATCTTGTTACTATTCTCGTTCTTTTTGTTTTATTGGTAGTTTCAGCAAGGTTTTCCTATTTTTCACGTTTTTCAGATTTTTACATAGATCACCCGTACAACTTAAATTGACAAACACTTTCTTTGTGTATAACAATAACTTTATGTACTAAGGTGGTTTCATATTTTGATATAGATTATTAAAACTAACCGAGGGGCTTCTTACGAGACCCTAAACACCCCCCTAGCTTTTCATTTAGTTTCAGTTTTTCACAAAACATCCCTAGTAATACTTGTAAATCAGCGTAAAATCAAAAGTTTGTTCTAAAAGTTTTTAAATTTCTATACTTACCCCTAGTTTTTATTCATTATTATTGTCCAGCTCGTCGTCCCATTCCTTCAGAGTGGTCGAACCTCCAAATCCGCCTGAAAACAAAAAAGTTATTAAGAAAAACGGTATTAGGAAAGTTGATGTAAGGGCTGTTTGCGTACATTGCGCAAACACTTTAATACTGAAAATCTTGTTACTATTCTCGTTCTTTTTGTTTTATTGGTAGTTTCAGCAAGGTTTTCCTATTTTTCACGTTTTTCAGATTTTTACATAGATCACCCGTACAACTTAAATTGACAAACACTTTCTTTGTGTATAACAATAACTTTATGTACTAAGGTGGTTTCATATTTTGATATAGATTATTAAAACTAACCGAGGGGCTTCTTACGAGACCCTAAACACCCCCCTAGCTTTTCATTTAGTTTCAGTTTTTCACAAAACATCCCTAGTAATACTTGTAAATCAGCGTAAAATCAAAAGTTTGTTCTAAAAGTTTTTAAATTTCTATACTTACCCCTAGTTTTTATTCATTATTATTGTCCAGCTCGTCGTCCCATTCCTTCAGAGTGGTCGAACCTCCAAATCCGCCTGAAAACAAAAAAGTTATTAAGAAAAACGGTATTAGGAAAGTTGATGTAAGGGCTGTTTGCGTACATTGCGCAAACACTTTAATACTGAAAATCTTGTTACTATTCTCGTTCTTTTTGTTTTATTGGTAGTTTCAGCAAGGTTTTCCTATTTTTCACGTTTTTCAGATTTTTACATAGATCACCCGTACAACTTAAATTGACAAACACTTTCTTTGTGTATAACAATAACTTTATGTACTAAGGTGGTTTCATATTTTGATATAGATTATTAAAACTAACCGAGGGGCTTCTTACGAGACCCTAAACACCCCCCTAGCTTTTCATTTAGTTTCAGTTTTTCACAAAACATCCCTAGTAATACTTGTAAATCAGCGTAAAATCAAAAGTTTGTTCTAAAAGTTTTTAAATTTCTATACTTACCCCTAGTTTTTATTCATTATTATTGTCCAGCTCGTCGTCCCATTCCTTCAGAGTGGTCGAACCTCCAAATCCGCCTGAAAACAAAAAAGTTATTAAGAAAAACGGTATTAGGAAAGTTGATGTAAGGGCTGTTTGCGTACATTGCGCAAACACTTTAATACTGAAAATCTTGTTACTATTCTCGTTCTTTTTGTTTTATTGGTAGTTTCAGCAAGGTTTTCCTATTTTTCACGTTTTTCAGATTTTTACATAGATCACCCGTACAACTTAAATTGACAAACACTTTCTTTGTGTATAACAATAACTTTATGTACTAAGGTGGTTTCATATTTTGATATAGATTATTAAAACTAACCGAGGGGCTTCTTACGAGACCCTAAACACCCCCCTAGCTTTTCATTTAGTTTCAGTTTTTCACAAAACATCCCTAGTAATACTTGTAAATCAGCGTAAAATCAAAAGTTTGTTCTAAAAGTTTTTAAATTTCTATACTTACCCCTAGTTTTTATTCATTATTATTGTCCAGCTCGTCGTCCCATTCCTTCAGAGTGGTCGAACCTCCAAATCCGCCTGAAAACAAAAAAGTTATTAAGAAAAACGGTATTAGGAAAGTTGATGTAAGGGCTGTTTGCGTACATTGCGCAAACACTTTAATACTGAAAATCTTGTTACTATTCTCGTTCTTTTTGTTTTATTGGTAGTTTCAGCAAGGTTTTCCTATTTTTCACGTTTTTCAGATTTTTACATAGATCACCCGTACAACTTAAATTGACAAACACTTTCTTTGTGTATAACAATAACTTTATGTACTAAGGTGGTTTCATATTTTGATATAGATTATTAAAACTAACCGAGGGGCTTCTTACGAGACCCTAAACACCCCCCTAGCTTTTCATTTAGTTTCAGTTTTTCACAAAACATCCCTAGTAATACTTGTAAATCAGCGTAAAATCAAAAGTTTGTTCTAAAAGTTTTTAAATTTCTATACTTACCCCTAGTTTTTATTCATTATTATTGTCCAGCTCGTCGTCCCATTCCTTCAGAGTGGTCGAACCTCCAAATCCGCCTGAAAACAAAAAAGTTATTAAGAAAAACGGTATTAGGAAAGTTGATGTAAGGGCTGTTTGCGTACATTGCGCAAACACTTTAATACTGAAAATCTTGTTACTATTCTCGTTCTTTTTGTTTTATTGGTAGTTTCAGCAAGGTTTTCCTATTTTTCACGTTTTTCAGATTTTTACATAGATCACCCGTACAACTTAAATTGACAAACACTTTCTTTGTGTATAACAATAACTTTATGTACTAAGGTGGTTTCATATTTTGATATAGATTATTAAAACTAACCGAGGGGCTTCTTACGAGACCCTAAACACCCCCCTAGCTTTTCATTTAGTTTCAGTTTTTCACAAAACATCCCTAGTAATACTTGTAAATCAGCGTAAAATCAAAAGTTTGTTCTAAAAGTTTTTAAATTTCTATACTTACCCCTAGTTTTTATTCATTATTATTGTCCAGCTCGTCGTCCCATTCCTTCAGAGTGGTCGAACCTCCAAATCCGCCTGAAAACAAAAAAGTTATTAAGAAAAACGGTATTAGGAAAGTTGATGTAAGGGCTGTTTGCGTACATTGCGCAAACACTTTAATACTGAAAATCTTGTTACTATTCTCGTTCTTTTTGTTTTATTGGTAGTTTCAGCAAGGTTTTCCTATTTTTCACGTTTTTCAGATTTTTACATAGATCACCCGTACAACTTAAATTGACAAACACTTTCTTTGTGTATAACAATAACTTTATGTACTAAGGTGGTTTCATATTTTGATATAGATTATTAAAACTAACCGAGGGGCTTCTTACGAGACCCTAAACACCCCCCTAGCTTTTCATTTAGTTTCAGTTTTTCACAAAACATCCCTAGTAATACTTGTAAATCAGCGTAAAATCAAAAGTTTGTTCTAAAAGTTTTTAAATTTCTATACTTACCCCTAGTTTTTATTCATTATTATTGTCCAGCTCGTCGTCCCATTCCTTCAGAGTGGTCGAACCTCCAAATCCGCCTGAAAACAAAAAAGTTATTAAGAAAAACGGTATTAGGAAAGTTGATGTAAGGGCTGTTTGCGTACATTGCGCAAACACTTTAATACTGAAAATCTTGTTACTATTCTCGTTCTTTTTGTTTTATTGGTAGTTTCAGCAAGGTTTTCCTATTTTTCACGTTTTTCAGATTTTTACATAGATCACCCGTACAACTTAAATTGACAAACACTTTCTTTGTGTATAACAATAACTTTATGTACTAAGGTGGTTTCATATTTTGATATAGATTATTAAAACTAACCGAGGGGCTTCTTACGAGACCCTAAACACCCCCCTAGCTTTTCATTTAGTTTCAGTTTTTCACAAAACATCCCTAGTAATACTTGTAAATCAGCGTAAAATCAAAAGTTTGTTCTAAAAGTTTTTAAATTTCTATACTTACCCCTAGTTTTTATTCATTATTATTGTCCAGCTCGTCGTCCCATTCCTTCAGAGTGGTCGAACCTCCAAATCCGCCTGAAAACAAAAAAGTTATTAAGAAAAACGGTATTAGGAAAGTTGATGTAAGGGCTGTTTGCGTACATTGCGCAAACACTTTAATACTGAAAATCTTGTTACTATTCTCGTTCTTTTTGTTTTATTGGTAGTTTCAGCAAGGTTTTCCTATTTTTCACGTTTTTCAGATTTTTACATAGATCACCCGTACAACTTAAATTGACAAACACTTTCTTTGTGTATAACAATAACTTTATGTACTAAGGTGGTTTCATATTTTGATATAGATTATTAAAACTAACCGAGGGGCTTCTTACGAGACCCTAAACACCCCCCTAGCTTTTCATTTAGTTTCAGTTTTTCACAAAACATCCCTAGTAATACTTGTAAATCAGCGTAAAATCAAAAGTTTGTTCTAAAAGTTTTTAAATTTCTATACTTACCCCTAGTTTTTATTCATTATTATTGTCCAGCTCGTCGTCCCATTCCTTCAGAGTGGTCGAACCTCCAAATCCGCCTGAAAACAAAAAAGTTATTAAGAAAAACGGTATTAGGAAAGTTGATGTAAGGGCTGTTTGCGTACATTGCGCAAACACTTTAATACTGAAAATCTTGTTACTATTCTCGTTCTTTTTGTTTTATTGGTAGTTTCAGCAAGGTTTTCCTATTTTTCACGTTTTTCAGATTTTTACATAGATCACCCGTACAACTTAAATTGACAAACACTTTCTTTGTGTATAACAATAACTTTATGTACTAAGGTGGTTTCATATTTTGATATAGATTATTAAAACTAACCGAGGGGCTTCTTACGAGACCCTAAACACCCCCCTAGCTTTTCATTTAGTTTCAGTTTTTCACAAAACATCCCTAGTAATACTTGTAAATCAGCGTAAAATCAAAAGTTTGTTCTAAAAGTTTTTAAATTTCTATACTTACCCCTAGTTTTTATTCATTATTATTGTCCAGCTCGTCGTCCCATTCCTTCAGAGTGGTCGAACCTCCAAATCCGCCTGAAAACAAAAAAGTTATTAAGAAAAACGGTATTAGGAAAGTTGATGTAAGGGCTGTTTGCGTACATTGCGCAAACACTTTAATACTGAAAATCTTGTTACTATTCTCGTTCTTTTTGTTTTATTGGTAGTTTCAGCAAGGTTTTCCTATTTTTCACGTTTTTCAGATTTTTACATAGATCACCCGTACAACTTAAATTGACAAACACTTTCTTTGTGTATAACAATAACTTTATGTACTAAGGTGGTTTCATATTTTGATATAGATTATTAAAACTAACCGAGGGGCTTCTTACGAGACCCTAAACACCCCCCTAGCTTTTCATTTAGTTTCAGTTTTTCACAAAACATCCCTAGTAATACTTGTAAATCAGCGTAAAATCAAAAGTTTGTTCTAAAAGTTTTTAAATTTCTATACTTACCCCTAGTTTTTATTCATTATTATTGTCCAGCTCGTCGTCCCATTCCTTCAGAGTGGTCGAACCTCCAAATCCGCCTGAAAACAAAAAAGTTATTAAGAAAAACGGTATTAGGAAAGTTGATGTAAGGGCTGTTTGCGTACATTGCGCAAACACTTTAATACTGAAAATCTTGTTACTATTCTCGTTCTTTTTGTTTTATTGGTAGTTTCAGCAAGGTTTTCCTATTTTTCACGTTTTTCAGATTTTTACATAGATCACCCGTACAACTTAAATTGACAAACACTTTCTTTGTGTATAACAATAACTTTATGTACTAAGGTGGTTTCATATTTTGATATAGATTATTAAAACTAACCGAGGGGCTTCTTACGAGACCCTAAACACCCCCCTAGCTTTTCATTTAGTTTCAGTTTTTCACAAAACATCCCTAGTAATACTTGTAAATCAGCGTAAAATCAAAAGTTTGTTCTAAAAGTTTTTAAATTTCTATACTTACCCCTAGTTTTTATTCATTATTATTGTCCAGCTCGTCGTCCCATTCCTTCAGAGTGGTCGAACCTCCAAATCCGCCTGAAAACAAAAAAGTTATTAAGAAAAACGGTATTAGGAAAGTTGATGTAAGGGCTGTTTGCGTACATTGCGCAAACACTTTAATACTGAAAATCTTGTTACTATTCTCGTTCTTTTTGTTTTATTGGTAGTTTCAGCAAGGTTTTCCTATTTTTCACGTTTTTCAGATTTTTACATAGATCACCCGTACAACTTAAATTGACAAACACTTTCTTTGTGTATAACAATAACTTTATGTACTAAGGTGGTTTCATATTTTGATATAGATTATTAAAACTAACCGAGGGGCTTCTTACGAGACCCTAAACACCCCCCTAGCTTTTCATTTAGTTTCAGTTTTTCACAAAACATCCCTAGTAATACTTGTAAATCAGCGTAAAATCAAAAGTTTGTTCTAAAAGTTTTTAAATTTCTATACTTACCCCTAGTTTTTATTCATTATTATTGTCTAGCTCGTCGTCCCATTCCTTCAGAGTGGTCGAACCTCCAAATCCGCCTGAAAACAAAAAAGTTATTAAGAAAAACGGTATTAGGAAAGTTGATGTAAGGGCTGTTTGCGTACATTGCGCAAACACTTTAATACTGAAAATCTTGTTACTATTCTCGTTCTTTTTGTTTTATTGGTAGTTTCAGCAAGGTTTTCCTATTTTTCACGTTTTTCAGATTTTTACATAGATCACCCGTACAACTTAAATTGACAAACACTTTCTTTGTGTATAACAATAACTTTATGTACTAAGGTGGTTTCATATTTTGATATAGATTATTAAAACTAACCGAGGGGCTTCTTACGAGACCCTAAACACCCCCCTAGCTTTTCATTTAGTTTCAGTTTTTCACAAAACATCCCTAGTAATACTTGTAAATCAGCGTAAAATCAAAAGTTTGTTCTAAAAGTTTTTAAATTTCTATACTTACCCCTAGTTTTTATTCATTATTATTGTCCAGCTCGTCGTCCCATTCCTTCAGAGTGGTCGAACCTCCAAATCCGCCTGAAAACAAAAAAGTTATTAAGAAAAACGGTATTAGGAAAGTTGATGTAAGGGCTGTTTGCGTACATTGCGCAAACACTTTAATACTGAAAATCTTGTTACTATTCTCGTTCTTTTTGTTTTATTGGTAGTTTCAGCAAGGTTTTCCTATTTTTCACGTTTTTCAGATTTTTACATAGATCACCCGTACAACTTAAATTGACAAACACTTTCTTTGTGTATAACAATAACTTTATGTACTAAGGTGGTTTCATATTTTGATATAGATTATTAAAACTAACCGAGGGGCTTCTTACGAGACCCTAAACACCCCCCTAGCTTTTCATTTAGTTTCAGTTTTTCACAAAACATCCCTAGTAATACTTGTAAATCAGCGTAAAATCAAAAGTTTGTTCTAAAAGTTTTTAAATTTCTATACTTACCCCTAGTTTTTATTCATTATTATTGTCCAGCTCGTCGTCCCATTCCTTCAGAGTGGTCGAACCTCCAAATCCGCCTGAAAACAAAAAAGTTATTAAGAAAAACGGTATTAGGAAAGTTGATGTAAGGGCTGTTTGCGTACATTGCGCAAACACTTTAATACTGAAAATCTTGTTACTATTCTCGTTCTTTTTGTTTTATTGGTAGTTTCAGCAAGGTTTTCCTATTTTTCACGTTTTTCAGATTTTTACATAGATCACCCGTACAACTTAAATTGACAAACACTTTCTTTGTGTATAACAATAACTTTATGTACTAAGGTGGTTTCATATTTTGATATAGATTATTAAAACTAACCGAGGGGCTTCTTACGAGACCCTAAACACCCCCCTAGCTTTTCATTTAGTTTCAGTTTTTCACAAAACATCCCTAGTAATACTTGTAAATCAGCGTAAAATCAAAAGTTTGTTCTAAAAGTTTTTAAATTTCTATACTTACCCCTAGTTTTTATTCATTATTATTGTCCAGCTCGTCGTCCCATTCCTTCAGAGTGGTCGAACCTCCAAATCCGCCTGAAAACAAAAAAGTTATTAAGAAAAACGGTATTAGGAAAGTTGATGTAAGGGCTGTTTGCGTACATTGCGCAAACACTTTAATACTGAAAATCTTGTTACTATTCTCGTTCTTTTTGTTTTATTGGTAGTTTCAGCAAGGTTTTCCTATTTTTCACGTTTTTCAGATTTTTACATAGATCACCCGTACAACTTAAATTGACAAACACTTTCTTTGTGTATAACAATAACTTTATGTACTAAGGTGGTTTCATATTTTGATATAGATTATTAAAACTAACCGAGGGGCTTCTTACGAGACCCTAAACACCCCCCTAGCTTTTCATTTAGTTTCAGTTTTTCACAAAACATCCCTAGTAATACTTGTAAATCAGCGTAAAATCAAAAGTTTGTTCTAAAAGTTTTTAAATTTCTATACTTACCCCTAGTTTTTATTCATTATTATTGTCCAGCTCGTCGTCCCATTCCTTCAGAGTGGTCGAACCTCCAAATCCGCCTGAAAACAAAAAAGTTATTAAGAAAAACGGTATTAGGAAAGTTGATGTAAGGGCTGTTTGCGTACATTGCGCAAACACTTTAATACTGAAAATCTTGTTACTATTCTCGTTCTTTTTGTTTTATTGGTAGTTTCAGCAAGGTTTTCCTATTTTTCACGTTTTTCAGATTTTTACATAGATCACCCGTACAACTTAAATTGACAAACACTTTCTTTGTGTATAACAATAACTTTATGTACTAAGGTGGTTTCATATTTTGATATAGATTATTAAAACTAACCGAGGGGCTTCTTACGAGACCCTAAACACCCCCCTAGCTTTTCATTTAGTTTCAGTTTTTCACAAAACATCCCTAGTAATACTTGTAAATCAGCGTAAAATCAAAAGTTTGTTCTAAAAGTTTTTAAATTTCTATACTTACCCCTAGTTTTTATTCATTATTATTGTCCAGCTCGTCGTCCCATTCCTTCAGAGTGGTCGAACCTCCAAATCCGCCTGAAAACAAAAAAGTTATTAAGAAAAACGGTATTAGGAAAGTTGATGTAAGGGCTGTTTGCGTACATTGCGCAAACACTTTAATACTGAAAATCTTGTTACTATTCTCGTTCTTTTTGTTTTATTGGTAGTTTCAGCAAGGTTTTCCTATTTTTCACGTTTTTCAGATTTTTACATAGATCACCCGTACAACTTAAATTGACAAACACTTTCTTTGTGTATAACAATAACTTTATGTACTAAGGTGGTTTCATATTTTGATATAGATTATTAAAACTAACCGAGGGGCTTCTTACGAGACCCTAAACACCCCCCTAGCTTTTCATTTAGTTTCAGTTTTTCACAAAACATCCCTAGTAATACTTGTAAATCAGCGTAAAATCAAAAGTTTGTTCTAAAAGTTTTTAAATTTCTATACTTACCCCTAGTTTTTATTCATTATTATTGTCCAGCTCGTCGTCCCATTCCTTCAGAGTGGTCGAACCTCCAAATCCGCCTGAAAACAAAAAAGTTATTAAGAAAAACGGTATTAGGAAAGTTGATGTAAGGGCTGTTTGCGTACATTGCGCAAACACTTTAATACTGAAAATCTTGTTACTATTCTCGTTCTTTTTGTTTTATTGGTAGTTTCAGCAAGGTTTTCCTATTTTTCACGTTTTTCAGATTTTTACATAGATCACCCGTACAACTTAAATTGACAAACACTTTCTTTGTGTATAACAATAACTTTATGTACTAAGGTGGTTTCATATTTTGATATAGATTATTAAAACTAACCGAGGGGCTTCTTACGAGACCCTAAACACCCCCCTAGCTTTTCATTTAGTTTCAGTTTTTCACAAAACATCCCTAGTAATACTTGTAAATCAGCGTAAAATCAAAAGTTTGTTCTAAAAGTTTTTAAATTTCTATACTTACCCCTAGTTTTTATTCATTATTATTGTCCAGCTCGTCGTCCCATTCCTTCAGAGTGGTCGAACCTCCAAATCCGCCTGAAAACAAAAAAGTTATTAAGAAAAACGGTATTAGGAAAGTTGATGTAAGGGCTGTTTGCGTACATTGCGCAAACACTTTAATACTGAAAATCTTGTTACTATTCTCGTTCTTTTTGTTTTATTGGTAGTTTCAGCAAGGTTTTCCTATTTTTCACGTTTTTCAGATTTTTACATAGATCACCCGTACAACTTAAATTGACAAACACTTTCTTTGTGTATAACAATAACTTTATGTACTAAGGTGGTTTCATATTTTGATATAGATTATTAAAACTAACCGAGGGGCTTCTTACGAGACCCTAAACACCCCCCTAGCTTTTCATTTAGTTTCAGTTTTTCACAAAACATCCCTAGTAATACTTGTAAATCAGCGTAAAATCAAAAGTTTGTTCTAAAAGTTTTTAAATTTCTATACTTACCCCTAGTTTTTATTCATTATTATTGTCCAGCTCGTCGTCCCATTCCTTCAGAGTGGTCGAACCTCCAAATCCGCCTGAAAACAAAAAAGTTATTAAGAAAAACGGTATTAGGAAAGTTGATGTAAGGGCTGTTTGCGTACATTGCGCAAACACTTTAATACTGAAAATCTTGTTACTATTCTCGTTCTTTTTGTTTTATTGGTAGTTTCAGCAAGGTTTTCCTATTTTTCACGTTTTTCAGATTTTTACATAGATCACCCGTACAACTTAAATTGACAAACACTTTCTTTGTGTATAACAATAACTTTATGTACTAAGGTGGTTTCATATTTTGATATAGATTATTAAAACTAACCGAGGGGCTTCTTACGAGACCCTAAACACCCCCCTAGCTTTTCATTTAGTTTCAGTTTTTCACAAAACATCCCTAGTAATACTTGTAAATCAGCGTAAAATCAAAAGTTTGTTCTAAAAGTTTTTAAATTTCTATACTTACCCCTAGTTTTTATTCATTATTATTGTCCAGCTCGTCGTCCCATTCCTTCAGAGTGGTCGAACCTCCAAATCCGCCTGAAAACAAAAAAGTTATTAAGAAAAACGGTATTAGGAAAGTTGATGTAAGGGCTGTTTGCGTACATTGCGCAAACACTTTAATACTGAAAATCTTGTTACTATTCTCGTTCTTTTTGTTTTATTGGTAGTTTCAGCAAGGTTTTCCTATTTTTCACGTTTTTCAGATTTTTACATAGATCACCCGTACAACTTAAATTGACAAACACTTTCTTTGTGTATAACAATAACTTTATGTACTAAGGTGGTTTCATATTTTGATATAGATTATTAAAACTAACCGAGGGGCTTCTTACGAGACCCTAAACACCCCCCTAGCTTTTCATTTAGTTTCAGTTTTTCACAAAACATCCCTAGTAATACTTGTAAATCAGCGTAAAATCAAAAGTTTGTTCTAAAAGTTTTTAAATTTCTATACTTACCCCTAGTTTTTATTCATTATTATTGTCCAGCTCGTCGTCCCATTCCTTCAGAGTGGTCGAACCTCCAAATCCGCCTGAAAACAAAAAAGTTATTAAGAAAAACGGTATTAGGAAAGTTGATGTAAGGGCTGTTTGCGTACATTGCGCAAACACTTTAATACTGAAAATCTTGTTACTATTCTCGTTCTTTTTGTTTTATTGGTAGTTTCAGCAAGGTTTTCCTATTTTTCACGTTTTTCAGATTTTTACATAGATCACCCGTACAACTTAAATTGACAAACACTTTCTTTGTGTATAACAATAACTTTATGTACTAAGGTGGTTTCATATTTTGATATAGATTATTAAAACTAACCGAGGGGCTTCTTACGAGACCCTAAACACCCCCCTAGCTTTTCATTTAGTTTCAGTTTTTCACAAAACATCCCTAGTAATACTTGTAAATCAGCGTAAAATCAAAAGTTTGTTCTAAAAGTTTTTAAATTTCTATACTTACCCCTAGTTTTTATTCATTATTATTATCCAGCTCGTCGTCCCATTCCTTCAGAGTGGTCGAACCTCCAAATCCGCCTGAAAACAAAAAAGTTATTAAGAAAAACGGTATTAGGAAAGTTGATGTAAGGGCTGTTTGCGTACATTGCGCAAACACTTTAATACTGAAAATCTTGTTACTATTCTCGTTCTTTTTGTTTTATTGGTAGTTTCAGCAAGGTTTTCCTATTTTTCACGTTTTTCAGATTTTTACATAGATCACCCGTACAACTTAAATTGACAAACACTTTCTTTGTGTATAACAATAACTTTATGTACTAAGGTGGTTTCATATTTTGATATAGATTATTAAAACTAACCGAGGGGCTTCTTACGAGACCCTAAACACCCCCCTAGCTTTTCATTTAGTTTCAGTTTTTCACAAAACATCCCTAGTAATACTTGTAAATCAGCGTAAAATCAAAAGTTTGTTCTAAAAGTTTTTAAATTTCTATACTTACCCCTAGTTTTTATTCATTATTATTGTCCAGCTCGTCGTCCCATTCCTTCAGAGTGGTCGAACCTCCAAATCCGCCTGAAAACAAAAAAGTTATTAAGAAAAACGGTATTAGGAAAGTTGATGTAAGGGCTGTTTGCGTACATTGCGCAAACACTTTAATACTGAAAATCTTGTTACTATTCTCGTTCTTTTTGTTTTATTGGTAGTTTCAGCAAGGTTTTCCTATTTTTCACGTTTTTCAGATTTTTACATAGATCACCCGTACAACTTAAATTGACAAACACTTTCTTTGTGTATAACAATAACTTTATGTACTAAGGTGGTTTCATATTTTGATATAGATTATTAAAACTAACCGAGGGGCTTCTTACGAGACCCTAAACACCCCCCTAGCTTTTCATTTAGTTTCAGTTTTTCACAAAACATCCCTAGTAATACTTGTAAATCAGCGTAAAATCAAAAGTTTGTTCTAAAAGTTTTTAAATTTCTATACTTACCCCTAGTTTTTATTCATTATTATTGTCCAGCTCGTCGTCCCATTCCTTCAGAGTGGTCGAACCTCCAAATCCGCCTGAAAACAAAAAAGTTATTAAGAAAAACGGTATTAGGAAAGTTGATGTAAGGGCTGTTTGCGTACATTGCGCAAACACTTTAATACTGAAAATCTTGTTACTATTCTCGTTCTTTTTGTTTTATTGGTAGTTTCAGCAAGGTTTTCCTATTTTTCACGTTTTTCAGATTTTTACATAGATCACCCGTACAACTTAAATTGACAAACACTTTCTTTGTGTATAACAATAACTTTATGTACTAAGGTGGTTTCATATTTTGATATAGATTATTAAAACTAACCGAGGGGCTTCTTACGAGACCCTAAACACCCCCCTAGCTTTTCATTTAGTTTCAGTTTTTCACAAAACATCCCTAGTAATACTTGTAAATCAGCGTAAAATCAAAAGTTTGTTCTAAAAGTTTTTAAATTTCTATACTTACCCCTAGTTTTTATTCATTATTATTGTCCAGCTCGTCGTCCCATTCCTTCAGAGTGGTCGAACCTCCAAATCCGCCTGAAAACAAAAAAGTTATTAAGAAAAACGGTATTAGGAAAGTTGATGTAAGGGCTGTTTGCGTACATTGCGCAAACACTTTAATACTGAAAATCTTGTTACTATTCTCGTTCTTTTTGTTTTATTGGTAGTTTCAGCAAGGTTTTCCTATTTTTCACGTTTTTCAGATTTTTACATAGATCACCCGTACAACTTAAATTGACAAACACTTTCTTTGTGTATAACAATAACTTTATGTACTAAGGTGGTTTCATATTTTGATATAGATTATTAAAACTAACCGAGGGGCTTCTTACGAGACCCTAAACACCCCCCTAGCTTTTCATTTAGTTTCAGTTTTTCACAAAACATCCCTAGTAATACTTGTAAATCAGCGTAAAATCAAAAGTTTGTTCTAAAAGTTTTTAAATTTCTATACTTACCCCTAGTTTTTATTCATTATTATTGTCCAGCTCGTCGTCCCATTCCTTCAGAGTGGTCGAACCTCCAAATCCGCCTGAAAACAAAAAAGTTATTAAGAAAAACGGTATTAGGAAAGTTGATGTAAGGGCTGTTTGCGTACATTGCGCAAACACTTTAATACTGAAAATCTTGTTACTATTCTCGTTCTTTTTGTTTTATTGGTAGTTTCAGCAAGGTTTTCCTATTTTTCACGTTTTTCAGATTTTTACATAGATCACCCGTACAACTTAAATTGACAAACACTTTCTTTGTGTATAACAATAACTTTATGTACTAAGGTGGTTTCATATTTTGATATAGATTATTAAAACTAACCGAGGGGCTTCTTACGAGACCCTAAACACCCCCCTAGCTTTTCATTTAGTTTCAGTTTTTCACAAAACATCCCTAGTAATACTTGTAAATCAGCGTAAAATCAAAAGTTTGTTCTAAAAGTTTTTAAATTTCTATACTTACCCCTAGTTTTTATTCATTATTATTGTCCAGCTCGTCGTCCCATTCCTTCAGAGTGGTCGAACCTCCAAATCCGCCTGAAAACAAAAAAGTTATTAAGAAAAACGGTATTAGGAAAGTTGATGTAAGGGCTGTTTGCGTACATTGCGCAAACACTTTAATACTGAAAATCTTGTTACTATTCTCGTTCTTTTTGTTTTATTGGTAGTTTCAGCAAGGTTTTCCTATTTTTCACGTTTTTCAGATTTTTACATAGATCACCCGTACAACTTAAATTGACAAACACTTTCTTTGTGTATAACAATAACTTTATGTACTAAGGTGGTTTCATATTTTGATATAGATTATTAAAACTAACCGAGGGGCTTCTTACGAGACCCTAAACACCCCCCTAGCTTTTCATTTAGTTTCAGTTTTTCACAAAACATCCCTAGTAATACTTGTAAATCAGCGTAAAATCAAAAGTTTGTTCTAAAAGTTTTTAAATTTCTATACTTACCCCTAGTTTTTATTCATTATTATTGTCCAGCTCGTCGTCCCATTCCTTCAGAGTGGTCGAACCTCCAAATCCGCCTGAAAACAAAAAAGTTATTAAGAAAAACGGTATTAGGAAAGTTGATGTAAGGGCTGTTTGCGTACATTGCGCAAACACTTTAATACTGAAAATCTTGTTACTATTCTCGTTCTTTTTGTTTTATTGGTAGTTTCAGCAAGGTTTTCCTATTTTTCACGTTTTTCAGATTTTTACATAGATCACCCGTACAACTTAAATTGACAAACACTTTCTTTGTGTATAACAATAACTTTATGTACTAAGGTGGTTTCATATTTTGATATAGATTATTAAAACTAACCGAGGGGCTTCTTACGAGACCCTAAACACCCCCCTAGCTTTTCATTTAGTTTCAGTTTTTCACAAAACATCCCTAGTAATACTTGTAAATCAGCGTAAAATCAAAAGTTTGTTCTAAAAGTTTTTAAATTTCTATACTTACCCCTAGTTTTTATTCATTATTATTGTCCAGCTCGTCGTCCCATTCCTTCAGAGTGGTCGAACCTCCAAATCCGCCTGAAAACAAAAAAGTTATTAAGAAAAACGGTATTAGGAAAGTTGATGTAAGGGCTGTTTGCGTACATTGCGCAAACACTTTAATACTGAAAATCTTGTTACTATTCTCGTTCTTTTTGTTTTATTGGTAGTTTCAGCAAGGTTTTCCTATTTTTCACGTTTTTCAGATTTTTACATAGATCACCCGTACAACTTAAATTGACAAACACTTTCTTTGTGTATAACAATAACTTTATGTACTAAGGTGGTTTCATATTTTGATATAGATTATTAAAACTAACCGAGGGGCTTCTTACGAGACCCTAAACACCCCCCTAGCTTTTCATTTAGTTTCAGTTTTTCACAAAACATCCCTAGTAATACTTGTAAATCAGCGTAAAATCAAAAGTTTGTTCTAAAAGTTTTTAAATTTCTATACTTACCCCTAGTTTTTATTCATTATTATTGTCCAGCTCGTCGTCCCATTCCTTCAGAGTGGTCGAACCTCCAAATCCGCCTGAAAACAAAAAAGTTATTAAGAAAAACGGTATTAGGAAAGTTGATGTAAGGGCTGTTTGCGTACATTGCGCAAACACTTTAATACTGAAAATCTTGTTACTATTCTCGTTCTTTTTGTTTTATTGGTAGTTTCAGCAAGGTTTTCCTATTTTTCACGTTTTTCAGATTTTTACATAGATCACCCGTACAACTTAAATTGACAAACACTTTCTTTGTGTATAACAATAACTTTATGTACTAAGGTGGTTTCATATTTTGATATAGATTATTAAAACTAACCGAGGGGCTTCTTACGAGACCCTAAACACCCCCCTAGCTTTTCATTTAGTTTCAGTTTTTCACAAAACATCCCTAGTAATACTTGTAAATCAGCGTAAAATCAAAAGTTTGTTCTAAAAGTTTTTAAATTTCTATACTTACCCCTAGTTTTTATTCATTATTATTGTCCAGCTCGTCGTCCCATTCCTTCAGAGTGGTCGAACCTCCAAATCCGCCTGAAAACAAAAAAGTTATTAAGAAAAACGGTATTAGGAAAGTTGATGTAAGGGCTGTTTGCGTACATTGCGCAAACACTTTAATACTGAAAATCTTGTTACTATTCTCGTTCTTTTTGTTTTATTGGTAGTTTCAGCAAGGTTTTCCTATTTTTCACGTTTTTCAGATTTTTACATAGATCACCCGTACAACTTAAATTGACAAACACTTTCTTTGTGTATAACAATAACTTTATGTACTAAGGTGGTTTCATATTTTGATATAGATTATTAAAACTAACCGAGGGGCTTCTTACGAGACCCTAAACACCCCCCTAGCTTTTCATTTAGTTTCAGTTTTTCACAAAACATCCCTAGTAATACTTGTAAATCAGCGTAAAATCAAAAGTTTGTTCTAAAAGTTTTTAAATTTCTATACTTACCCCTAGTTTTTATTCATTATTATTGTCCAGCTCGTCGTCCCATTCCTTCAGAGTGGTCGAACCTCCAAATCCGCCTGAAAACAAAAAAGTTATTAAGAAAAACGGTATTAGGAAAGTTGATGTAAGGGCTGTTTGCGTACATTGCGCAAACACTTTAATACTGAAAATCTTGTTACTATTCTCGTTCTTTTTGTTTTATTGGTAGTTTCAGCAAGGTTTTCCTATTTTTCACGTTTTTCAGATTTTTACATAGATCACCCGTACAACTTAAATTGACAAACACTTTCTTTGTGTATAACAATAACTTTATGTACTAAGGTGGTTTCATATTTTGATATAGATTATTAAAACTAACCGAGGGGCTTCTTACGAGACCCTAAACACCCCCCTAGCTTTTCATTTAGTTTCAGTTTTTCACAAAACATCCCTAGTAATACTTGTAAATCAGCGTAAAATCAAAAGTTTGTTCTAAAAGTTTTTAAATTTCTATACTTACCCCTAGTTTTTATTCATTATTATTGTCCAGCTCGTCGTCCCATTCCTTCAGAGTGGTCGAACCTCCAAATCCGCCTGAAAACAAAAAAGTTATTAAGAAAAACGGTATTAGGAAAGTTGATGTAAGGGCTGTTTGCGTACATTGCGCAAACACTTTAATACTGAAAATCTTGTTACTATTCTCGTTCTTTTTGTTTTATTGGTAGTTTCAGCAAGGTTTTCCTATTTTTCACGTTTTTCAGATTTTTACATAGATCACCCGTACAACTTAAATTGACAAACACTTTCTTTGTGTATAACAATAACTTTATGTACTAAGGTGGTTTCATATTTTGATATAGATTATTAAAACTAACCGAGGGGCTTCTTACGAGACCCTAAACACCCCCCTAGCTTTTCATTTAGTTTCAGTTTTTCACAAAACATCCCTAGTAATACTTGTAAATCAGCGTAAAATCAAAAGTTTGTTCTAAAAGTTTTTAAATTTCTATACTTACCCCTAGTTTTTATTCATTATTATTGTCCAGCTCGTCGTCCCATTCCTTCAGAGTGGTCGAACCTCCAAATCCGCCTGAAAACAAAAAAGTTATTAAGAAAAACGGTATTAGGAAAGTTGATGTAAGGGCTGTTTGCGTACATTGCGCAAACACTTTAATACTGAAAATCTTGTTACTATTCTCGTTCTTTTTGTTTTATTGGTAGTTTCAGCAAGGTTTTCCTATTTTTCACGTTTTTCAGATTTTTACATAGATCACCCGTACAACTTAAATTGACAAACACTTTCTTTGTGTATAACAATAACTTTATGTACTAAGGTGGTTTCATATTTTGATATAGATTATTAAAACTAACCGAGGGGCTTCTTACGAGACCCTAAACACCCCCCTAGCTTTTCATTTAGTTTCAGTTTTTCACAAAACATCCCTAGTAATACTTGTAAATCAGCGTAAAATCAAAAGTTTGTTCTAAAAGTTTTTAAATTTCTATACTTACCCCTAGTTTTTATTCATTATTATTGTCCAGCTCGTCGTCCCATTCCTTCAGAGTGGTCGAACCTCCAAATCCGCCTGAAAACAAAAAAGTTATTAAGAAAAACGGTATTAGGAAAGTTGATGTAAGGGCTGTTTGCGTACATTGCGCAAACACTTTAATACTGAAAATCTTGTTACTATTCTCGTTCTTTTTGTTTTATTGGTAGTTTCAGCAAGGTTTTCCTATTTTTCACGTTTTTCAGATTTTTACATAGATCACCCGTACAACTTAAATTGACAAACACTTTCTTTGTGTATAACAATAACTTTATGTACTAAGGTGGTTTCATATTTTGATATAGATTATTAAAACTAACCGAGGGGCTTCTTACGAGACCCTAAACACCCCCCTAGCTTTTCATTTAGTTTCAGTTTTTCACAAAACATCCCTAGTAATACTTGTAAATCAGCGTAAAATCAAAAGTTTGTTCTAAAAGTTTTTAAATTTCTATACTTACCCCTAGTTTTTATTCATTATTATTGTCCAGCTCGTCGTCCCATTCCTTCAGAGTGGTCGAACCTCCAAATCCGCCTGAAAACAAAAAAGTTATTAAGAAAAACGGTATTAGGAAAGTTGATGTAAGGGCTGTTTGCGTACATTGCGCAAACACTTTAATACTGAAAATCTTGTTACTATTCTCGTTCTTTTTGTTTTATTGGTAGTTTCAGCAAGGTTTTCCTATTTTTCACGTTTTTCAGATTTTTACATAGATCACCCGTACAACTTAAATTGACAAACACTTTCTTTGTGTATAACAATAACTTTATGTACTAAGGTGGTTTCATATTTTGATATAGATTATTAAAACTAACCGAGGGGCTTCTTACGAGACCCTAAACACCCCCCTAGCTTTTCATTTAGTTTCAGTTTTTCACAAAACATCCCTAGTAATACTTGTAAATCAGCGTAAAATCAAAAGTTTGTTCTAAAAGTTTTTAAATTTCTATACTTACCCCTAGTTTTTATTCATTATTATTGTCCAGCTCGTCGTCCCATTCCTTCAGAGTGGTCGAACCTCCAAATCCGCCTGAAAACAAAAAAGTTATTAAGAAAAACGGTATTAGGAAAGTTGATGTAAGGGCTGTTTGCGTACATTGCGCAAACACTTTAATACTGAAAATCTTGTTACTATTCTCGTTCTTTTTGTTTTATTGGTAGTTTCAGCAAGGTTTTCCTATTTTTCACGTTTTTCAGATTTTTACATAGATCACCCGTACAACTTAAATTGACAAACACTTTCTTTGTGTATAACAATAACTTTATGTACTAAGGTGGTTTCATATTTTGATATAGATTATTAAAACTAACCGAGGGGCTTCTTACGAGACCCTAAACACCCCCCTAGCTTTTCATTTAGTTTCAGTTTTTCACAAAACATCCCTAGTAATACTTGTAAATCAGCGTAAAATCAAAAGTTTGTTCTAAAAGTTTTTAAATTTCTATACTTACCCCTAGTTTTTATTCATTATTATTGTCCAGCTCGTCGTCCCATTCCTTCAGAGTGGTCGAACCTCCAAATCCGCCTGAAAACAAAAAAGTTATTAAGAAAAACGGTATTAGGAAAGTTGATGTAAGGGCTGTTTGCGTACATTGCGCAAACACTTTAATACTGAAAATCTTGTTACTATTCTCGTTCTTTTTGTTTTATTGGTAGTTTCAGCAAGGTTTTCCTATTTTTCACGTTTTTCAGATTTTTACATAGATCACCCGTACAACTTAAATTGACAAACACTTTCTTTGTGTATAACAATAACTTTATGTACTAAGGTGGTTTCATATTTTGATATAGATTATTAAAACTAACCGAGGGGCTTCTTACGAGACCCTAAACACCCCCCTAGCTTTTCATTTAGTTTCAGTTTTTCACAAAACATCCCTAGTAATACTTGTAAATCAGCGTAAAATCAAAAGTTTGTTCTAAAAGTTTTTAAATTTCTATACTTACCCCTAGTTTTTATTCATTATTATTGTCCAGCTCGTCGTCCCATTCCTTCAGAGTGGTCGAACCTCCAAATCCGCCTGAAAACAAAAAAGTTATTAAGAAAAACGGTATTAGGAGAGTTGATGTAAGGGCTGTTTGCGTACATTGCGCAAACACTTTAATACTGAAAATCTTGTTACTATTCTCGTTCTTTTTGTTTTATTGGTAGTTTCAGCAAGGTTTTCCTATTTTTCACGTTTTTCAGATTTTTACATAGATCACCCGTACAACTTAAATTGACAAACACTTTCTTTGTGTATAACAATAACTTTATGTACTAAGGTGGTTTCATATTTTGATATAGATTATTAAAACTAACCGAGGGGCTTCTTACGAGACCCTAAACACCCCCCTAGCTTTTCATTTAGTTTCAGTTTTTCACAAAACATCCCTAGTAATACTTGTAAATCAGCGTAAAATCAAAAGTTTGTTCTAAAAGTTTTTAAATTTCTATACTTACCCCTAGTTTTTATTCATTATTATTGTCCAGCTCGTCGTCCCATTCCTTCAGAGTGGTCGAACCTCCAAATCCGCCTGAAAACAAAAAAGTTATTAAGAAAAACGGTATTAGGAAAGTTGATGTAAGGGCTGTTTGCGTACATTGCGCAAACACTTTAATACTGAAAATCTTGTTACTATTCTCGTTCTTTTTGTTTTATTGGTAGTTTCAGCAAGGTTTTCCTATTTTTCACGTTTTTCAGATTTTTACATAGATCACCCGTACAACTTAAATTGACAAACACTTTCTTTGTGTATAACAATAACTTTATGTACTAAGGTGGTTTCATATTTTGATATAGATTATTAAAACTAACCGAGGGGCTTCTTACGAGACCCTAAACACCCCCCTAGCTTTTCATTTAGTTTCAGTTTTTCACAAAACATCCCTAGTAATACTTGTAAATCAGCGTAAAATCAAAAGTTTGTTCTAAAAGTTTTTAAATTTCTATACTTACCCCTAGTTTTTATTCATTATTATTGTCCAGCTCGTCGTCCCATTCCTTCAGAGTGGTCGAACCTCCAAATCCGCCTGAAAACAAAAAAGTTATTAAGAAAAACGGTATTAGGAAAGTTGATGTAAGGGCTGTTTGCGTACATTGCGCAAACACTTTAATACTGAAAATCTTGTTACTATTCTCGTTCTTTTTGTTTTATTGGTAGTTTCAGCAAGGTTTTCCTATTTTTCACGTTTTTCAGATTTTTACATAGATCACCCGTACAACTTAAATTGACAAACACTTTCTTTGTGTATAACAATAACTTTATGTACTAAGGTGGTTTCATATTTTGATATAGATTATTAAAACTAACCGAGGGGCTTCTTACGAGACCCTAAACACCCCCCTAGCTTTTCATTTAGTTTCAGTTTTTCACAAAACATCCCTAGTAATACTTGTAAATCAGCGTAAAATCAAAAGTTTGTTCTAAAAGTTTTTAAATTTCTATACTTACCCCTAGTTTTTATTCATTATTATTGTCCAGCTCGTCGTCCCATTCCTTCAGAGTGGTCGAACCTCCAAATCCGCCTGAAAACAAAAAAGTTATTAAGAAAAACGGTATTAGGAAAGTTGATGTAAGGGCTGTTTGCGTACATTGCGCAAACACTTTAATACTGAAAATCTTGTTACTATTCTCGTTCTTTTTGTTTTATTGGTAGTTTCAGCAAGGTTTTCCTATTTTTCACGTTTTTCAGATTTTTACATAGATCACCCGTACAACTTAAATTGACAAACACTTTCTTTGTGTATAACAATAACTTTATGTACTAAGGTGGTTTCATATTTTGATATAGATTATTAAAACTAACCGAGGGGCTTCTTACGAGACCCTAAACACCCCCCTAGCTTTTCATTTAGTTTCAGTTTTTCACAAAACATCCCTAGTAATACTTGTAAATCAGCGTAAAATCAAAAGTTTGTTCTAAAAGTTTTTAAATTTCTATACTTACCCCTAGTTTTTATTCATTATTATTGTCCAGCTCGTCGTCCCATTCCTTCAGAGTGGTCGAACCTCCAAATCCGCCTGAAAACAAAAAAGTTATTAAGAAAAACGGTATTAGGAAAGTTGATGTAAGGGCTGTTTGCGTACATTGCGCAAACACTTTAATACTGAAAATCTTGTTACTATTCTCGTTCTTTTTGTTTTATTGGTAGTTTCAGCAAGGTTTTCCTATTTTTCACGTTTTTCAGATTTTTACATAGATCACCCGTACAACTTAAATTGACAAACACTTTCTTTGTGTATAACAATAACTTTATGTACTAAGGTGGTTTCATATTTTGATATAGATTATTAAAACTAACCGAGGGGCTTCTTACGAGACCCTAAACACCCCCCTAGCTTTTCATTTAGTTTCAGTTTTTCACAAAACATCCCTAGTAATACTTGTAAATCAGCGTAAAATCAAAAGTTTGTTCTAAAAGTTTTTAAATTTCTATACTTACCCCTAGTTTTTATTCATTATTATTGTCCAGCTCGTCGTCCCATTCCTTCAGAGTGGTCGAACCTCCAAATCCGCCTGAAAACAAAAAAGTTATTAAGAAAAACGGTATTAGGAAAGTTGATGTAAGGGCTGTTTGCGTACATTGCGCAAACACTTTAATACTGAAAATCTTGTTACTATTCTCGTTCTTTTTGTTTTATTGGTAGTTTCAGCAAGGTTTTCCTATTTTTCACGTTTTTCAGATTTTTACATAGATCACCCGTACAACTTAAATTGACAAACACTTTCTTTGTGTATAACAATAACTTTATGTACTAAGGTGGTTTCATATTTTGATATAGATTATTAAAACTAACCGAGGGGCTTCTTACGAGACCCTAAACACCCCCCTAGCTTTTCATTTAGTTTCAGTTTTTCACAAAACATCCCTAGTAATACTTGTAAATCAGCGTAAAATCAATAGTTTGTTCTAAAAGTTTTTAAATTTCTATACTTACCCCTAGTTTTTATTCATTATTATTGTCCAGCTCGTCGTCCCATTCCTTCAGAGTGGTCGAACCTCCAAATCCGCCTGAAAACAAAAAAGTTATTAAGAAAAACGGTATTAGGAAAGTTGATGTAAGGGCTGTTTGCGTACATTGCGCAAACACTTTAATACTGAAAATCTTGTTACTATTCTCGTTCTTTTTGTTTTATTGGTAGTTTCAGCAAGGTTTTCCTATTTTTCACGTTTTTCAGATTTTTACATAGATCACCCGTACAACTTAAATTGACAAACACTTTCTTTGTGTATAACAATAACTTTATGTACTAAGGTGGTTTCATATTTTGATATAGATTATTAAAACTAACCGAGGGGCTTCTTACGAGACCCTAAACACCCCCCTAGCTTTTCATTTAGTTTCAGTTTTTCACAAAACATCCCTAGTAATACTTGTAAATCAGCGTAAAATCAAAAGTTTGTTCTAAAAGTTTTTAAATTTCTATACTTACCCCTAGTTTTTATTCATTATTATTGTCCAGCTCGTCGTCCCATTCCTTCAGAGTGGTCGAACCTCCAAATCCGCCTGAAAACAAAAAAGTTATTAAGAAAAACGGTATTAGGAAAGTTGATGTAAGGGCTGTTTGCGTACATTGCGCAAACACTTTAATACTGAAAATCTTGTTACTATTCTCGTTCTTTTTGTTTTATTGGTAGTTTCAGCAAGGTTTTCCTATTTTTCACGTTTTTCAGATTTTTACATAGATCACCCGTACAACTTAAATTGACAAACACTTTCTTTGTGTATAACAATAACTTTATGTACTAAGGTGGTTTCATATTTTGATATAGATTATTAAAACTAACCGAGGGGCTTCTTACGAGACCCTAAACACCCCCCTAGCTTTTCATTTAGTTTCAGTTTTTCACAAAACATCCCTAGTAATACTTGTAAATCAGCGTAAAATCAAAAGTTTGTTCTAAAAGTTTTTAAATTTCTATACTTACCCCTAGTTTTTATTCATTATTATTGTCCAGCTCGTCGTCCCATTCCTTCAGAGTGGTCGAACCTCCAAATCCGCCTGAAAACAAAAAAGTTATTAAGAAAAACGGTATTAGGAAAGTTGATGTAAGGGCTGTTTGCGTACATTGCGCAAACACTTTAATACTGAAAATCTTGTTACTATTCTCGTTCTTTTTGTTTTATTGGTAGTTTCAGCAAGGTTTTCCTATTTTTCACGTTTTTCAGATTTTTACATAGATCACCCGTACAACTTAAATTGACAAACACTTTCTTTGTGTATAACAATAACTTTATGTACTAAGGTGGTTTCATATTTTGATATAGATTATTAAAACTAACCGAGGGGCTTCTTACGAGACCCTAAACACCCCCCTAGCTTTTCATTTAGTTTCAGTTTTTCACAAAACATCCCTAGTAATACTTGTAAATCAGCGTAAAATCAAAAGTTTGTTCTAAAAGTTTTTAAATTTCTATACTTACCCCTAGTTTTTATTCATTATTATTGTCCAGCTCGTCGTCCCATTCCTTCAGAGTGGTCGAACCTCCAAATCCGCCTGAAAACAAAAAAGTTATTAAGAAAAACGGTATTAGGAAAGTTGATGTAAGGGCTGTTTGCGTACATTGCGCAAACACTTTAATACTGAAAATCTTGTTACTATTCTCGTTCTTTTTGTTTTATTGGTAGTTTCAGCAAGGTTTTCCTATTTTTCACGTTTTTCAGATTTTTACATAGATCACCCGTACAACTTAAATTGACAAACACTTTCTTTGTGTATAACAATAACTTTATGTACTAAGGTGGTTTCATATTTTGATATAGATTATTAAAACTAACCGAGGGGCTTCTTACGAGACCCTAAACACCCCCCTAGCTTTTCATTTAGTTTCAGTTTTTCACAAAACATCCCTAGTAATACTTGTAAATCAGCGTAAAATCAAAAGTTTGTTCTAAAAGTTTTTAAATTTCTATACTTACCCCTAGTTTTTATTCATTATTATTGTCCAGCTCGTCGTCCCATTCCTTCAGAGTGGTCGAACCTCCAAATCCGCCTGAAAACAAAAAAGTTATTAAGAAAAACGGTATTAGGAAAGTTGATGTAAGGGCTGTTTGCGTACATTGCGCAAACACTTTAATACTGAAAATCTTGTTACTATTCTCGTTCTTTTTGTTTTATTGGTAGTTTCAGCAAGGTTTTCCTATTTTTCACGTTTTTCAGATTTTTACATAGATCACCCGTACAACTTAAATTGACAAACACTTTCTTTGTGTATAACAATAACTTTATGTACTAAGGTGGTTTCATATTTTGATATAGATTATTAAAACTAACCGAGGGGCTTCTTACGAGACCCTAAACACCCCCCTAGCTTTTCATTTAGTTTCAGTTTTTCACAAAACATCCCTAGTAATACTTGTAAATCAGCGTAAAATCAAAAGTTTGTTCTAAAAGTTTTTAAATTTCTATACTTACCCCTAGTTTTTATTCATTATTATTGTCCAGCTCGTCGTCCCATTCCTTCAGAGTGGTCGAACCTCCAAATCCGCCTGAAAACAAAAAAGTTATTAAGAAAAACGGTATTAGGAAAGTTGATGTAAGGGCTGTTTGCGTACATTGCGCAAACACTTTAATACTGAAAATCTTGTTACTATTCTCGTTCTTTTTGTTTTATTGGTAGTTTCAGCAAGGTTTTCCTATTTTTCACGTTTTTCAGATTTTTACATAGATCACCCGTACAACTTAAATTGACAAACACTTTCTTTGTGTATAACAATAACTTTATGTACTAAGGTGGTTTCATATTTTGATATAGATTATTAAAACTAACCGAGGGGCTTCTTACGAGACCCTAAACACCCCCCTAGCTTTTCATTTAGTTTCAGTTTTTCACAAAACATCCCTAGTAATACTTGTAAATCAGCGTAAAATCAAAAGTTTGTTCTAAAAGTTTTTAAATTTCTATACTTACCCCTAGTTTTTATTCATTATTATTGTCCAGCTCGTCGTCCCATTCCTTCAGAGTGGTCGAACCTCCAAATCCGCCTGAAAACAAAAAAGTTATTAAGAAAAACGGTATTAGGAAAGTTGATGTAAGGGCTGTTTGCGTACATTGCGCAAACACTTTAATACTGAAAATCTTGTTACTATTCTCGTTCTTTTTGTTTTATTGGTAGTTTCAGCAAGGTTTTCCTATTTTTCACGTTTTTCAGATTTTTACATAGATCACCCGTACAACTTAAATTGACAAACACTTTCTTTGTGTATAACAATAACTTTATGTACTAAGGTGGTTTCATATTTTGATATAGATTATTAAAACTAACCGAGGGGCTTCTTACGAGACCCTAAACACCCCCCTAGCTTTTCATTTAGTTTCAGTTTTTCACAAAACATCCCTAGTAATACTTGTAAATCAGCGTAAAATCAAAAGTTTGTTCTAAAAGTTTTTAAATTTCTATACTTACCCCTAGTTTTTATTCATTATTATTGTCCAGCTCGTCGTCCCATTCCTTCAGAGTGGTCGAACCTCCAAATCCGCCTGAAAACAAAAAAGTTATTAAGAAAAACGGTATTAGGAAAGTTGATGTAAGGGCTGTTTGCGTACATTGCGCAAACACTTTAATACTGAAAATCTTGTTACTATTCTCGTTCTTTTTGTTTTATTGGTAGTTTCAGCAAGGTTTTCCTATTTTTCACGTTTTTCAGATTTTTACATAGATCACCCGTACAACTTAAATTGACAAACACTTTCTTTGTGTATAACAATAACTTTATGTACTAAGGTGGTTTCATATTTTGATATAGATTATTAAAACTAACCGAGGGGCTTCTTACGAGACCCTAAACACCCCCCTAGCTTTTCATTTAGTTTCAGTTTTTCACAAAACATCCCTAGTAATACTTGTAAATCAGCGTAAAATCAAAAGTTTGTTCTAAAAGTTTTTAAATTTCTATACTTACCCCTAGTTTTTATTCATTATTATTGTCCAGCTCGTCGTCCCATTCCTTCAGAGTGGTCGAACCTCCAAATCCGCCTGAAAACAAAAAAGTTATTAAGAAAAACGGTATTAGGAAAGTTGATGTAAGGGCTGTTTGCGTACATTGCGCAAACACTTTAATACTGAAAATCTTGTTACTATTCTCGTTCTTTTTGTTTTATTGGTAGTTTCAGCAAGGTTTTCCTATTTTTCACGTTTTTCAGATTTTTACATAGATCACCCGTACAACTTAAATTGACAAACACTTTCTTTGTGTATAACAATAACTTTATGTACTAAGGTGGTTTCATATTTTGATATAGATTATTAAAACTAACCGAGGGGCTTCTTACGAGACCCTAAACACCCCCCTAGCTTTTCATTTAGTTTCAGTTTTTCACAAAACATCCCTAGTAATACTTGTAAATCAGCGTAAAATCAAAAGTTTGTTCTAAAAGTTTTTAAATTTCTATACTTACCCCTAGTTTTTATTCATTATTATTGTCCAGCTCGTCGTCCCATTCCTTCAGAGTGGTCGAACCTCCAAATCCGCCTGAAAACAAAAAAGTTATTAAGAAAAACGGTATTAGGAAAGTTGATGTAAGGGCTGTTTGCGTACATTGCGCAAACACTTTAATACTGAAAATCTTGTTACTATTCTCGTTCTTTTTGTTTTATTGGTAGTTTCAGCAAGGTTTTCCTATTTTTCACGTTTTTCAGATTTTTACATAGATCACCCGTACAACTTAAATTGACAAACACTTTCTTTGTGTATAACAATAACTTTATGTACTAAGGTGGTTTCATATTTTGATATAGATTATTAAAACTAACCGAGGGGCTTCTTACGAGACCCTAAACACCCCCCTAGCTTTTCATTTAGTTTCAGTTTTTCACAAAACATCCCTAGTAATACTTGTAAATCAGCGTAAAATCAAAAGTTTGTTCTAAAAGTTTTTAAATTTCTATACTTACCCCTAGTTTTTATTCATTATTATTGTCCAGCTCGTCGTCCCATTCCTTCAGAGTGGTCGAACCTCCAAATCCGCCTGAAAACAAAAAAGTTATTAAGAAAAACGGTATTAGGAAAGTTGATGTAAGGGCTGTTTGCGTACATTGCGCAAACACTTTAATACTGAAAATCTTGTTACTATTCTCGTTCTTTTTGTTTTATTGGTAGTTTCAGCAAGGTTTTCCTATTTTTCACGTTTTTCAGATTTTTACATAGATCACCCGTACAACTTAAATTGACAAACACTTTCTTTGTGTATAACAATAACTTTATGTACTAAGGTGGTTTCATATTTTGATATAGATTATTAAAACTAACCGAGGGGCTTCTTACGAGACCCTAAACACCCCCCTAGCTTTTCATTTAGTTTCAGTTTTTCACAAAACATCCCTAGTAATACTTGTAAATCAGCGTAAAATCAAAAGTTTGTTCTAAAAGTTTTTAAATTTCTATACTTACCCCTAGTTTTTATTCATTATTATTGTCCAGCTCGTCGTCCCATTCCTTCAGAGTGGTCGAACCTCCAAATCCGCCTGAAAACAAAAAAGTTATTAAGAAAAACGGTATTAGGAAAGTTGATGTAAGGGCTGTTTGCGTACATTGCGCAAACACTTTAATACTGAAAATCTTGTTACTATTCTCGTTCTTTTTGTTTTATTGGTAGTTTCAGCAAGGTTTTCCTATTTTTCACGTTTTTCAGATTTTTACATAGATCACCCGTACAACTTAAATTGACAAACACTTTCTTTGTGTATAACAATAACTTTATGTACTAAGGTGGTTTCATATTTTGATATAGATTATTAAAACTAATCGAGGGGCTTCTTACGAGACCCTAAACACCCCCCTAGCTTTTCATTTAGTTTCAGTTTTTCACAAAACATCCCTAGTAATACTTGTAAATCAGCGTAAAATCAAAAGTTTGTTCTAAAAGTTTTTAAATTTCTATACTTACCCCTAGTTTTTATTCATTATTATTGTCCAGCTCGTCGTCCCATTCCTTCAGAGTGGTCGAACCTCCAAATCCGCCTGAAAACAAAAAAGTTATTAAGAAAAACGGTATTAGGAAAGTTGATGTAAGGGCTGTTTGCGTACATTGCGCAAACACTTTAATACTGAAAATCTTGTTACTATTCTCGTTCTTTTTGTTTTATTGGTAGTTTCAGCAAGGTTTTCCTATTTTTCACGTTTTTCAGATTTTTACATAGATCACCCGTACAACTTAAATTGACAAACACTTTCTTTGTGTATAACAATAACTTTATGTACTAAGGTGGTTTCATATTTTGATATAGATTATTAAAACTAACCGAGGGGCTTCTTACGAGACCCTAAACACCCCCCTAGCTTTTCATTTAGTTTCAGTTTTTCACAAAACATCCCTAGTAATACTTGTAAATCAGCGTAAAATCAAAAGTTTGTTCTAAAAGTTTTTAAATTTCTATACTTACCCCTAGTTTTTATTCATTATTATTGTCCAGCTCGTCGTCCCATTCCTTCAGAGTGGTCGAACCTCCAAATCCGCCTGAAAACAAAAAAGTTATTAAGAAAAACGGTATTAGGAAAGTTGATGTAAGGGCTGTTTGCGTACATTGCGCAAACACTTTAATACTGAAAATCTTGTTACTATTCTCGTTCTTTTTGTTTTATTGGTAGTTTCAGCAAGGTTTTCCTATTTTTCACGTTTTTCAGATTTTTACATAGATCACCCGTACAACTTAAATTGACAAACACTTTCTTTGTGTATAACAATAACTTTATGTACTAAGGTGGTTTCATATTTTGATATAGATTATTAAAACTAACCGAGGGGCTTCTTACGAGACCCTAAACACCCCCCTAGCTTTTCATTTAGTTTCAGTTTTTCACAAAACATCCCTAGTAATACTTGTAAATCAGCGTAAAATCAAAAGTTTGTTCTAAAAGTTTTTAAATTTCTATACTTACCCCTAGTTTTTATTCATTATTATTGTCCAGCTCGTCGTCCCATTCCTTCAGAGTGGTCGAACCTCCAAATCCGCCTGAAAACAAAAAAGTTATTAAGAAAAACGGTATTAGGAAAGTTGATGTAAGGGCTGTTTGCGTACATTGCGCAAACACTTTAATACTGAAAATCTTGTTACTATTCTCGTTCTTTTTGTTTTATTGGTAGTTTCAGCAAGGTTTTCCTATTTTTCACGTTTTTCAGATTTTTACATAGATCACCCGTACAACTTAAATTGACAAACACTTTCTTTGTGTATAACAATAACTTTATGTACTAAGGTGGTTTCATATTTTGATATAGATTATTAAAACTAACCGAGGGGCTTCTTACGAGACCCTAAACACCCCCCTAGCTTTTCATTTAGTTTCAGTTTTTCACAAAACATCCCTAGTAATACTTGTAAATCAGCGTAAAATCAAAAGTTTGTTCTAAAAGTTTTTAAATTTCTATACTTACCCCTAGTTTTTATTCATTATTATTGTCCAGCTCGTCGTCCCATTCCTTCAGAGTGGTCGAACCTCCAAATCCGCCTGAAAACAAAAAAGTTATTAAGAAAAACGGTATTAGGAAAGTTGATGTAAGGGCTGTTTGCGTACATTGCGCAAACACTTTAATACTGAAAATCTTGTTACTATTCTCGTTCTTTTTGTTTTATTGGTAGTTTCAGCAAGGTTTTCCTATTTTTCACGTTTTTCAGATTTTTACATAGATCACCCGTACAACTTAAATTGACAAACACTTTCTTTGTGTATAACAATAACTTTATGTACTAAGGTGGTTTCATATTTTGATATAGATTATTAAAACTAACCGAGGGGCTTCTTACGAGACCCTAAACACCCCCCTAGCTTTTCATTTAGTTTCAGTTTTTCACAAAACATCCCTAGTAATACTTGTAAATCAGCGTAAAATCAAAAGTTTGTTCTAAAAGTTTTTAAATTTCTATACTTACCCCTAGTTTTTATTCATTATTATTGTCCAGCTCGTCGTCCCATTCCTTCAGAGTGGTCGAACCTCCAAATCCGCCTGAAAACAAAAAAGTTATTAAGAAAAACGGTATTAGGAAAGTTGATGTAAGGGCTGTTTGCGTACATTGCGCAAACACTTTAATACTGAAAATCTTGTTACTATTCTCGTTCTTTTTGTTTTATTGGTAGTTTCAGCAAGGTTTTCCTATTTTTCACGTTTTTCAGATTTTTACATAGATCACCCGTACAACTTAAATTGACAAACACTTTCTTTGTGTATAACAAAAACTTTATGTACTAAGGTGGTTTCATATTTTGATATAGATTATTAAAACTAACCGAGGGGCTTCTTACGAGACCCTAAACACCCCCCTAGCTTTTCATTTAGTTTCAGTTTTTCACAAAACATCCCTAGTAATACTTGTAAATCAGCGTAAAATCAAAAGTTTGTTCTAAAAGTTTTTAAATTTCTATACTTACCCCTAGTTTTTATTCATTATTATTGTCCAGCTCGTCGTCCCATTCCTTCAGAGTGGTCGAACCTCCAAATCCGCCTGAAAACAAAAAAGTTATTAAGAAAAACGGTATTAGGAAAGTTGATGTAAGGGCTGTTTGCGTACAGCCTGCAACAGAATAATGTATACCACCATCTGACGTCGCACGCACACGCGCGTTCATCCATACTTACTCACACCACGAAAGTCACCCAATCTAAGCATAATAAGTGGACGTGCTTACGCACACACGCACACTGTGAAAATACTTCACTTCTGCTGATTCATTAATTTGTTAAACTCGTTCTTAGCTACTCTCAAGTCTCACATTACGAGCTATATGGATGAATAGCAGGCAGACAAGATAATATGATGCTAATTTCGCAACTTCAAGTCATAGCGTCCATGGCCTAGCGGTTTAAGTGTCTTGGAATGAAATCTGGACAGGTTGGGTATCGAATCCCACAAAAAACTGTGATTTTCATATTCATTTTTAGAGATTGAAAGAAATATATTACAACTTTTTTGATGTTTTTTATTAAGTTTGAATTTTAATTAGGTAGCTATTATTAGCGTAGGTATTCAAAATAACAACGATGCCTCATTTCTTAAGACAAAATAAGTGAATCTTCCCCCGATTAACTTTTATTGGGTTGCTAGATTTATTTTTAGCTTGTCATAGCTTTAGAAAAAAAAAGTTAATAATAATAATAATAAATCATTTATTTCAGGCAACACAAAGTTTACAAGATGGTAAATATAAACAAAGGGCCCATAGATATATACCTTAAACTAACAAATATAAAATATACTTAAAACTACATTAAATTTGACACTATTTCACACGTAAAGTCGGCGACGTGTGACGCGAGTCATGAGACAGTCGCCCTCGAAATTTCCGGAAGACGACTCCCTGCGGCCAGAACTCCTCCTTCATGAAGGTCGGCAGATCCTCTCACCACAAATGAGCTGAAACTAACTTTATGGCGAGGTTCCAACCGCTCAACCCTCAGAGTAAAGGTGGTTTTCTTTCGAATGTACTCTATGACTTCCTCGACCTTCGTAGACCAGTGTACTCTGGATACGTACAACTGCGTTGACGGTACTTCACCGCGCATCACCTGACCTACTACGAGCGCTGCAGTGCCGCGATGGTTGCGGACGGTAGGATTCTTTTTCTTTCTCTCCACTTTGACGAAGCCTTCCTCATCACACTTCTTGTCCTGCCGAGGACGTGGAGGTTCAGTCTTGCGAGCGGGCCCGCTACAGCTTTTCCTCTTCTCCGTTGTCGCCCGCTGCGATGTAGCGGCAGCGGCGGCGGTGGCATACGCGCACGAAGTCGGTGCGCGTTGAGTCATCGGCTCCGTCACAGCGAGGGAGCGAGCGGCGGGGCGCGGGGCGCTGCAAGCGGGGGAACCGGTGGCGGCGGCGGGACGCGGCGTGTCCCACGCAGCGACCTGCGTCATCGGCAACGCCGATTCCGGACTGCTGACAGATGCAACTTGCGCACCACGAAGGCTCGTGTTCGCTCTAGACGCATTGAACTCTGGTGACCCACATACTAAGTTATTACTTTTTATAAGTAATACTTCTGTACGAAGTTCACTTATTGTAGTGTTCGATGCATCTAGCTTCCTCTGGACATCAGCGAGGCTTGATTTCAGGAACGTGATGTCCTTCAGCAACCTGCTTACGTCGACGTGGTCGAACCCGATGCTTGGCAACTTGTGAAGTTCCTTTGCCACAAATGCGGGAACATCGGGTCGGTCTCCTTCAGTAGGGTGACGATGTCCTGGAGACTTCTTTCACCACCATCCCTCCTGCAGGAAGGCATCTGCGCGGTCTTCCCGAGCGTCTGGTACAGTAACGCCTTTCCGCTACTTATCTCTTCCTAGGTGAAGCCAGACTTGCAGATTTGCAAGATGCTGACTTCATCCATCGTATCGATGGCGTGTTGAATGAACGCCAACAACTCATTGGCTATGAGTTTTTCGGAACCCATAGCCATAGTGACGTGCAGCAGCAAGCGCCGCGCGGATCGCGAATTAAATTTAATTCAATACGGTAATGCGAGACACGTCCGTTTCCGAGCGCGCTTCATTACACTACTGTGATTGATATTGTCAACCCTCCTCCTCTCTCCTCTATTATTTAATATTGTGAAGTCGTATTTCTAGATGGTTTGCATTCGTCGTTACTCGTTACTACTATCAGATTATTGTGCCCAAGTGAAATTAAAAATGAATTATCATTTAACATTGCTGCAGAGAGCTGAAATCATTGTTTTATTCAATCAATACTTTTCCATCAGGGAAATTGCACGTCGATTGATGATATCTGTAAGTTTTAAGTTAATTATTATTCTGACTTAATCCTTGTATTAAACGTGATCGTTATTTCTATGTTAATCATTTTATTTTCAGAGAAAATCAGTGCAACTATCTGTTCGTCGTTAAGAGGAGCCGGGGGATATATCCATTTTTACCCACTCGTTCGACGGCCACCACATATGATGTGAGTATGCAAACTGTGTGATGACATTTGAAAGCAAGCAACATATATTGTTACAGGTAAATAAAGAAGTATATAATCCGACGTTAGATATACAATATATTATAACTTAAAATGAATTAATTTTCTTACACATGCAATATAATTTGTTTAAACTTCAAGGGAACTTAAGTTTATTTATTCATTTACAGGCTAGCAAAAGAGAACGAAAGCAATATTTGGAATTTGATTGGTCTAACAATGTCGTTATTTTTACGGATATAAGACATTCAAGTCGGACAAAGATGGCCGTAAAATATTATGGAGGAGAAAATGCCAACGTTATAATGCTCGAAACACCCTACCTGTTAGATTAAGCGGCCGCATTAAACGCCATCGAGAATTTGTGGGGTCAAATGATTTTAAATTGGGATTCATCACAAGTGAGGTCCAGAGCCAAATTAGAAGGGCGGGTTATTTCAACTTGGGAGATGATGAGAGGATCTGCCTTATGCTGGAATTTAGTTGACAGTATGAGATCTCGGTTGCAGCAGGTCATAGACACCGACGGCGCTCAAATTAGCTATTAATAAAATAGTGAGGTAATAGTTGTCTTTTAAAAAGTAGATAATCCAGAGTGAATGATGTTATTGTTGATTAGCTTAGAAATAAGCTTAGCTTAGCTTATTTATAGTTTCTGGCTAATAACATGTTGATTCATATTTACAATGGAATTATTACTTCAATTATATAATAAGTTCATACGCCAAGTGACAGAAAAATTAAAGTGAGAACTGGTATTCAAATCATTCAAATAACAACTATTACCTAAACTATGATTGTTTTTAAAATTACTCGTTTAAAAAATTTGTGAAATAAAAATTTCTAGTCAGTCGCAACATATTGTGAAATGCAAAAAATAAAAAATTATCTGGAAAAGATTGTGTTGTTTTTATTAGTAGTTTTTACCTGCACCTTATTTTTCGATTGCTTGCACTATATTTAATTTATTGATTAATTAGAATATAAATATAATTAGAATATAGAACATAAAAATTATATTTATATAATTTTATATTATAATAAATTATTAAAATATTTCTTAATTTAAATGAATATATATTAAGGTTTATTAATGAATATTTCTTCATTAAATTTGAAAGAAAAAAAAGGGTATTGAAGAAATATCTTTAAACCTTATTAGTTTATTAATCAATCAATAATTTAACAATAAAAAAAGACATATTAATATAGCAACGGAGAAAAAAAAAAGCAGACCTTTCAGAGTTCTATAAGTTATTAAATGATAATCTGCACATTATACGGCAGACATAGGCACGTCTACACGTGAAGTACTGAAATTAAAGATCTATACATCCGTGTAGTCATATTATTTCTTGTTGTGACACGATGTAGTTAGTTAGCTTAGTTAGAATTGATCTTTAGTTGTGTGCGTGCGACTATTGGTCAACATTATTCTGAGTCTTAGCACTTATTCTGAGCACACATACAACGCGAATGCATATTGTATGTGTGCGTGCGGCTGGGTGGTATACATTATTCTGTTGCAGACTGTACATTGCGCAAACACTTTAATACTGAAAATCTTGTTACTATTCTCGTTCTTTTTGTTTTATTGGTAGTTTCAGCAAGGTTTTCCTATTTTTCACGTTTTTCAGATTTTTACATAGATCACCCGTACAACTTAAATTGACAAACACTTTCTTTGTGTATAACAATAACTTTATGTACTAAGGTGGTTTCATATTTTGATATAGATTATTAAAACTAACCGAGGGGCTTCTTACGAGACCCTGAACACCCCCCTAGCTTTTCATTTAGTTTCAGTTTTTCACAAAACATCCCTAGTAATACTTGTAAATCAGCGTAAAATCAAAAGTTTGTTCTAAAAGTTTTTAAATTTCTATACTTACCCCTAGTTTTTATTCATTATTATTGTCCAGCTCGTCGTCCCATTCCTTCAGAGTGGTCGAACCTCCAAATCCGCCTGAAAACAAAAAAGTTATTAAGAAAAACGGTATTAGGAAAGTTGATGTAAGGGCTGTTTGCGTACATTGCGCAAACACTTTAATACTGAAAATCTTGTTACTATTCTCGTTCTTTTTGTTTTATTGGTAGTTTCAGCAAGGTTTTCCTATTTTTCACGTTTTTCAGATTTTTACATAGATCACCCGTACAACTTAAATTGACAAACACTTTCTTTGTGTATAACAATAACTTTATGTACTAAGGTGGTTTCATATTTTGATATAGATTATTAAAACTAACCGAGGGGCTTCTTACGAGACCCTAAACACCCCCCTAGCTTTTCATTTAGTTTCAGTTTTTCACAAAACATCCCTAGTAATACTTGTAAATCAGCGTAAAATCAAAAGTTTGTTCTAAAAGTTTTTAAATTTCTATACTTACCCCTAGTTTTTATTCATTATTATTGTCCAGCTCGTCGTCCCATTCCTTCAGAGTGGTCGAACCTCCAAATCCGCCTGAAAACAAAAAAGTTATTAAGAAAAACGGTATTAGGAAAGTTGATGTAAGGGCTGTTTGCGTACATTGCGCAAACACTTTAATACTGAAAATCTTGTTACTATTCTCGTTCTTTTTGTTTTATTGGTAGTTTCAGCAAGGTTTTCCTATTTTTCACGTTTTTCAGATTTTTACATAGATCACCCGTACAACTTAAATTGACAAACACTTTCTTTGTGTATAACAATAACTTTATGTACTAAGGTGGTTTCATATTTTGATATAGATTATTAAAACTAACCGAGGGGCTTCTTACGAGACCCTAAACACCCCCCTAGCTTTTCATTTAGTTTCAGTTTTTCACAAAACATCCCTAGTAATACTTGTAAATCAGCGTAAAATCAAAAGTTTGTTCTAAAAGTTTTTAAATTTCTATACTTACCCCTAGTTTTTATTCATTATTATTGTCCAGCTCGTCGTCCCATTCCTTCAGAGTGGTCGAACCTCCAAATCCGCCTGAAAACAAAAAAGTTATTAAGAAAAACGGTATTAGGAAAGTTGATGTAAGGGCTGTTTGCGTACATTGCGCAAACACTTTAATACTGAAAATCTTGTTACTATTCTCGTTCTTTTTGTTTTATTGGTAGTTTCAGCAAGGTTTTCCTATTTTTCACGTTTTTCAGATTTTTACATAGATCACCCGTACAACTTAAATTGACAAACACTTTCTTTGTGTATAACAATAACTTTATGTACTAAGGTGGTTTCATATTTTGATATAGATTATTAAAACTAACCGAGGGGCTTCTTACGAGACCCTAAACACCCCCCTAGCTTTTCATTTAGTTTCAGTTTTTCACAAAACATCCCTAGTAATACTTGTAAATCAGCGTAAAATCAAAAGTTTGTTCTAAAAGTTTTTAAATTTCTATACTTACCCCTAGTTTTTATTCATTATTATTGTCCAGCTCGTCGTCCCATTCCTTCAGAGTGGTCGAACCTCCAAATCCGCCTGAAAACAAAAAAGTTATTAAGAAAAACGGTATTAGGAAAGTTGATGTAAGGGCTGTTTGCGTACATTGCGCAAACACTTTAATACTGAAAATCTTGTTACTATTCTCGTTCTTTTTGTTTTATTGGTAGTTTCAGCAAGGTTTTCCTATTTTTCACGTTTTTCAGATTTTTACATAGATCACCCGTACAACTTAAATTGACAAACACTTTCTTTGTGTATAACAATAACTTTATGTACTAAGGTGGTTTCATATTTTGATATAGATTATTAAAACTAACCGAGGGGCTTCTTACGAGACCCTAAACACCCCCCTAGCTTTTCATTTAGTTTCAGTTTTTCACAAAACATCCCTAGTAATACTTGTAAATCAGCGTAAAATCAAAAGTTTGTTCTAAAAGTTTTTAAATTTCTATACTTACCCCTAGTTTTTATTCATTATTATTGTCCAGCTCGTCGTCCCATTCCTTCAGAGTGGTCGAACCTCCAAATCCGCCTGAAAACAAAAAAGTTATTAAGAAAAACGGTATTAGGAAAGTTGATGTAAGGGCTGTTTGCGTACATTGCGCAAACACTTTAATACTGAAAATCTTGTTACTATTCTCGTTCTTTTTGTTTTATTGGTAGTTTCAGCAAGGTTTTCCTATTTTTCACGTTTTTCAGATTTTTACATAGATCACCCGTACAACTTAAATTGACAAACACTTTCTTTGTGTATAACAATAACTTTATGTACTAAGGTGGTTTCATATTTTGATATAGATTATTAAAACTAACCGAGGGGCTTCTTACGAGACCCTAAACACCCCCCTAGCTTTTCATTTAGTTTCAGTTTTTCACAAAACATCCCTAGTAATACTTGTAAATCAGCGTAAAATCAAAAGTTTGTTCTAAAAGTTTTTAAATTTCTATACTTACCCCTAGTTTTTATTCATTATTATTGTCCAGCTCGTCGTCCCATTCCTTCAGAGTGGTCGAACCTCCAAATCCGCCTGAAAACAAAAAAGTTATTAAGAAAAACGGTATTAGGAAAGTTGATGTAAGGGCTGTTTGCGTACATTGCGCAAACACTTTAATACTGAAAATCTTGTTACTATTCTCGTTCTTTTTGTTTTATTGGTAGTTTCAGCAAGGTTTTCCTATTTTTCACGTTTTTCAGATTTTTACATAGATCACCCGTACAACTTAAATTGACAAACACTTTCTTTGTGTATAACAATAACTTTATGTACTAAGGTGGTTTCATATTTTGATATAGATTATTAAAACTAACCGAGGGGCTTCTTACGAGACCCTAAACACCCCCCTAGCTTTTCATTTAGTTTCAGTTTTTCACAAAACATCCCTAGTAATACTTGTAAATCAGCGTAAAATCAAAAGTTTGTTCTAAAAGTTTTTAAATTTCTATACTTACCCCTAGTTTTTATTCATTATTATTGTCCAGCTCGTCGTCCCATTCCTTCAGAGTGGTCGAACCTCCAAATCCGCCTGAAAACAAAAAAGTTATTAAGAAAAACGGTATTAGGAAAGTTGATGTAAGGGCTGTTTGCGTACATTGCGCAAACACTTTAATACTGAAAATCTTGTTACTATTCTCGTTCTTTTTGTTTTATTGGTAGTTTCAGCAAGGTTTTCCTATTTTTCACGTTTTTCAGATTTTTACATAGATCACCCGTACAACTTAAATTGACAAACACTTTCTTTGTGTATAACAATAACTTTATGTACTAAGGTGGTTTCATATTTTGATATAGATTATTAAAACTAACCGAGGGGCTTCTTACGAGACCCTAAACACCCCCCTAGCTTTTCATTTAGTTTCAGTTTTTCACAAAACATCCCTAGTAATACTTGTAAATCAGCGTAAAATCAAAAGTTTGTTCTAAAAGTTTTTAAATTTCTATACTTACCCCTAGTTTTTATTCATTATTATTGTCCAGCTCGTCGTCCCATTCCTTCAGAGTGGTCGAACCTCCAAATCCGCCTGAAAACAAAAAAGTTATTAAGAAAAACGGTATTAGGAAAGTTGATGTAAGGGCTGTTTGCGTACATTGCGCAAACACTTTAATACTGAAAATCTTGTTACTATTCTCGTTCTTTTTGTTTTATTGGTAGTTTCAGCAAGGTTTTCCTATTTTTCACGTTTTTCAGATTTTTACATAGATCACCCGTACAACTTAAATTGACAAACACTTTCTTTGTGTATAACAATAACTTTATGTACTAAGGTGGTTTCATATTTTGATATAGATTATTAAAACTAACCGAGGGGCTTCTTACGAGACCCTAAACACCCCCCTAGCTTTTCATTTAGTTTCAGTTTTTCACAAAACATCCCTAGTAATACTTGTAAATCAGCGTAAAATCAAAAGTTTGTTCTAAAAGTTTTTAAATTTCTATACTTACCCCTAGTTTTTATTCATTATTATTGTCCAGCTCGTCGTCCCATTCCTTCAGAGTGGTCGAACCTCCAAATCCGCCTGAAAACAAAAAAGTTATTAAGAAAAACGGTATTAGGAAAGTTGATGTAAGGGCTGTTTGCGTACATTGCGCAAACACTTTAATACTGAAAATCTTGTTACTATTCTCGTTCTTTTTGTTTTATTGGTAGTTTCAGCAAGGTTTTCCTATTTTTCACGTTTTTCAGATTTTTACATAGATCACCCGTACAACTTAAATTGACAAACACTTTCTTTGTGTATAACAATAACTTTATGTACTAAGGTGGTTTCATATTTTGATATAGATTATTAAAACTAACCGAGGGGCTTCTTACGAGACCCTAAACACCCCCCTAGCTTTTCATTTAGTTTCAGTTTTTCACAAAACATCCCTAGTAATACTTGTAAATCAGCGTAAAATCAAAAGTTTGTTCTAAAAGTTTTTAAATTTCTATACTTACCCCTAGTTTTTATTCATTATTATTGTCCAGCTCGTCGTCCCATTCCTTCAGAGTGGTCGAACCTCCAAATCCGCCTGAAAACAAAAAAGTTATTAAGAAAAACGGTATTAGGAAAGTTGATGTAAGGGCTGTTTGCGTACATTGCGCAAACACTTTAATACTGAAAATCTTGTTACTATTCTCGTTCTTTTTGTTTTATTGGTAGTTTCAGCAAGGTTTTCCTATTTTTCACGTTTTTCAGATTTTTACATAGATCACCCGTACAACTTAAATTGACAAACACTTTCTTTGTGTATAACAATAACTTTATGTACTAAGGTGGTTTCATATTTTGATATAGATTATTAAAACTAACCGAGGGGCTTCTTACGAGACCCTAAACACCCCCCTAGCTTTTCATTTAGTTTCAGTTTTTCACAAAACATCCCTAGTAATACTTGTAAATCAGCGTAAAATCAAAAGTTTGTTCTAAAAGTTTTTAAATTTCTATACTTACCCCTAGTTTTTATTCATTATTATTGTCCAGCTCGTCGTCCCATTCCTTCAGAGTGGTCGAACCTCCAAATCCGCCTGAAAACAAAAAAGTTATTAAGAAAAACGGTATTAGGAAAGTTGATGTAAGGGCTGTTTGCGTACATTGCGCAAACACTTTAATACTGAAAATCTTGTTACTATTCTCGTTCTTTTTGTTTTATTGGTAGTTTCAGCAAGGTTTTCCTATTTTTCACGTTTTTCAGATTTTTACATAGATCACCCGTACAACTTAAATTGACAAACACTTTCTTTGTGTATAACAATAACTTTATGTACTAAGGTGGTTTCATATTTTGATATAGATTATTAAAACTAACCGAGGGGCTTCTTACGAGACCCTAAACACCCCCCTAGCTTTTCATTTAGTTTCAGTTTTTCACAAAACATCCCTAGTAATACTTGTAAATCAGCGTAAAATCAAAAGTTTGTTCTAAAAGTTTTTAAATTTCTATACTTACCCCTAGTTTTTATTCATTATTATTGTCCAGCTCGTCGTCCCATTCCTTCAGAGTGGTCGAACCTCCAAATCCGCCTGAAAACAAAAAAGTTATTAAGAAAAACGGTATTAGGAAAGTTGATGTAAGGGCTGTTTGCGTACATTGCGCAAACACTTTAATACTGAAAATCTTGTTACTATTCTCGTTCTTTTTGTTTTATTGGTAGTTTCAGCAAGGTTTTCCTATTTTTCACGTTTTTCAGATTTTTACATAGATCACCCGTACAACTTAAATTGACAAACACTTTCTTTGTGTATAACAATAACTTTATGTACTAAGGTGGTTTCATATTTTGATATAGATTATTAAAACTAACCGAGGGGCTTCTTACGAGACCCTAAACACCCCCCTAGCTTTTCATTTAGTTTCAGTTTTTCACAAAACATCCCTAGTAATACTTGTAAATCAGCGTAAAATCAAAAGTTTGTTCTAAAAGTTTTTAAATTTCTATACTTACCCCTAGTTTTTATTCATTATTATTGTCCAGCTCGTCGTCCCATTCCTTCAGAGTGGTCGAACCTCCAAATCCGCCTGAAAACAAAAAAGTTATTAAGAAAAACGGTATTAGGAAAGTTGATGTAAGGGCTGTTTGCGTACATTGCGCAAACACTTTAATACTGAAAATCTTGTTACTATTCTCGTTCTTTTTGTTTTATTGGTAGTTTCAGCAAGGTTTTCCTATTTTTCACGTTTTTCAGATTTTTACATAGATCACCCGTACAACTTAAATTGACAAACACTTTCTTTGTGTATAACAATAACTTTATGTACTAAGGTGGTTTCATATTTTGATATAGATTATTAAAACTAACCGAGGGGCTTCTTACGAGACCCTAAACACCCCCCTAGCTTTTCATTTAGTTTCAGTTTTTCACAAAACATCCCTAGTAATACTTGTAAATCAGCGTAAAATCAAAAGTTTGTTCTAAAAGTTTTTAAATTTCTATACTTACCCCTAGTTTTTATTCATTATTATTGTCCAGCTCGTCGTCCCATTCCTTCAGAGTGGTCGAACCTCCAAATCCGCCTGAAAACAAAAAAGTTATTAAGAAAAACGGTATTAGGAAAGTTGATGTAAGGGCTGTTTGCGTACATTGCGCAAACACTTTAATACTGAAAATCTTGTTACTATTCTCGTTCTTTTTGTTTTATTGGTAGTTTCAGCAAGGTTTTCCTATTTTTCACGTTTTTCAGATTTTTACATAGATCACCCGTACAACTTAAATTGACAAACACTTTCTTTGTGTATAACAATAACTTTATGTACTAAGGTGGTTTCATATTTTGATATAGATTATTAAAACTAACCGAGGGGCTTCTTACGAGACCCTAAACACCCCCCTAGCTTTTCATTTAGTTTCAGTTTTTCACAAAACATCCCTAGTAATACTTGTAAATCAGCGTAAAATCAAAAGTTTGTTCTAAAAGTTTTTAAATTTCTATACTTACCCCTAGTTTTTATTCATTATTATTGTCCAGCTCGTCGTCCCATTCCTTCAGAGTGGTCGAACCTCCAAATCCGCCTGAAAACAAAAAAGTTATTAAGAAAAACGGTATTAGGAAAGTTGATGTAAGGGCTGTTTGCGTACATTGCGCAAACACTTTAATACTGAAAATCTTGTTACTATTCTCGTTCTTTTTGTTTTATTGGTAGTTTCAGCAAGGTTTTCCTATTTTTCACGTTTTTCAGATTTTTACATAGATCACCCGTACAACTTAAATTGACAAACACTTTCTTTGTGTATAACAATAACTTTATGTACTAAGGTGGTTTCATATTTTGATATAGATTATTAAAACTAACCAAGGGGCTTCTTACGAGACCCTAAACACCCCCCTAGCTTTTCATTTAGTTTCAGTTTTTCACAAAACATCCCTAGTAATACTTGTAAATCAGCGTAAAATCAAAAGTTTGTTCTAAAAGTTTTTAAATTTCTATACTTACCCCTAGTTTTTATTCATTATTATTGTCCAGCTCGTCGTCCCATTCCTTCAGAGTGGTCGAACCTCCAAATCCGCCTGAAAACAAAAAAGTTATTAAGAAAAACGGTATTAGGAAAGTTGATGTAAGGGCTGTTTGCGTACATTGCGCAAACACTTTAATACTGAAAATCTTGTTACTATTCTCGTTCTTTTTGTTTTATTGGTAGTTTCAGCAAGGTTTTCCTATTTTTCACGTTTTTCAGATTTTTACATAGATCACCCGTACAACTTAAATTGACAAACACTTTCTTTGTGTATAACAATAACTTTATGTACTAAGGTGGTTTCATATTTTGATATAGATTATTAAAACTAACCGAGGGGCTTCTTACGAGACCCTAAACACCCCCCTAGCTTTTCATTTAGTTTCAGTTTTTCACAAAACATCCCTAGTAATACTTGTAAATCAGCGTAAAATCAAAAGTTTGTTCTAAAAGTTTTTAAATTTCTATACTTACCCCTAGTTTTTATTCATTATTATTGTCCAGCTCGTCGTCCCATTCCTTCAGAGTGGTCGAACCTCCAAATCCGCCTGAAAACAAAAAAGTTATTAAGAAAAACGGTATTAGGAAAGTTGATGTAAGGGCTGTTTGCGTACATTGCGCAAACACTTTAATACTGAAAATCTTGTTACTATTCTCGTTCTTTTTGTTTTATTGGTAGTTTCAGCAAGGTTTTCCTATTTTTCACGTTTTTCAGATTTTTACATAGATCACCCGTACAACTTAAATTGACAAACACTTTCTTTGTGTATAACAATAACTTTATGTACTAAGGTGGTTTCATATTTTGATATAGATTATTAAAACTAACCGAGGGGCTTCTTACGAGACCCTAAACACCCCCCTAGCTTTTCATTTAGTTTCAGTTTTTCACAAAACATCCCTAGTAATACTTGTAAATCAGCGTAAAATCAAAAGTTTGTTCTAAAAGTTTTTAAATTTCTATACTTACCCCTAGTTTTTATTCATTATTATTGTCCAGCTCGTCGTCCCATTCCTTCAGAGTGGTCGAACCTCCAAATCCGCCTGAAAACAAAAAAGTTATTAAGAAAAACGGTATTAGGAAAGTTGATGTAAGGGCTGTTTGCGTACATTGCGCAAACACTTTAATACTGAAAATCTTGTTACTATTCTCGTTCTTTTTGTTTTATTGGTAGTTTCAGCAAGGTTTTCCTATTTTTCACGTTTTTCAGATTTTTACATAGATCACCCGTACAACTTAAATTGACAAACACTTTCTTTGTGTATAACAATAACTTTATGTACTAAGGTGGTTTCATATTTTGATATAGATTATTAAAACTAACCGAGGGGCTTCTTACGAGACCCTAAACACCCCCCTAGCTTTTCATTTAGTTTCAGTTTTTCACAAAACATCCCTAGTAATACTTGTAAATCAGCGTAAAATCAAAAGTTTGTTCTAAAAGTTTTTAAATTTCTATACTTACCCCTAGTTTTTATTCATTATTATTGTCCAGCTCGTCGTCCCATTCCTTCAGAGTGGTCGAACCTCCAAATCCGCCTGAAAACAAAAAAGTTATTAAGAAAAACGGTATTAGGAAAGTTGATGTAAGGGCTGTTTGCGTACATTGCGCAAACACTTTAATACTGAAAATCTTGTTACTATTCTCGTTCTTTTTGTTTTATTGGTAGTTTCAGCAAGGTTTTCCTATTTTTCACGTTTTTCAGATTTTTACATAGATCACCCGTACAACTTAAATTGACAAACACTTTCTTTGTGTATAACAATAACTTTATGTACTAAGGTGGTTTCATATTTTGATATAGATTATTAAAACTAACCGAGGGGCTTCTTACGAGACCCTAAACACCCCCCTAGCTTTTCATTTAGTTTCAGTTTTTCACAAAACATCCCTAGTAATACTTGTAAATCAGCGTAAAATCAAAAGTTTGTTCTAAAAGTTTTTAAATTTCTATACTTACCCCTAGTTTTTATTCATTATTATTGTCCAGCTCGTCGTCCCATTCCTTCAGAGTGGTCGAACCTCCAAATCCGCCTGAAAACAAAAAAGTTATTAAGAAAAACGGTATTAGGAAAGTTGATGTAAGGGCTGTTTGCGTACATTGCGCAAACACTTTAATACTGAAAATCTTGTTACTATTCTCGTTCTTTTTGTTTTATTGGTAGTTTCAGCAAGGTTTTCCTATTTTTCACGTTTTTCAGATTTTTACATAGATCACCCGTACAACTTAAATTGACAAACACTTTCTTTGTGTATAACAATAACTTTATGTACTAAGGTGGTTTCATATTTTGATATAGATTATTAAAACTAACCGAGGGGCTTCTTACGAGACCCTAAACACCCCCCTAGCTTTTCATTTAGTTTCAGTTTTTCACAAAACATCCCTAGTAATACTTGTAAATCAGCGTAAAATCAAAAGTTTGTTCTAAAAGTTTTTAAATTTCTATACTTACCCCTAGTTTTTATTCATTATTATTGTCCAGCTCGTCGTCCCATTCCTTCAGAGTGGTCGAACCTCCAAATCCGCCTGAAAACAAAAAAGTTATTAAGAAAAACGGTATTAGGAAAGTTGATGTAAGGGCTGTTTGCGTACATTGCGCAAACACTTTAATACTGAAAATCTTGTTACTATTCTCGTTCTTTTTGTTTTATTGGTAGTTTCAGCAAGGTTTTCCTATTTTTCACGTTTTTCAGATTTTTACATAGATCACCCGTACAACTTAAATTGACAAACACTTTCTTTGTGTATAACAATAACTTTATGTACTAAGGTGGTTTCATATTTTGATATAGATTATTAAAACTAACCGAGGGGCTTCTTACGAGACCCTAAACACCCCCCTAGCTTTTCATTTAGTTTCAGTTTTTCACAAAACATCCCTAGTAATACTTGTAAATCAGCGTAAAATCAAAAGTTTGTTCTAAAAGTTTTTAAATTTCTACACTTACCCCTAGTTTTTATTCATTATTATTGTCCAGCTCGTCGTCCCATTCCTTCAGAGTGGTCGAACCTCCAAATCCGCCTGAAAACAAAAAAGTTATTAAGAAAAACGGTATTAGGAAAGTTGATGTAAGGGCTGTTTGCGTACATTGCGCAAACACTTTAATACTGAAAATCTTGTTACTATTCTCGTTCTTTTTGTTTTATTGGTAGTTTCAGCAAGGTTTTCCTATTTTTCACGTTTTTCAGATTTTTACATAGATCACCCGTACAACTTAAATTGACAAACACTTTCTTTGTGTATAACAATAACTTTATGTACTAAGGTGGTTTCATATTTTGATATAGATTATTAAAACTAACCGAGGGGCTTCTTACGAGACCCTAAACACCCCCCTAGCTTTTCATTTAGTTTCAGTTTTTCACAAAACATCCCTAGTAATACTTGTAAATCAGCGTAAAATCAAAAGTTTGTTCTAAAAGTTTTTAAATTTCTATACTTACCCCTAGTTTTTATTCATTATTATTGTCCAGCTCGTCGTCCCATTCCTTCAGAGTGGTCGAACCTCCAAATCCGCCTGAAAACAAAAAAGTTATTAAGAAAAACGGTATTAGGAAAGTTGATGTAAGGGCTGTTTGCGTACATTGCGCAAACACTTTAATACTGAAAATCTTGTTACTATTCTCGTTCTTTTTGTTTTATTGGTAGTTTCAGCAAGGTTTTCCTATTTTTCACGTTTTTCAGATTTTTACATAGATCACCCGTACAACTTAAATTGACAAACACTTTCTTTGTGTATAACAATAACTTTATGTACTAAGGTGGTTTCATATTTTGATATAGATTATTAAAACTAACCGAGGGGCTTCTTACGAGACCCTAAACACCCCCCTAGCTTTTCATTTAGTTTCAGTTTTTCACAAAACATCCCTAGTAATACTTGTAAATCAGCGTAAAATCAAAAGTTTGTTCTAAAAGTTTTTAAATTTCTATACTTACCCCTAGTTTTTATTCATTATTATTGTCCAGCTCGTCGTCCCATTCCTTCAGAGTGGTCGAACCTCCAAATCCGCCTGAAAACAAAAAAGTTATTAAGAAAAACGGTATTAGGAAAGTTGATGTAAGGGCTGTTTGCGTACATTGCGCAAACACTTTAATACTGAAAATCTTGTTACTATTCTCGTTCTTTTTGTTTTATTGGTAGTTTCAGCAAGGTTTTCCTATTTTTCACGTTTTTCAGATTTTTACATAGATCACCCGTACAACTTAAATTGACAAACACTTTCTTTGTGTATAACAATAACTTTATGTACTAAGGTGGTTTCATATTTTGATATAGATTATTAAAACTAACCGAGGGGCTTCTTACGAGACCCTAAACACCCCCCTAGCTTTTCATTTAGTTTCAGTTTTTCACAAAACATCCCTAGTAATACTTGTAAATCAGCGTAAAATCAAAAGTTTGTTCTAAAAGTTTTTAAATTTCTATACTTACCCCTAGTTTTTATTCATTATTATTGTCCAGCTCGTCGTCCCATTCCTTCAGAGTGGTCGAACCTCCAAATCCGCCTGAAAACAAAAAAGTTATTAAGAAAAACGGTATTAGGAAAGTTGATGTAAGGGCTGTTTGCGTACATTGCGCAAACACTTTAATACTGAAAATCTTGTTACTATTCTCGTTCTTTTTGTTTTATTGGTAGTTTCAGCAAGGTTTTCCTATTTTTCACGTTTTTCAGATTTTTACATAGATCACCCGTACAACTTAAATTGACAAACACTTTCTTTGTGTATAACAATAACTTTATGTACTAAGGTGGTTTCATATTTTGATATAGATTATTAAAACTAACCGAGGGGCTTCTTACGAGACCCTAAACACCCCCCTAGCTTTTCATTTAGTTTCAGTTTTTCACAAAACATCCCTAGTAATACTTGTAAATCAGCGTAAAATCAAAAGTTTGTTCTAAAAGTTTTTAAATTTCTATACTTACCCCTAGTTTTTATTCATTATTATTGTCCAGCTCGTCGTCCCATTCCTTCAGAGTGGTCGAACCTCCAAATCCGCCTGAAAACAAAAAAGTTATTAAGAAAAACGGTATTAGGAAAGTTGATGTAAGGGCTGTTTGCGTACATTGCGCAAACACTTTAATACTGAAAATCTTGTTACTATTCTCGTTCTTTTTGTTTTATTGGTAGTTTCAGCAAGGTTTTCCTATTTTTCACGTTTTTCAGATTTTTACATAGATCACCCGTACAACTTAAATTGACAAACACTTTCTTTGTGTATAACAATAACTTTATGTACTAAGGTGGTTTCATATTTTGATATAGATTATTAAAACTAACCGAGGGGCTTCTTACGAGACCCTAAACACCCCCCTAGCTTTTCATTTAGTTTCAGTTTTTCACAAAACATCCCTAGTAATACTTGTAAATCAGCGTAAAATCAAAAGTTTGTTCTAAAAGTTTTTAAATTTCTATACTTACCCCTAGTTTTTATTCATTATTATTGTCCAGCTCGTCGTCCCATTCCTTCAGAGTGGTCGAACCTCCAAATCCGCCTGAAAACAAAAAAGTTATTAAGAAAAACGGTATTAGGAAAGTTGATGTAAGGGCTGTTTGCGTACATTGCGCAAACACTTTAATACTGAAAATCTTGTTACTATTCTCGTTCTTTTTGTTTTATTGGTAGTTTCAGCAAGGTTTTCCTATTTTTCACGTTTTTCAGATTTTTACATAGATCACCCGTACAACTTAAATTGACAAACACTTTCTTTGTGTATAACAATAACTTTATGTACTAAGGTGGTTTCATATTTTGATATAGATTATTAAAACTAACCGAGGGGCTTCTTACGAGACCCTAAACACCCCCCTAGCTTTTCATTTAGTTTCAGTTTTTCACAAAACATCCCTAGTAATACTTGTAAATCAGCGTAAAATCAAAAGTTTGTTCTAAAAGTTTTTAAATTTCTATACTTACCCCTAGTTTTTATTCATTATTATTGTCCAGCTCGTCGTCCCATTCCTTCAGAGTGGTCGAACCTCCAAATCCGCCTGAAAACAAAAAAGTTATTAAGAAAAACGGTATTAGGAAAGTTGATGTAAGGGCTGTTTGCGTACATTGCGCAAACACTTTAATACTGAAAATCTTGTTACTATTCTCGTTCTTTTTGTTTTATTGGTAGTTTCAGCAAGGTTTTCCTATTTTTCACGTTTTTCAGATTTTTACATAGATCACCCGTACAACTTAAATTGACAAACACTTTCTTTGTGTATAACAATAACTTTATGTACTAAGGTGGTTTCATATTTTGATATAGATTATTAAAACTAACCGAGGGGCTTCTTACGAGACCCTAAACACCCCCCTAGCTTTTCATTTAGTTTCAGTTTTTCACAAAACATCCCTAGTAATACTTGTAAATCAGCGTAAAATCAAAAGTTTGTTCTAAAAGTTTTTAAATTTCTATACTTACCCCTAGTTTTTATTCATTATTATTGTCCAGCTCGTCGTCCCATTCCTTCAGAGTGGTCGAACCTCCAAATCCGCCTGAAAACAAAAAAGTTATTAAGAAAAACGGTATTAGGAAAGTTGATGTAAGGGCTGTTTGCGTACATTGCGCAAACACTTTAATACTGAAAATCTTGTTACTATTCTCGTTCTTTTTGTTTTATTGGTAGTTTCAGCAAGGTTTTCCTATTTTTCACGTTTTTCAGATTTTTACATAGATCACCCGTACAACTTAAATTGACAAACACTTTCTTTGTGTATAACAATAACTTTATGTACTAAGGTGGTTTCATATTTTGATATAGATTATTAAAACTAACCGAGGGGCTTCTTACGAGACCCTAAACACCCCCCTAGCTTTTCATTTAGTTTCAGTTTTTCACAAAACATCCCTAGTAATACTTGTAAATCAGCGTAAAATCAAAAGTTTGTTCTAAAAGTTTTTAAATTTCTATACTTACCCCTAGTTTTTATTCATTATTATTGTCCAGCTCGTCGTCCCATTCCTTCAGAGTGGTCGAACCTCCAAATCCGCCTGAAAACAAAAAAGTTATTAAGAAAAACGGTATTAGGAAAGTTGATGTAAGGGCTGTTTGCGTACATTGCGCAAACACTTTAATACTGAAAATCTTGTTACTATTCTCGTTCTTTTTGTTTTATTGGTAGTTTCAGCAAGGTTTTCCTATTTTTCACGTTTTTCAGATTTTTACATAGATCACCCGTACAACTTAAATTGACAAACACTTTCTTTGTGTATAACAATAACTTTATGTACTAAGGTGGTTTCATATTTTGATATAGATTATTAAAACTAACCGAGGGGCTTCTTACGAGACCCTAAACACCCCCCTAGCTTTTCATTTAGTTTCAGTTTTTCACAAAACATCCCTAGTAATACTTGTAAATCAGCGTAAAATCAAAAGTTTGTTCTAAAAGTTTTTAAATTTCTATACTTACCCCTAGTTTTTATTCATTATTATTGTCCAGCTCGTCGTCCCATTCCTTCAGAGTGGTCGAACCTCCAAATCCGCCTGAAAACAAAAAAGTTATTAAGAAAAACGGTATTAGGAAAGTTGATGTAAGGGCTGTTTGCGTACATTGCGCAAACACTTTAATACTGAAAATCTTGTTACTATTCTCGTTCTTTTTGTTTTATTGGTAGTTTCAGCAAGGTTTTCCTATTTTTCACGTTTTTCAGATTTTTACATAGATCACCCGTACAACTTAAATTGACAAACACTTTCTTTGTGTATAACAATAACTTTATGTACTAAGGTGGTTTCATATTTTGATATAGATTATTAAAACTAACCGAGGGGCTTCTTACGAGACCCTAAACACCCCCCTAGCTTTTCATTTAGTTTCAGTTTTTCACAAAACATCCCTAGTAATACTTGTAAATCAGCGTAAAATCAAAAGTTTGTTCTAAAAGTTTTTAAATTTCTATACTTACCCCTAGTTTTTATTCATTATTATTGTCCAGCTCGTCGTCCCATTCCTTCAGAGTGGTCGAACCTCCAAATCCGCCTGAAAACAAAAAAGTTATTAAGAAAAACGGTATTAGGAAAGTTGATGTAAGGGCTGTTTGCGTACATTGCGCAAACACTTTAATACTGAAAATCTTGTTACTATTCTCGTTCTTTTTGTTTTATTGGTAGTTTCAGCAAGGTTTTCCTATTTTTCACGTTTTTCAGATTTTTACATAGATCACCCGTACAACTTAAATTGACAAACACTTTCTTTGTGTATAACAATAACTTTATGTACTAAGGTGGTTTCATATTTTGATATAGATTATTAAAACTAACCGAGGGGCTTCTTACGAGACCCTAAACACCCCCCTAGCTTTTCATTTAGTTTCAGTTTTTCACAAAACATCCCTAGTAATACTTGTAAATCAGCGTAAAATCAAAAGTTTGTTCTAAAAGTTTTTAAATTTCTATACTTACCCCTAGTTTTTATTCATTATTATTGTCCAGCTCGTCGTCCCATTCCTTCAGAGTGGTCGAACCTCCAAATCCGCCTGAAAACAAAAAAGTTATTAAGAAAAACGGTATTAGGAAAGTTGATGTAAGGGCTGTTTGCGTACATTGCGCAAACACTTTAATACTGAAAATCTTGTTACTATTCTCGTTCTTTTTGTTTTATTGGTAGTTTCAGCAAGGTTTTCCTATTTTTCACGTTTTTCAGATTTTTACATAGATCACCCGTACAACTTAAATTGACAAACACTTTCTTTGTGTATAACAATAACTTTATGTACTAAGGTGGTTTCATATTTTGATATAGATTATTAAAACTAACCGAGGGGCTTCTTACGAGACCCTAAACACCCCCCTAGCTTTTCATTTAGTTTCAGTTTTTCACAAAACATCCCTAGTAATACTTGTAAATCAGCGTAAAATCAAAAGTTTGTTCTAAAAGTTTTTAAATTTCTATACTTACCCCTAGTTTTTATTCATTATTATTGTCCAGCTCGTCGTCCCATTCCTTCAGAGTGGTCGAACCTCCAAATCCGCCTGAAAACAAAAAAGTTATTAAGAAAAACGGTATTAGGAAAGTTGATGTAAGGGCTGTTTGCGTACATTGCGCAAACACTTTAATACTGAAAATCTTGTTACTATTCTCGTTCTTTTTGTTTTATTGGTAGTTTCAGCAAGGTTTTCCTATTTTTCACGTTTTTCAGATTTTTACATAGATCACCCGTACAACTTAAATTGACAAACACTTTCTTTGTGTATAACAATAACTTTATGTACTAAGGTGGTTTCATATTTTGATATAGATTATTAAAACTAACCGAGGGGCTTCTTACGAGACCCTAAACACCCCCCTAGCTTTTCATTTAGTTTCAGTTTTTCACAAAACATCCCTAGTAATACTTGTAAATCAGCGTAAAATCAAAAGTTTGTTCTAAAAGTTTTTAAATTTCTATACTTACCCCTAGTTTTTATTCATTATTATTGTCCAGCTCGTCGTCCCATTCCTTCAGAGTGGTCGAACCTCCAAATCCGCCTGAAAACAAAAAAGTTATTAAGAAAAACGGTATTAGGAAAGTTGATGTAAGGGCTGTTTGCGTACATTGCGCAAACACTTTAATACTGAAAATCTTGTTACTATTCTCGTTCTTTTTGTTTTATTGGTAGTTTCAGCAAGGTTTTCCTATTTTTCACGTTTTTCAGATTTTTACATAGATCACCCGTACAACTTAAATTGACAAACACTTTCTTTGTGTATAACAATAACTTTATGTACTAAGGTGGTTTCATATTTTGATATAGATTATTAAAACTAACCGAGGGGCTTCTTACGAGACCCTAAACACCCCCCTAGCTTTTCATTTAGTTTCAGTTTTTCACAAAACATCCCTAGTAATACTTGTAAATCAGCGTAAAATCAAAAGTTTGTTCTAAAAGTTTTTAAATTTCTATACTTACCCCTAGTTTTTATTCATTATTATTGTCCAGCTCGTCGTCCCATTCCTTCAGAGTGGTCGAACCTCCAAATCCGCCTGAAAACAAAAAAGTTATTAAGAAAAACGGTATTAGGAAAGTTGATGTAAGGGCTGTTTGCGTACATTGCGCAAACACTTTAATACTGAAAATCTTGTTACTATTCTCGTTCTTTTTGTTTTATTGGTAGTTTCAGCAAGGTTTTCCTATTTTTCACGTTTTTCAGATTTTTACATAGATCACCCGTACAACTTAAATTGACAAACACTTTCTTTGTGTATAACAATAACTTTATGTACTAAGGTGGTTTCATATTTTGATATAGATTATTAAAACTAACCGAGGGGCTTCTTACGAGACCCTAAACACCCCCCTAGCTTTTCATTTAGTTTCAGTTTTTCACAAAACATCCCTAGTAATACTTGTAAATCAGCGTAAAATCAAAAGTTTGTTCTAAAAGTTTTTAAATTTCTATACTTACCCCTAGTTTTTATTCATTATTATTGTCCAGCTCGTCGTCCCATTCCTTCAGAGTGGTCGAACCTCCAAATCCGCCTGAAAACAAAAAAGTTATTAAGAAAAACGGTATTAGGAAAGTTGATGTAAGGGCTGTTTGCGTACATTGCGCAAACACTTTAATACTGAAAATCTTGTTACTATTCTCGTTCTTTTTGTTTTATTGGTAGTTTCAGCAAGGTTTTCCTATTTTTCACGTTTTTCAGATTTTTACATAGATCACCCGTACAACTTAAATTGACAAACACTTTCTTTGTGTATAACAATAACTTTATGTACTAAGGTGGTTTCATATTTTGATATAGATTATTAAAACTAACCGAGGGGCTTCTTACGAGACCCTAAACACCCCCCTAGCTTTTCATTTAGTTTCAGTTTTTCACAAAACATCCCTAGTAATACTTGTAAATCAGCGTAAAATCAAAAGTTTGTTCTAAAAGTTTTTAAATTTCTACACTTACCCCTAGTTTTTATTCATTATTATTGTCCAGCTCGTCGTCCCATTCCTTCAGAGTGGTCGAACCTCCAAATCCGCCTGAAAACAAAAAAGTTATTAAGAAAAACGGTATTAGGAAAGTTGATGTAAGGGCTGTTTGCGTACATTGCGCAAACACTTTAATACTGAAAATCTTGTTACTATTCTCGTTCTTTTTGTTTTATTGGTAGTTTCAGCAAGGTTTTCCTATTTTTCACGTTTTTCAGATTTTTACATAGATCACCCGTACAACTTAAATTGACAAACACTTTCTTTGTGTATAACAATAACTTTATGTACTAAGGTGGTTTCATATTTTGATATAGATTATTAAAACTAACCGAGGGGCTTCTTACGAGACCCTAAACACCCCCCTAGCTTTTCATTTAGTTTCAGTTTTT